>BSEG01000001.1:45187500-45787500 GCA_036245055.1 Diospyros kaki | reverse complement strand
GCATTGTGGTATGAAAAGGATAAGCAAACTGAAACCGACGCTCTCATTCTTTCAAGCTCTCCTTACTCCATACCAATAGGTTTGTAACAACTATTTGGTAAGGTATTTTCATTACATTTAAATTGTTGATTTGTAAAAGATAAGTTTTATTTATCTTGTTGTAAGGTTTGAGTTGAACCCATAAAAACTCATTGTGTAAGGTTTTATGGTGAATCATGGTAAAACTCTTGGTGTGGTTGATCGCTAGTGAAAGTGATTGTGTTTGAAAATCCTTCAAGTGAGTAAGCTTGAAGGTAGTGGAGTAGGCGGGTGCCAAACCACTATAAATCTCGTGTGAAAATTTGTTTTACTATTCTACTTACTTATTCTCATTGTTCATACTTTCAAAAAAATCATTTTCAAAAGTTAAAAGTTTCAAAATAAGAAAAACAGAGAGGAAAGATTCGAAACATAAACATAAAGGTTTATTTCAAAACATACTTGCTCATGTTTCGAAACATAGTGTCCTGCATGCTATAAGTTTTTAAACTATCGAAAGTTTACCCAAATACCAATTCACCCCCTCTTGGGATATACTTACCATTAAATAGATCTAACAAAGTGATGATCCAAAGGTTCTTACTAATGGAATTTTTGGGCGTAGTTTAGAGTTTTTATTGAATCATCATGGTTCTAGTGTGAATATGAGGTTTGAATCGATTCATGGGGCCTTAGCAAGAAAAACACTTCGAATTTTTGATTAATCGTCAGAGATGACTTAGAATCAATAGTTCATTCTAGATAATTTTTCAAAATCTTATGTAAAATATTGATATACGGAGTTAACCATTTGGATAATACATTCCTTCATGATTGAAAGGAATTCCTTGATAGAGTTGTAACCTGGGAGACAATTATAAGAGTTGTGAGTTGGCTGCATTTCTAATTAATCTTGGACATATTTTGATTAATATCAGTATTTCTGTTTTAATACGTGACAATATATTTATCTTTGTATTTTACTATTTAGATGAATCCCAAAGAATATAGCAATGTTAATCGAGTTATGATGAGATCATACTAATGAGATCGAATGACCGATGTTTCATTCTTAAGCTATTCCTGATCATAAGACTATAAAGTATGGCCTCTATAGTATCGTCAAGATCGGTACATACTGTGCATGCTCGTAAGGAGGATAGTTGATCTTATTGACTACTTGTGTGGTGACACTAATGCAAGTGTGTAGGTACTCATTGGTGAATGAGTTCACTGAATAACCTAATTTGAGAACACCCAAATGATGATTCTTATTAAATATCAATTGGGAGTTCTATGTGGTGACAAGTGTTAGTAATCTCTTTTCCTAAGGTACCACAGTTATCTTGTATGAGGAGTGTTATGTTTTGATACCATTGTACAGGGTCCAATAAGATAGGTCCCTAATAAGGTGGTTATTGAGTATAATCCGAATCATACGAAAGTAGGTGAGTACACAAAATGAAATCTATCGACCTTAGTAAGATTTAAAAGGTATATGCCCTATATGAATGATGAAGTCACAACTCGAGGAATCGTTGGCCAACGCGGATAGTTGAGAATTAATAAAAGTTATTAATTCGACTATATAAATTGTGGACTTAACATTCGTACACATAGTGTTGTTTTAGAAGTTTGACATATTATCATACCTCTAGACTATACCAGGGCATTATGATTGTAACACCCCGCTTTTCTCTTACCGAGCGTGTCACTATGCTGGGGCCCAAAGTATACATAAATTATTTTTTTCTTTCTTTCTTGGTACATAACGTAATCCTTAAGTACTGAATTCCAAATAAAACTCCCAGCAAATGATTAAAAATGCAGAAGCGATAATCGAAACCTGATATGGTACATAATCAAATCACTTTATTCATAACATAAGAATCCGTACCATAGTTAACATTATATCCTCAATATTGAAATACATAAATACATGGAGATTCCTTAATACTCTAACAAGGTTAATCATCAATAAAGCATCACCTTAAACATATCCGAGTCAGCTTGTTGAATCCATCGGCCACGCCATCACGTGCCGTCATATCTCAACCTGCTCCTTGCCTGAGCTGCAAGTCTAAATTGGAACGTTGAATATTTCAGGGGCATAGTCCATTAGAAGATGAAACTTCTAGTGAGGGTCCAAAACATATATATGAATGTATGATGCAATAACATGAACAACATATGCCCTTAATGTAACTTCCCAAGCCAACCAACCTGGCACGGAATCCTAAGCAAACCCCGAACCTCAGCAGGATAGGCCTAACGTTATTCCATCATCGCTCTTGGGGAATTATGGCTACACTCTGGGGGCAACATCCCATTCCCATGCACAGATATCAATATGACAATAATATCGTGTCATGCAAATATCATGACTTTCAATGCAATATGACAAAATGAACATTGCATTCATAAATAGCATGCATATATAACAATCATATCATAAATATAAGTCCTTGTGAGAATACCACTCACAAAACCATACTTAGGATAGGAAAACTCACTTTTTAAGATAAACTTCCATTTTCTCGAAAAGCATGCATCGCCTCGATATGCGTGTCTTATCTCGATTCTCGTGTCAACTCTCAAAAGTTGCACCAATCACATCATCTCGATCACCGCAATCATAAAATAATATTTAATCACTAAATATCCTCAATATTCCATTTATTTCTTTTTTCCTTCATTTTCTTTCATTTTTTCTTTTCGAAAATTTCAATAAATACCTCGGGATTATTTTCTCAAATCTAATTTCACAAAAATTCATTATAGGCTATGAACTTCAAGAAAAAAATACTGAACTTACTCGGATGTTCCATTTTCACGTAAAACGAGGCACTTTGGTGCTAAAATCGAGACATCGGGAAGCCCAAATCCCAATCTTTTTGCACAAACCTCCATAAAACATTTTTCTCTATTTTTCAGCATTTTTTCCAGACCATGCTCCACGTGCCTGCACGCGCTAGGGTGAGTGGCTGTGCGTGAGGAACAGCGCGTGCTGGCCACGCGTCGGTCATCTTCTCCGGCCATCTTTTTCTGGGACAGATGATTTCTCCACCATTCGAAAGCCCTCTTTGAATCGATCCATTTGGCATATCTCATGGCCTGAAAGAAGCTCGTTAAGGCCGTCAACCGGCCACTTGAACTCTCGGTCAAAGCCCTCGCCTCCAAACTCCGACGACCTCGAAAACCCTCTCAAACCTTAACAAAAATGAATGAAATTCTCCAGATTGAATCTATATCTCATGGGCTTCAAAAGCCCCTTAAAATGGAGCTCCAATTTGTTCGAAATCAGTCTCGATTTGAAACTTCAACTTGCTCTAAAATCGGCCACCGTAGACGCCTATTTATAGGCATTTTCGGGCATCTAAATGCCCTTGGCTGAGCAACCCATTGCCTTAGGAGTTATCACCTACCTTAGATCGCCCCTAACCGAGCCTTATCCGACCAAGAAAGTGATTTGCAGGCGCACAAAGAATTCGGCCAACTTTCAATCGCTTTTTTTTCAAAATTTGACCACCACGATGGCTTTTGTGGGGAAAGCTCTTTACAAAAGATGCTCCCCCGACCAAGCCTCGTGCGATCCTGTGGCCAAAATCGGCCATGGTCGACCGGTCAGATTTGCCCATGCTAGCTTTTTGCGTTTTTTGCACTTTGGCCCCTCCAAGTTTTGGTTATTATCACTTTAGCCCATTTCACTTAACCCCTGAATTTTCCAATATTTCCATTGAGTCCCTCAAGACCTAAAACATTCATTTAACCCTTGAGAATTTCGAAAAAATATCATTTTGGCCTCTAGCAATTTTCAAAAACTGCACTTTGGCCCGAATCTTCATTTTGGCCTCAAACCTTCTCGTTTCTTCCTGAAACCACTGAAGGGTTGTTCCTCATGAAACACCGAAGCCCCCTCAAGCTTCCGTTGACTCCCCGTAAGTCGTTTATAACAATTCGATATTGCAGCCTAATTGGCAGCTGCATTTTTACTGTACTGAAAACTGTTCCCAATCCAATTTCTTTCGGCACCATAAATCCTATCTCGGGGTGCTTGTTAATGCCACATCATTTTCCTTTGGCATCTCGGCTCTAGGGCACTCCCGGTAGTCAATTTGGTCAATTTTTTGGACTATTCAGATACCAATTTTCTTTGAAATCTCATTTCTTTAATAAATTGTACATTTTTAATTAACCCAAATTTCTCGAGTATTACAATGATAAAGGGATCGAACAACACTGAAACTCGCAACGAAAATGTTCATCGAAAGTGTCATTTGCATTTCATTATGATATGGGGGTCATGGTACATTGCTAGACGTCAATCTTGGTCTAAGGGCAAGATGATAATTTTTGTCATGAGATGAAATAAATTAAGAATCATAATCAAAGAGTTTTATTAGGAGTATGATTCTATAAATTGTTTTTTACCATCTTCATAGTGAACCTATAAGGTCATACATAAACAAATAGGAGTTTCATGAAATTTCAGTGGGGCCGAAAAATGTTTTTAGCCCTAAAAGAATTCGTAGATTTTTGGAGCGAGCTAGCACTCGAGGAAAAGTCCATGAGATATCAACAAAAATGAGCAAAAAGTAAAACAAGGTAAAAAACCCGCAAATGGGCTGGACCTTGGCCCATCATGTTTATAACATGCTTGGACTTTCTATAAATCCCTAGTTTGACTAGAGTTTGGGATAAACTCTCCATTTTTGCCTCATAACCCCTTTGGCTTTCTAGAGAGATAAAGTTAGTTTTTGAGAAAAACCAACTATATTTCCAAGTGTTAAATTAGATCTTGCATAGTTGATGTAAGGAGATCGAAAGAGCATGCTCATCGACATCGATTGAAGCTTCTCTTTGGTGTGGATCACTTATAGAGAGTGGGTAACACCTCGTGGCACAAAGATTCATCCATTCTTCGTCGGACAACCAAAATGTTTGGTTTTTTATTATATGTTTATATTCTTAAAGAGATAATATACTTGCAAATTAGATCCGTACATTTTGGGTTTCAATATTAACCAAAGAGTTTGATTAATCCAAATAATTTTTAAATTTTCGTTGCATTTGGATCTAAAAAACCCAACATTACTACAGATCCAACAAACAAAGTAAATAGGGCCAATACAAGTAGAGAAAACAACATAGTATTATCTGATTCCTCGAACCCAAGACATCTGATGTAAGCACCCCCGCCCGGATATCCCAACCACCCGGACTACCCGAATGGGAGCACTTACGAGAGAGGAAAATATTGAAATACAAGACAAGAATTACCCTAACATGCATACACAAAATTAAGAACAGCGAAAGCGAAACTAAACACATAAATGCACTATGGGTACCCCGCTAGCATAGTGGTCACAAAATAAATAAATAAATACAAACTCCTGTGCTAACATACACGAGACACAAGAAATGACCTGGCACAATAAAAATAATAGAGTAAATCCTACTCAGACATCAAAGTTGACAGGGATTGACAGGATCGCTTATACACCATACCGACTCTGCCGCAAGAAGCTGACTCCCTTGCCCTAGACCCATGCTGCCACTACCTGGAATGATGGAAAACAAAGTGAGTCGAGAGACTCAGCAAGCATAAAAAAAGAAAGGCTGAAAGCTCTATAGAACCAATAAACTCTCCCCAAAATAAATCCCCAAGTACACACAAGGCATGAGACGTTACAACACAACAGTATAGCATAATAAAACACATACCGGTCCCTGGGGCCCACACAAGACACACAGCACCCAAGTCCCATACTAACCTGTCGCTGCCCTAAAAGGCAACAAATATCTCCACAAACCTGCGCACGCGATCCCGGGTCGGTACTCCTGTCACCCGTCCATGTCGGTACTCTTGACACCCAAGCCATAGGCTCCCTCGGAACGGTACTCCCGTCTGAGAACTATATACTACCAGTAGCCATGCAATGCACATAAAAATGCAATAACATAGTGAGCATCAACGTGATATATTGGTGCTCATACATCCAAGTATCAGGCCATGCTCTGCCTACATAGTAAACCACACGCGATGCATATGCCCGTGTTAGATGCAACCTTATCATGCTAGAATATCTGTGTCCAAGCATACTCAGTAAATGAATATCCTAACATGCATCCCGTACCCATGTACATATCAAATCATGAACAGTAATATAATGTATCTAATCATGCAGTAAATCACATACCGGCAGAGCTAGTCAGCAGTGCCCGACACCGGTCAACGGTCAATGACTAGGAGTGTCCGCCTGACGGTCCACTTCAGGGCCGTACAATAGTCTACCCCAACGTCACTAAACAGTCGACTCCTGCCCCACTGCTCAATAGCTCTAACCGAATCATAAATAAACTTGAGAAAATCGTAAATATACCTGCACGTCTAGGAACCTAGTCCCCAAACTAGGTTCGGCATCATTCCGAAAGGAATAGGGCGGTACAAACCCCTGTAGACACACAATAAATAAAACTCCAGAAGTCTCGAATTTAATTTAAATTAAAACAATGAATAATCCTCAATAAATAATGTCAGACGCCGAATTAGAGTAAGGGAGGGTATAAAATACGAGAAATCATGGAGTTTCTCACGAGAATTAAAGAACGAGAATAGAGGGTTAGGAACTTGCCTTTACACGACTGTTTCCTACCTTTCTTTCACTCCCGCTGCGAAGTAAAATGTTTCCTAGCAATTAATAAAATTATGGCTCGCATTAATTAAATCTAACCGTGTAATATAAATAATGTAACTGTCTAAAACCCCACGTAGGCACACCGTAAATAAAATCCCAACAAGACTCATATTTATTTTAAATTAAATCACGCTAATAAAATCCTTATTTCGAATAATTAATACGCAAAACCGAAACGAGTTAAGGGAAGACGAGGAGTTCATAAAATGAAAAGAAATCGTAAGGGTAGATGAGAGCTTGCCTGTTTCTAGTCGTTTGTAGCGTTTTTACGTTTAAATGCTACTAAAATAATACACATTATAAAATAAAATAACTCTCAAAATTAATAAAATTAGACCCAACATAAAATTTTAACCATCCAAAATGTTTAATACATAATTCTTTACTTACCTAACTAATTAAACCTTAATTAAACTTAATATTTTCTTCAATTTCTGCAGAATTTTCTTCCCCATTTAGCTTCTGTGCGCGCCATTTCCTTCTTCCCTTCCTTCCAAATTCCCTCTATTTCCTGCTCAAAATGGCGACCGAAGCTTGCTGGATGGGAGTTTAAATAGGCAAAAACATGCGGCTGTAAGCGAGCCGCGTGGCAGCCAGCTGCTGCCCAAATTCTCCACCGCCTCTTCCTTTTTCACCATTAATTTACTACACAATAACATATATATATATATATGCAAGTTAAAGTAGCAATATAACAAATAATATAATATACATATATGTGTATGCGCTGTGCATATAACCATTACAGTAGTCGTAGAAATTCCACCTCCAATTTCATCTAATCCCATTTTCTCCTTGCATGACCACTGAAAGTTTCCATCAGCTCCTCAATTCTTTAAGAAATAATTTAATATGTTATCATTCAAAGGTTTCATATACACGTGCTTAGAATTGAGCACGGCCACTTCACTTTAAATTCTCTTCACTTCCCTTATTCTATTATTATTATTATTATTTATTTTTTTAAACATATCCCATACAACGCATTATTAAATTTAAAATGACTCATGATCACTTCCACAAATCACATTTTTAATTCTCATAATATTTTTTAATTTCCTATTTCCTCAAAATAATATAAACTATTATTTTTTTTTCCTTAACTCCCCAGATAATTTAATATTTCTTTTAAACTCCAAAAATATTTAACAATCACTTTATACGCAATAATTACTAATTATCAGCCATTCACCAAATTATTCAACTCCAATAAATCAAAATCACTTCAAATACAAAATTTAGCAATTATTAATTGTTTCCGACTAAATTAATAATTATTTATTTAATTCTCAAATTTCAGGATGCTACATCTGATTCCTTTGCGCATGTGCATGACTGCTCCATTTGCAAACCTCTTACAAATATGTATACACCAATTAATTATATACTAATGCTAGTTTCCTTCGTTAAAATTAAATTATAACATTTTGCTCCCCAATGTTCAAACCCACAATCTACCAGTTCCCTTGTGTGCGCGTAACCACCATGTTACAAAGCTCTTTGTTTATATATTTGCAAAGATTAATTTTTATACTAAACTAACTCCATAAAATTACTAGTAAATCATAAATAAATCATTTTAAATACATAAATTAATTATTATTTTTTTCTAAATACCGGGATGTTACAATATATCACTTAATTTTATGAATTTATTGGTCACTCTTAATTAATACATTAGAGTAAGAACTAGTAATGTTACATATTTCATATATATGTTAGATTATATAGATCTTATTATATGCGTAGCAAAATAAAAATTTAATTTGCAAATATCACGTTTTTTAGAAATTATAGTTTACAAAAATTGAAGACAAAAATGAAAGAATACATCTTTGATGAAATTCGATTTCACCGTTAGGTTCCCCACCATATAATGTTCCAAGTGTAGAATGTCAATTCAGTCTATCCGAAATCACTTAGATCCAATAATTTCAAGAGAAGATGAACAAAAAAAAAATTCAAAATTTTTAACTCACTTTTAGATTCACACACACATACTTCTCTAAGAATTCTCTCAATTCTCAAGTGTTCCAAGAAGAAGTAAATAAATAGTTAATGGAGTTATTTATAGAGTTATCCTATTCTTTTAATGGGTTGGGCTTTTTAAACCTATTCCATTTAATGCTATTGAGTTAAACTCAATCCAATAGAGTTTAATTTTGTTAAGTCCAATCCAATAGTGTCATTGGGGCAATCTTAATGTGCTAGTAAAAAATCTAACCTAATTAATAATTAAATAATTATATTTACAATATAATCATTTAATTATTCATATTTATCTAATAAATAAATACATTGTTATTAGTAATTTTAAAACTACTAATTTATCCATCTTTTATTTGAAAGTGATTTCTTTTAGGTGAGACTTTATAGATTCATAATTAAGTTGGCAACGAGAATAATCAATTATTAATTCTCGTAAATCATGAGTGACATATAATAATATGTCATGATTACCCAATTTATTGTAAAGCGAGTATTGTGAATTTTTTATTATGTTACCATGCAATACTGTCATTCTATAATCTTATATCCCAATAAGATATGAGATCATGGTCGACAGGTTAAATCTTTCAATCTCGTTATATGACTAGATCCAAAATAAATCTTGAGAAATGTGATATAATTTTATAAAATACATTCCATTGTCATATTACCTTGGTCAATGATTTATCGTTAAGTGATTATTGGATTGCATAGGATATCCTCCTCATATATCTCGAGGCAATAGATTTCATGTCTAATGCACACATACCTCATGCATCATTGAACTAGATACATAGATACATGTGATCATTCATGACTAGAACAATCATATAATATCGCTTTTATTCTAATCCATCAATACATAGATATTCATATCATCTCAAGTCTAAGGACTAGTTACACATTTGTAACTAACATCGAATCATTAACCCGTAAGATAAAATCCATGTGATTCAATGTTAACAATCTCGTTCAGTAAACTCGTTCCTGTAAGGAGTGTCCACTCATATTCCTTTCATATCTCATACAGAATGACACAAGATTCACTAATCTTATCTTTCAGTATTTCGTATTGAACAAGGAGGAAAATAATGTGTTGGTCTTTACGAATTGTTATTATCTAAATTAGAAATTTTACGGTCAAAAATATGTTTATAGTATAATAAATTATGAATTATCTGTAACTTGTACTCTTAACTCTTAAGAATAGTATTCATTATTTATTATACTAATGGATATATGTTTTTAATTTAAATCATATTACAATTTAAATAAAAATATAAATTTATCATTTAAATAATATTTAAAAAATTAAAATATCTCCCTTTATGTTATTAGAATTGGTTTTTATGGCTCATACCTAACAATATATGTGTATTGAAATGATAATTGTTGACACTCTATACAAGAGATGTTATAATAATAATAATAATAATAATAATAATAATAATAATAATAATAATAATATGTAAAAAAGAGTTGGAATTAAATTATTTATTGTAAAGAATTTAATTCTAATTACTACAAGTAAATACTTAATACCCAAGTAAGTTTACAAAGTTGATCAAAATCTAAAAAACATAAAGAAATGGGGAAAGTGAAGAAGGAAGAGATGTAGAACTATAAACAATTTATGAAAAAAAGATTTATATATTTAAGTTTAATTCATGCATTGTTGAGAAATTTGTGTTTTGATTTAATGATTTTTTTTTTTTTGAAAGTTTGGTTCAATAATGATGACTAAAACCATTTTAAAAAATTCTTAAAGTGTGATAAGTTTATAATCAAGTATTTTTTCGAATAATTGAATATTTGTTCAAAATGATCAAGTGATTGTTCAAATTAATCCAGTGCTCAATCAGTAAAGTTTTTTTTTTTTTTTAATCAATTGAGTAAGATTTGAGAGTAATCGAGTAATGCTTTAGATATTTTCAAATTAATCAATTACATATATTAGAATAATAGAGTAAAGATTAAAAATACTTGATTATCAAATTCCTTGTACTTAAATATAGTATGCAATTAACCCTTTGGAGTAGCTCAAGTGGTCGACCGCATAGGTTTCGGGTGTTGGGTATGTCAAGGTTGTGTGTTCGAATCCTAGGCAATGCGGTAGGTATTGCTTAACTACACAAGGGGCCACGGGCACGGCTCTTTGACTTGGACTTACCTTGGCTTGCCTCGATAGTTCGGTTTGGCTCAGCTCGTAGGTTATAGGGTTGGCAACGCTCGCGCCAAGGCGTTGCTAGGCGAAGCTCCTCGATTCCTACTTAAAAATATATATATATATATATAGTATGCAACTTTTAGTCATCTTCATTTTAATCAAGTAATGTAGTGTTGATAATAGAGTAATTATCTTGTATACTTGAGTGAATCTATTTAGTAATCGAGTAATCTTATGTCAAAATATCTGGACATCTTTTAACTTAAGTAAAGTATATTTATTAATCGAGTGATATTATTTTATACTTGAAGAATATTTTTTATAATCGAGTAATAATGACTTGAAATTTGGCTAAGTTTTTGGATTAAAAATAAATCGAGTAACAATTCTTTGTACTTGAGTACAAATCGAATGTAATTGAGTAAATTTAGCTATATAATCGAGTGAATAATATATCTTTTTGTAGCTTAAAAAATAATCAAATAATGAAATTGTCATACTCGAGTAAAACTAAAATATACTCGAATACATAGTTCATCAAATTGAGTAAGGATTAAAATTAGTTGAGTAATACCACAATATACTCAATTATTTTCTATTGGAATTCAAAAAATATAACCGTTACACTATATTAAATGTTATCAGTTTATACTTTTTAGTTCATTTAATGCTCTTCAAACAATTTGTACGTGCTTTTATGAATTATTAACAATTGTTTAAGATTTGTAGATACAAAAATAGTTGTTGTGACACAAAAAATATTTTAATTGTTTAATGCAAATGTCAGTTGCATTCAATACACTAATCCTATAAATAGAAGAAGAAGCTAGAAGAAAAATGTTATAACCAAGTGACAAAATTTTATGAGCTTATTTTCTCTTAGGCTATTCACGATCAATTATTTCTCTTTTATTTTAAGAGGGTGTGTTTTTCATTTCAAATCTTGCAACTCTTTATGAGGAGAAAACTCCATGCACATTGTAATATCTTATTTTTCTTTTGATAAATCTTTTTATACATGTTGTGAAAGCTTATAAAGATTAAGCTTAATCTTTGAAAGGCAAATTAATTATGGCTGAGCCAAGTATTAAAAACTAACTTGTAATTGTTAAGTAGCTAAAATTATGTAAAAGCTAAAAGGTAAAAGAAAAGATAAAAACTGTGTGTTTGTCAAAATCCTTGGTTATAAATTGAGAGAGTGAATTAAGTTTTAAAGTTGAACTACTTTAAATCTTTTGTGTAATATTTACATTCTTATTTATTTTACTTTTTTAATTTTTTTTAAGGGTGAACAAAATTTAATCCACCCCTTCTTAAGTTAACTATTTCACCAGATAAAACTCCTTGATTTTTGGACATGTAGTGTGAAACTAAAGTACCCAACAACCATTAGGTCTCCTTAAAATGGAGGTGCATCAGCCACGCCTTCTAAAATCATTTTTAAATTTGAATTTGTTCATTTGAAATTTGGATTCTTCTACTTTCTTTTTACTTTTCTTTTTTATTATTCTATTTTTTAAAATAAGTGTGAAAAATATTAAAAAAAAGAGTGTTAAGACTGTGGGCCGCTGGGTGAACCCACCACCTTCTGGCTTTGAAAATTTCATGTCCACACACACACTTGCGTGTTCGGACCGTTGGTTGCTCAACTCCACCACATGACAACGCCAACTCAATACGTTAAATGATATAAATGTTTGAAAATTTAAACAAAAATGTCGCGTATTGTATATAATTATTATAATGGTTGTCACCTTCCAAATACTTTTTTAAGGTTCTATGATGCTTCCACTGTTCCAATTGCTTGAAAGTTGGCCAATTCCAAATTGAGATGATAAGGTTTGGGATTCCAGCATCGCAGCTTGAATACGATTGGACGGAGTTTTATTATGTTTTTTGTTTACTTTTTTTGAATAAATGTGTAAGTTTGGATTTTAAGAGATGTGTGAAGGAGCATACTCAACTTTAGGGGAAGACATAAAAATACTTTTATATTTTATCAAAATTATCGTGATGACACTTTAAAATTTTAAAATATAAAATTATTAAACATCTTTTGACCAATTAATAAATTGTGTTATAGGATACATTAGTGAGCGCGTTTAACAACAAGATGCTCCTCTCTCTCCTTTCGTTCGTTCTCTTTGAAGGTGGAGTTCTTCTACAAAGTCAAAGAAAATGACAGAGAAGCTTACAGAATAAAAGCAAAAAGATGAAATTATTTTTGTCTATTTTACAAATTTACAAAATAGTTCACTGCCCTATTCCCTCATTTTTCCTCCCATAGTTGTCGCTACCCTCATCTCGTCTCCATTGCTTAGCTACCATCGTCGCCTTTCCTAATAGATCATTGCTGTGTCTTCGATGAGGTGATGACAACGAGTCGATGGTGGCATAATAACAAGATAAAGGCAACAACCATGAGAGAGAATATGAGAGCACGACAATAATTCATTTTATAATAATTCTATCTTTTTACCTCCATTACTAAGTCTTTTAGGCTCTCAAGGCGTTTAATTGAAGGTGTGTCCTCAACTCCCCCCCTCCCCGGTGTGTGTGTGTGTGGGGGGGGGTTGTTATTCTGACACGTGGCAGATGCACGATACTGTTACCTCATCTGAGTGCGCTCCATCATAGTAAAATGAAAAGCAGAAGACAAGGTGAAAACGGAAAGGGCAGGGAGGAAAGAGAGCGAGTGGAAGCGAACGAAAAGGATGAGAGAAAGGGGCCAAACTCTCAGCATTTTCAATGTCAGTCCTTCACTCTAGACTTGTCACACACTCGCAAGCAATCTTTTTCGTCCTTTTCCTCCCAAAAAGATTGTAGAAATTGTGAATTTTTGTGCGTGTTGAATCTGAACTTTATCATTAATCTTCTCCACCTCTTCTATCAAGACACCGCTTGATCGCTACGCCACGAGTTTGCGGTCACTCTCCACGATTAGGGTTTCAATCGCATTGAATTTCCCATGTTTTATCGTAGAATTTGGAACTATGAGTGTAGTTTTTGGCGGATTTGTAGAGATGGGGAGCGGTGAGGAGGAGATTGGATGCCGGGGATTGTGTGACGTGGAGAACACAATATTTGTGGCGGTGGGGAAGAACGTGAAGGAGAGCAAATCGACGCTGTTTTGGGCATTGCAGAGCTTTCCTGGCAAGATCATATGTCTTCTTCATGTTCATCAGCCGGCACATTTGGTCACACTCAGTGAGTTCATCACTTCAATTTAATTGGATATTTGGATTTGAGGTCAATTCAAGTTAATTTGTGCATGATTAGACACTAGATCGGTTTGTTAGAAATTATTACGTTTATGATTGCTAAGTGAAAGTAAATACTTTGGTTAGATTGAGTCTTTGATCTGCATAAAATTATGTTGTGGGGGTGGGAATAATTTGGACATTGGACAAGTGTATTACTCATCATTTTTCTATGCTGCTGTTGCATATTCTTACTTTTACATATTATTGATGGATTCTTTTTATGTTGTTTGCAGTTGATGGAAAGTCGTCAGTCAGCAAACTAAAGCAGCATGCGGCTAAGGCATATCGGGAACTAGAGCGACAGAGGATGCACAAACTTCTAGATCAATACCATCTTATTATAGACCAAGCGGGGGTATTATTCTTTCCTTACTGTGTACCAAAATGGCTTTGCTGCTGAAGTATATTGGAGTTAGTTTTTGAAATGTTGGGTCCTGTTTAGTGGTAGAGAACATTTTCTAATTTTCCTACTCCAATTTTATATTGAATCTCCAATTAGAAAATAGAAAACTCAACTTTCTAATTTTTTCAACTTTATACCATGAATTGTAACATCGAAAAGATGTTTTCTAAATTTTCTGGGAATGAGTGCTATTGGTTTTTGAAACATAAAATGCTAAGGCCTGTTAATAGTAAAACTGGAGTTGAAAAATTAGAAAATGTTCTCTAAAACTAAACAGACCCTTAAATTTTTGTACTTTGCAACAAAATTCATGCTTTTAAGTACAGTTTTCATGGAAGGTTTCGGAGTCAACTGAAGGACATCTGAACTTCTGAAACAGATTTCTGTTTGCTATCTCAAAAGATTTCTGGTCTACTTCTTTAGGTGAAGGCAGCTAAAGTGTGGATTGAAATGGACAATGTGGAGAAAGGGATTCTACAAGTTGTAGCTCAACGCAATGTCAGACGGCTTGTCATGGGAGGAGCAGCAGATAAACACTACTCAGTGTATGAAATATTTAGTTACATATAACAGTAAAAACAGAAGTTATGAAAGGGATTTTATGACATCTTGAATGCTCATAGGAGACACTAAGTACTGTAGGCCCTAGTCAAGTTACATATATAATCAGGGGGAATGCAAAAAGAACTAAGGGCAATCATGTAAATAGGAAAGTGAGTATAGATACATTCAAGTCAAAAGCTAATTTGTTGATATATTAAAAACACAGACCTGCTTTTTTGTAAGAGGCCTATCCAATTAAGCTGTTGGATAGGTACAATTATTCTTTCTTTTCTGCTTCATCAAAGGATGATCACTTTAAAAGTGCTAACATTGTTGAGGTAATCAAAGGGCATGGTAGCATGAGTTATTTTAATTGTATGATTTTAAAGTATTATAAATAAAATTCTTAGGGGTGATCTGTTGGGATGTAATCCACATAGAAGTCTAGAATTCATGTAGCCAACCCCACATAGTGGGATAACGGCTGGATATGTTGTTGTTGTTGTTGGTGATCTGTTTAGGACACTCACATTAGGATTTTGTTGACAGCCTGCACATTCTGTTGCACTACATTAGGATTTGGTTGATAGCATGATTATTGCCACTTTGTGGATGAATTCTAGCAATTTTGCTGGATGATCACAATCTTATTGCTCATTTTTGGTTTGAGAAGACAATAAATTTGTATTTGAGTTTCTCTTGTTTTTGTTTCTATTTTAATGTTTTTTATGTTCAATGATGCTAAACTAAGCTTGTCATGTCTGACCCACAGGGAACTATCAGAGCTTAAGTCCAAGAAAGCAATATTCATATGCCAGCAAGCTCCACCTTCCTGTCATGTTTGGTTTGCTTGCAATGGATGCCTTATCTTTACTAGGTAAGCTGGACATTCTAAAGGTTTATTTTTTTCCTTTTCAACTTGCCAATGCTTATGACTCCTGTGTTTGGATTTGTCTTGAACTAAAATAGCTTATAACACTAGGCACCTGCAAGTAGGTTTGTCAGCCAGAATAACAACCTGGTCAAGATTGTGCTTGAATGAGTGGTAACTAAAATTGACCTATGAAAATTCCATACAAATAAAAAAAGTTGCATCTACTTCTCTGCAATTTGAATTAGCAGATCTGAGTTCCACTAAGTTCTACTCATGACTTGTTTTACCTTTTAGGATCAGTATCAAAATCATATCTCCCTGGATAGTTCCACTTTCAAACGTATTTTTAGTCATCTAAGTTCTATGAGCTAATCACCAAGCTATTTGGTTCTTTCATGTCAAGGTTTTTTGCTAAGTGGAACCAGTGGTAACATTGGCAGAATGTGGTAGGCTTTGAGTTGGCATACATGCCCAATGAACAGAATTCTTCCCTAGTAGAGTAAAAAGGCGTCCCTAATGCACGAGTCTCCTTGATTTGCGAGGTTTGTCTTTGTACATGACCTTCTAGGAATGGCACTGGGTCAGGTTTGGACTAGGTACCCCTTCCCTCATCCTTGACCTTGTCCCCGAAGCCCATTTTTCCTTCCCATCCCTGTCCTTATCCCCATAAGATAATTTACTTAATTCCCTATCCACATCTTTGTCAAACATTATACTAACAATTTATATAAAAATTTCTAAATTAATTTATCCCTAAAAATTATTTTATATTCTTAACTTTGTATTTTCCAACAATATTAACATCCCATGTTTCAAATTACTGCAAAATTTTTTAAAAGAAAATAATGTAGAAAACACATTCATGGATATAGTAATTAGCAAATTCAAAATAAAAATCTAAAAAATAAAAATAATAATAAATAAAGTATCATGAGGTGAATTTAGACAATAAGAAGAAGGATATCTAAAGATTAAAAAGATTTTATTTTTTAATAAAAATCCTTTTTTCTAGATAGAAAGAACAAAATTTATGTGTATGGTATAAAATAAAAATTATTTTTAAAATATGCGTGGGCTGAAGGACTGTGTACCCATCTCTGACCCATTCTTGGGTGGGGAATTTTTATTTCATCTATGCTCGTCTTGTTTGGAATTTTTTTTTTTGTCCAAACCCACCTCACAGGTACATGTTACAGTTAGTACCCATTGTCATCCCTACAACCTTACCTTTGTTTTGCAAAGAGGGTTCCACAACTTGGTTCTTCCCCAGTGGTGTTCTATAGAAAGTCTATAGTTTGCTAGATAGGAATGTTTGCTTGGAATTACGATTGGCGATGAGCACAAAGATAGCCGCAACCAGAATAGATGGAAGACAACCAAATACTAACTAGGTGGAGAGATAAGAGTGCTTTTGAATTCACTAGGAGGGACAAAATGTCCAATGCTGTATTTTATTCCAATAACTTTTGAAGGGTCTACTTATTTATTTTGAATGGTCTACCAAGAATTTGGTTCAAGGATGTGGGCAATTATCATGATGTAAAACTAGATGTGACAGTGGGTTGAATATAAAGAGAAGTCTCAACTGTGGCTCTCTTAACAGTGACTATATTTTCTTTTGCAGACCAAGGTATTGCCATGTTAGCTCTAATGTAGGGAGCATCACGGTATTGTCTAGTCCAACTGTTAGCTCTGGCATGAAATTGGTTGAGAGTCATGCAGATGTGGATGAAGAAACTGATGAAGTGGAAGGGATGTCCAGCGGATTCACTTCTAAGATTTCGGTGCCTTCAACTAAATCAACAGAGAAAACAATTGGTACTTTACAGGTAAACTCTCTTTCAAAGCACAAGATGAGAGGAGATGGTTCACTTTTACCCTTGCTGCACAAGTCCCAAGATGATCCAAATCATTCATCACCTATTGTTTCTTTGGTACATATGCACTTTTTGTCAGCAGAAAATCATTTAGTTAACCAAACATTTCCCTTTTTCCTCATCTTTAGTTAATCAAAATCTCAATCAGTAATGCTTACAGGTCTTCATTTTGTGTGATTTAGAAACTGATTTGACTGAAATTCACCTTTAAGAATTAGTTAAAAAGGAAACTAACTTTTGGTTTTAGGCGTAATCATATGTTGTAGCCTTGTTATTGTCCTTGAGTTAATAATCCAAGCCTTAAATCTTTTGAGTAGTCATTAATGTTTAATTTTTCTAGGAAGAAAAATTTGCCAAACAAGCAACTTCTGAAATTTCTGACAAACTAGAGCATGCTGAGGTAGATCCTGACAACTCTGAGCAGAAAGAATTTGAAGAGTCAGTGAGTCTATGGAAAGCTGAAGAAGATACTTTGGAGTCGATAGACAAGGTAAAGCTTGCCTACTTTTGTCTTTCAATGTTATCCCTACTCATCCACTCTCCCTTATTTATTGTGTTGTAGCAGGATGAAGAAGATTGTTTGTCCCCTGAAAGTATCAAGGTATGATTCTCTGGATGCAGGGAGCTTATAATTAAGTAGATTATGTTTTTTAGCATTTCATCCAGGTCAATATGTGCTTAACTATCGAGTTTGAATGTCTTACGTGCTTATGTGTAGAAGTTTTACCTTCTTGATACAATGGAACACCAGAACAACAAACATTTCCCTGACAGTTGGAATCTTTGTTTATAGGTCTCCATTTGTAAGTTTGCCTGCATGGTTTAATTTGCAATTGCAATACCAATTTCCTGTGCTTTTTCTGCTTCTTGATCATGCTATCTTATTAAAATATTAATCTTTTGTCAAATAAAACATTCTGTAATTGTAAGTTTTTAACTTGCTTAAACTGATTACCCATGAATATATTGTAACAAATAGAGAAGTTGAAGACAGAAACAGTTGCTTATTTGATTTACTTGAGTATCTCTTACCTTGTAATATATGTTTAGAGAATTGCCTTTTTGTTGTGTAACTGCTCTGCCACTGAACCTCTTTTACAGGCAGAAGAATTAGATAGTCTATGCATGAAGGAGATAAAGCAAAGAAAAGAAATGGAGGAAGTCCTGGCCAGACAAAGGCAAAATCTTGATCAGTTGAGGAATCAGCATGATCAATATGCAAGGGAGCTCCAGGCCATTCGTGACCAGAAGCCAATCCTAGAGAATCAACTAGTTGAGTCTGAGTCTATGGAGGAGGAGTTAGTAGAGAAGATCATTCAAGCTGTAAAGCTCTTGGAAACTTTTAAAGAAAAACGGGATAAGCTAAAAAAGGAACGTAATAACACTATCAGAGAAATTAATGAAACAAAGAAATTGTTAAAGAAGGATGCCAAGGACTCATTCGGACTACAGTTCTTTGCATTCTCTTTCTGGGAGATTAATGAGGCAACCCGAGATTTTGATCCATCTTGGAAGATTGGAGATGGGATACATGGGAGTGTTTATAAGGGGTTTCTTTGTCATCTGAAGGTTGCAATAAAGATGTTACCTTCTCACAGCTCTCAAGGACATATGGAATTTGAAAATGAGGTAAATAGCAAAAAAAAAATTGTGGCAATGATGAATCTGTATCAAACATCTACTTGATTGTGGCAAATATTTGGCGGTCATAGTCATAATTAGGTTTACTTTTTTGGAGAGGTAGAACTACGAGCATTTAAAGGGTCACTTATTGTATGGTGATTTTTTCCACATGCAACTCCATTTGTTACCTTGTGAGGTGGTACTTAGACCTATTTATGCTTCCATTATCCCTTCCTGAGCATTTTGTTGTGCACGCATGCTCTGTCTATAAGTACAAGAATGCTTACTTCACCTCCTTGCCTCGACGGATTGAACTGCTGGGGAAACTGCTTGATTTTTTTCTCATATACGAGCTGGCAGCACCTCCTAGGTTGAACAAATGGCTCATTTTGCTTGTGAACTATACCATTGTCCATTGGTGCTTCCTTGGCTTCTTCTCTGTCATTGTCTGCCTGCTGGGAGGATGCTTGCAGCACCTCTCTTCAGTTGATAAAATCTTTATTTGGAGTGCTTCATCTACCATGAGGATGCTCTACCTGTGTGAATTGAGCCACACACCTAGGGAGTTAAGTCTTACAAAACTCTCTCTCTCTCTCTCTCTCTCCGGTGTGGTGATCTGCTAGTATGGGATGATGCTGAAGGACTCCACACAGCTCTAAGGACTTGTGAGTTGGTAGTTTGAGCTAAATGTTTCACTGAGTTGCTCACTCCGCCTTCCTTAATGGAACATCTGCCTTGACTAATTACAGATAGAAATCTCCAATTACTGAAAGAGGCAGTGGATCCACAAGCTATGCTCTCTTAGCTCAGAGATAATAAAATCACTCCTGCAACTATCTCACTGACTTTGTTTTCTCCAAAACTAGCCAAGGTCAGTTCCCTATTGGGCTGGCTCCTGAGCTTGCCCTCTACAGATAGTGGCTTGCCACGTGTGCAGATGATTCAGATTCTAACTTCTCCAATAAGCTTGAAAACTCTCTCCACTACTACTCCACAATCCTTTTTCCATGTCCCTTTCCATCTCTTGCCATCCCTTGCCAACTCAGTGCCTGCAAGCACTTACCTGTGCCCTATACTGACCTGTCCATGCTCTGGTTTCAACGTGTATCATCTGCCAGTTTAACCAGTACTGGAGATGAGAAAAAGCCTGTAGTTCATCATTTATTTTGTTTTCATATTTAAGGACTCTTATATATCCAAAATGTACATTCATTGCTAGATTTGGTTTATTTAGTTAGGTTGCCATGGTTATCAATAAAGTTTGCTTGTTTTTATCATTTTATCTGGAAAAAAAAAAAAAGGCTCAGAAATTCTATCTAAAGAATATAGTTACATGAGAAGTCTGGAGGCTGTGCATCTGCAAACTATTGTATCACCACTATCCAGCTCAAAGTGATATCCAATTTTACTACACATTTAGTTTTTTCCATTTGAAATATAATTGTGCCACTGCTTAATTGTTACCCTGAGCAAGAGACTGATTTTTTCTCCTTCTCTGTCAGTTAAATGCTAATTGATCACTCTAATGTCTTCTCTTATATCAATATGGAACTTTTAAGCTTTAAAGGATGTAGTTTGACGTTTGAATAGTGCATTTGTTAACAATCTTTAAGCATTAGAGAAATATTTCATGAACAATTGGTAAATTGGGGTGACTCAAGTATTATTAAAATTGTACCAAAGATTCTTGGAGCCTTCTGTTTTTTTCAAACCTTAGTTTAGTTTGAGTTTGACAGAATTTAAGTTGTATCCAAATGTTTTGAGTTTATATGCTGGGTTGTAAGATTTGCTTGGTATCATATTACTTCTGCTTTATGATGAATATTGCTTTCTCTTCTTGAAATGATATTGGTACAGAAACATAACAAAGAAGAAAGAAATGACCTGGTAGCTTGCCTTTTCCTTGAAAAATATGAGTTTCTTTTACTTCCATAAAAGAAAAGCTGGTCATAAGTTTCTTTGATTGCTTGCTTCTCTGTGTTTGAATGCAGGCCCATGTTTTGAGTAGAGTACGACACCCTCATCTTGTAGACCTGGTTGGAACTTGTCCAGAGTCTAGGTCACTTGTCTACGAGTACCTCGAAAATGGGAGCCTTGAAGATTGCCTTGCCTGCCAAGGGAAAACTCCTCTTTCATGGCAAACTCGAATCAGAATTGCTAGTGAGATATGCTCTACCCTTGTATTCCTCCACTCCAACAGGCCTTGTATCATTCATGGGAATTTAAAGGCCACAAATATCCTCCTGGATGCCAACTTTGTCAGCAAAATAGGTGATGTGGGCATCTACCGGTTGATTTCAAAAGAAGGGTATCCAACTCACACAACCACATTATTGAATAAAGCTGATCCAGAGGCATCCGCTTACGTGGATCCAGAATTTCTCGAGACTGGAGAACTTACTGTGGAGTCTGATGTGTACTCATTTGGAGTTATACTGTTGCGGGTTTTAACTGGAAGACCCGCTGCGGGGGTAGTGAAAGATGTCAAGTGTGCACTTGAAAGAGAGAATTTGAATACAGTGCTGGAGCTGACTGCCGGGGATTGGCCGCTAGAACAAGCGAAAACCTTAGCTTGCCTGGCATTGAGGTGCTGCGATAATAAGAAGAAGAATCGGCCAGACCTTGTATCACAAGTTCGGAGTACGATTGAACTGCTGGACAAGTCATTCACTTCACCATACCATGACTCCAATGAATCTCGCCGGGTACCCTCTCATTTCATCTGCCCCATCTTTCAGGTAATAATCAGGCTTCATTCTTGATGTTTGTCTGCATTAGCATTGCCCAGATTTTCCATGTTCTATTGAGAATTTGGTCATAGTGAAGGGACTGCTTACAAGTAGGACGACCCTCCTCCCCGACCTGACTGCCTCGTAGATTGGGGACGTCCTTTTAGCCTGCTGCGTATTTCATAAGGATTCCTTTCTTCAAATGCCTTATATGTCATCTTGGCTACTGAATCTAAATGTGCAGGAAGTCATGAAAGACCCGCACATAGCAGCAGACGGTTTCACGTACGAAGCAGACGCCATAAAAGGGTGGTTGAATAGCGGCGCCAAGACTTCGCCGATGACAAACCTTAACCTCGATCACTTGGATCTGCTCCCGAATCATGCCCTTTTCTATGCAATTCAAGAGTGGCATCAAAAATCCTGAGACTTTTGATCTGCTAATTACACATATAATTATGTTATCATCTTATGCTCTCAAAGTTGAGCTCACAGGGCAAGCCAAATGTTCCATACCGATATTTCAAAAGATATACAGAATGTACAGGAATATTTACTTTGTTTCCAAGTCCAAATCTGTCAATTGTTTAGTTGGCTCTGATGGCTTGTGTTAGAAAATCTATAACTAAGAGTCGGATTAGCAGAAACTCAGAAGGAAATCAGTACGGATATGTTGCTGACTGCATTTGGACGCCAATGCAGAAGGAGACGCTTACCCACCACAAACTGAGCTTCCAAAGAAAACTCGTAGCATACATCACATAGAATTTAATAATATTAACCAAGCATATGGTTGTTGACAGAGATGATGCAAGCACAAAAGATTTTATGATAATCTTTTATTCATCAGTTTATATAATTTTTTTTTTATAGAATATTGCTTATGGATAAGTAATTAGTATGTGTCACAGGAAACCTGTGACCATCTTTTAAGGAAATGGCCTTGTCATGATGTGCTAAGCCCATCCGCAAATCACTTTTAAACTGCCTGACTGCCTCTTCATACATGTGCTTACCCTTCTAATTCTAAATGTCCTAAACCATTACTTTAAACAAATGCACTACAAATGTGAGCACTTTGAGTGAGTCGTGTGAGGCTTTGCAGTATCCAAAAGAGTGTTGCTTTTGTATTTTATAATTATCTTAAGATTAATTTGAATTAAATTGAGGTGTCAAGAATCTCATAAATTAATTCTACATTTATTAATAATAGTCTAATAGTTCACTAAAGCTGTAGAAACTTTGATTTTAACTGCTGAATTAGTCATGCATATTAATCAAATTAAAAATTGAGCATCTTGGTTCTGTTTCTCATATCAACATGGAATGATTTGCACTTAATCACTTGGTTTATGAATTAAAAAAAGCAAAACATTTAATTAAGTATGATAAGAAATTTTGAACTAAATATTAAATAAGAATAAGGGTAATTAGAAAAAATAAAATAAATACTTAAATTAAATTACTCAAAAATGAATTGAAGATTAAGATGAAAGAATGAGTTCAATTTGTGTACTTAACACTTATTAACCAAAAGAAGAATTGAATTCATGGATTAATATAAAAAAATTAAAAATAAACTTTTGGGTTATTTACATATATGTATAATTTATTTAATTTATTACTTGATCCTATAAATTTATAAATTATAGGGTTTTCCTCTCCCTTTCGAGCCGGCTTCTTCCCCTTCCTCTTCGTCGCCATCCACCGCCGAAGTCGAGCCCCGACTCGGGCTTCGTCGCCATCTCCGACTTCCTGTGAGTCGCCATCCACCGCCGAAGACGAGCTCCGTATTGGGCTTCGTCGCCATCTCCACAGAAGACAAGCTCTGACTTCGTTTTCGTCGCCATCTCCGCAGAAGACCATCTCCGATTTCGAGTTTCAGACCACCGGCGCATCTTCATCTTCTTCCACGGTAAGGTTTCCGTCCACGTTCTGTTCTTATTTTTGTAGATCCGGCGAGCGATCTTGGTCTTCGTCCACCGATCTTGGTTTTTCTCTCTGTTTCAGCGAGCGATCTTGGTCTTCGACCATCGATCTGGAGTCCTCGTCTACCGGTACCAATCTTGGTCTCTGTTTCAGCGAGCGATCTTCGTGTTCGCCATCTCCGCCGAAGTCGACCTCCGATTCCGACTTGCAGACCGCCGTTCATCCTCGCCGCCATCTTCGTCCACGGTAAGCTTTCCGGCCCAACCCTATCTGGTTTTCGGTTTATCCTTCATCTAAATCTAATGGGCAATTTTTGTACTACAAATTTATAATTACAGAAAACTTTCACGAGTCCAACTTATTATTACAGAAAATTTAATGTTTAGGGTTGCTTTGTGGCAATTTTTGTACTAAAAAATTATTATTACAGAAAACAACTGTCTCACATTATGCATATAATATTTTGTATAAAAATTTTGTGTGTGTGTGTGTGTGTATGTGTGGGGGGGTTTTGGCTGAAAAATTATGATCATGGATAACCATGGACAATTAATCCAACTGTATGTCACTAATTAAGCTTGATAAACAAATAATTAAGAAGCAAATCCACTCAATGGATAGGCAGTGGCGATGGCACCCATGCTATTTTTAATTTTGCAAAACTTAGGTAAGCCAAAAGCAGCCGCCTTGCCAAAAGCAGTCTTTACTATTTAGTTTGTGTAAAATTATGTGACTTTTTGATAGTAAGACTGCAAAGGAAGAAAAATACTTTTTTAACCCCCAGCACATTTTCTATGCAATAACGGAATAACCACATAGCAGTATCATAAAAATCACGAACACTTTAAATAATTTGTGGTGTCGAACCAATATGTCAACTTCCACGGCTAACCCCCCCTCTTACCACCCCAATATGTTCATATACATTTATATTCGTAGATGAGTAGATACATATACGCATTCATGAATTTTCACATATATGGAACTTTTATTCGCTAGGGCATTGGAAACCATATAGTTGAAAGCAAATGCAGAGATGACTAAAGCAGGGACAAATCACACGATATCACGTGCGCGCGTGGAACTTGCCAAATTGGAACATAAAGTGCGTGTATCTCATGCTATCACGTGCGCGTGTGGAACTTTTATTTATATCAAACCAAATAATTTCTTTCCTTTTAATTATTTTTTTTTTTGTAGAAATAGAAAAGTTTATATAATTAATAATACACTTTCCTTATTTACCGAGAAGGGTTCCAAATTCTGGCTATATATATAGAATCTCTCCGTTTTGACACTGCCTCTTGAATTCTCTGTGTTCTTCGCCGACCGCTTCTCATACATTGTGAGAGACGAGACTATTTCATACCGAGTGTATTTATATGTTCTTCCCTTACCACAGATTTCGAATCTCTTCGATCGTCGGCGATCTTACGATTCCTCCTTGGACTGGTACGTGAACTCTCCTGCTGTTGTTCTTTCCTCCTGCAGTGGGATCATGCGCTTGCGGATCAAGCCGTTTCAAACCCTAGGGAGCTCACTATTGCCGTTTTCTACTTCTGCCAATTTCATTTAGTTTTACTTGTGTATTTTGGTTTTTTTCTTTTAATTCTTATCTGTTCCCTTTTTCTTTTCGTTTTTGATATTTGATCTGCCTTTTTCTCTCTTTTATTGGTGTTCATTTCTATGCTTTTCTTCATTCGCTCTTTCCTTGCAATTGTATGTTTTTCTTGTGGTATTTTTATCTCTCTTTTTATTTCTTATGTAACTGATGTGGAATGTGCATTTGCTTCTGGTTTTTCTTTCTTTATTTCTTATTGCCTTTCAAATTAAGGGGGACAAAAAATTGGATCCAGCCTTTGTTAGGTTTATAGGATTAGGAATTTGCTCCGGGATTTGGTGTTTAAGAACTATTTTCCTGAAGTTCATGGCTTGTTATACTCAAATAGACATATGTGATTTGTCCCTGCTTTAGTCATCTCTGCATTTGCTTTCAGCTATATGGTTTCCAATGCCCTAGCAAATAAAAGTTTCATATATGTGAAAATTCATGAATGCATATATGTATCTACTCATCTACGAATATAAATGTATATGTACATATTGGGGTGGTAGGGGGGGGGGGTTAGCCGTGGAAGATGACATATTGGTTTGACACCACAAATTGTTTAAAGTGTTTGTGATTTTTATGATACTGCTATGTGGTTATTCTGTTATTGCATAGAAAATGTGCTGGGGGTTAAAAAAGTATTTTTCTTCCTTTGCAGTCTTACTATATCACTTATAAGGGAATGCTAGACATTTGGCAATCTCTTCTTTAAACAAAATAAAACATCCCTTGGAGCAGATAATCCGCGCATGTTGTATGGGCATCTTGCTAAGTGAATCCCAGATGAATATAGGACAAATATATGAACAAGACTGTTTTTCCAACAACTACAGCTGTCAGTGACTTGTGCATTAAGCATTGCCATATCAGAAAAAAGCTTATGTGATTTTTTGTAACAAAAGCAAATAAGATTTGCTGATATCATACAATCTATGCATGAGTTCCTGACTGGCAGGAGTATCTAGAAAATTAGTTCCTGATGATTTATAATTTCATTTGAATATATATGTGCACGCAAATTGCTGCCTTTTCTTTTTCTTTGAGTGTGATACCAGAAATGATGATGTTAAGATGGATGTGCGGCCTTGCCAGAAAAGATAAAATTAAAAATATTATCATTATAAGGTTGAAATGGCATCTGTTGAACATAAGTTGTCTATTAAGGTGGTTTGATCATGTGAGAAAAATAAATATAGGTTCATCTGAGTCGAGTGTGTGGAATGGAACAAATATCTAGCAAAAGAGATAGTGAAAGACCAAAAAAAAAAAAAATGGTAGCAGACACTGAGGCATAATATTAGTTATAAGGGTTTTATTGAAGATTAGACCCTAGATAGGAATGATTAGCAATTTCATATGGCTGAATAGTGCAATAAAGGCTTGATATGCTGTTGTGGGAGGAGACATGGTGGGGTTAATGTAAATAATTGACATTTGTTGCTAAGTGAAGATAACTTGCTTTGTGTGAGTATAGTGGATTGTCATTGAATTGTTGTCACATGGGACCATCATCTCAAGTTGCTTATATGCAAGTTACATGAAGTGTCATCTAAAAAACTAAGTTAAATATTTACCAAAGGATTCTGCGTGCTACTAAACTCAATTAAATATTAACTCTGTGTCAGATTCTAGATTCCTTTTGGAGTTATCTCAAATGGATTCCCCCTCTATTTTTCTTTATGAAGATCTTATATCTATTAATCACATCTTATATTCATGGGCTAAATTTATTTTTCTTCTTTTTATCATTTTTGTAGTGCTATTTTACAAACGAGTGGTTGCCAAAGTACAGATGCCAGTTGCAAAACTAAGGGCCAGTTGCACTCCAGATGCAATGAGATCAAAGGAAGGGAATGATTCACTTGACACTTTCATCAGACAAGCAATAGGGAAGGAGCCTCTTCTTTCTTTCCCAAGGACAGGGGACAGTCAAGTGCAGTTGATTCAATTACTTCATGCCTTAGATCAGCCAGGTACTATTCTTGGTTTCCAATGGTCCAAAGTTTAGAAACACTCTAGAAGGAATGGAGCTTTATCCAGAGTGTATGGGATGGTCTCAGTCCATATATATGTATATTTGAGGTTAATTGGGCCAAGGAATATTTGATTGAAATCGCTAAGGGAAGATAGAATATGTATTGCAGTGGTCCACAATCCCCAAGGCTGTTGATGCCTCTTGCTCAGGCAGCTAGTTAGGCCAACAATGAGCCTTTTGGATAGGTAACTCAACAGAATTTTAACTCAAGTTTTCTTGTTGAGGAAATACAGCCTCAACTGCATCTCCTTGGAAATGTACACTTGGAAGAAAAATTTAGGGAAAGGAGAATTAGGTGGAAGTTTTGGAGCCAAGGATTTATTTTTTATTTTTTTGATTTGTGGCCTTATAACTGTTAGCAGATCTTCCAGGATGGCCCTTGATGTCCACGTTGAAGGTTCAGATGCAGAAGTGTGACAAATGCTCCCGGGAATTTTGTTCCACAATCAACTACAGACGACATATTCGTGTACACCGCCGATCTCTAAATTTTGATAAGGTTCTCCAAGTCTTCTCAAGTTTTATTAAATATTTTTTCTTTAGCTGTTTTCAAATTCAGTTAAGTTTTTTGTTTCTGTGACCTTAATTGCAAATTTGTTTCTTCACATTGTGTTTAACAATAATTTCTCTTGAGGTCCTATCTGATACAGTTGACATTTTGCAGGAGTCTCATAAAAGTAGGAATCTGTTGGGAGCATTTTGGGATAAGGTAACTATTTTTCTTCTTGCTGAAGTCTTCCACTTTGGGATGTGCTAATATTGTTGTACTTTGTGCAGCTGTCTTCGGATGAAGCCAAGGAAATTGTTTCGTTTAAGGATGTGACTCTGGAGGTACTGACATATTCACGATCTCCCTTTTTTCCCTTTGCCCAATTGCTAACCTCTTTGAGTTACAATAATGTGCTCTAGCTTGCAACATGTTGAAAATTTGTCAAGATAATTATTTTTTCCTATCTTTGTGAAGTTCTTAACTTGTGACTCAGTTACAGTGCTCATTTGAAGCAAGGTTGGGATTATGTTTTGTATATCACTTCAATACTTGTGGTCTTTGAATGCCTGCTCTTTTCACTCTCTCTCTCTCTCTCTCTCTCTCTCTCTCACACACACACACACACACACACTTATTTTTGGCCATCTTTGGGAAGTTCTCATTTTGTGATTCCATTACAGTTGCCATCTCATTTTGTGATTCATTTCCTAAGAAGCTGCTAGGAAATAATACTGGAAAATAAGAATTCAAATGCTTCCATTCAAACTTGCAAATAAGTTTTCGTTGATGTGTTTCCATTCAAACACAGTTAAACTCAGAGGAACACCGTGACATACATTACAAATATTCAAATTCTGAAACAATAACTTTTTTTTCTACTTTAATCATCAACAGAATTAGAACAGAGGAAACATCGCACACTTGATTGAGAATCTGAAAGTTGAAATGAAAAAAAAGAAGTTAATCTCCTCATTCTTATCAGGTGTAACTATTATCTTCTCCACACTAATGTTCTATATCTTTTAAAATTTCATTGTATTTCATGATCACTACTCTAAAGAGAGTGGATGAAATGGAACAAGTATCTAGCAAAAGTGGCAGATGAAAGCTAAGAAAAACTTTGTTGGAGACAGTTAGGTATGATATGAGTTGAAAGGGCTTTACATAGGATAAGGTCATAGATAGAAATAATTGATGAGCTAGAATTTATGTAGCTGACCCCACATAGTAGGGTAAAGACTTGATATGTTATTGTCTTGATCACTATACTCATGTCACTTAGGTATGATAAAATTCATGTAGCTGGCTCCACATAGTGAGATAAATGTTTGATATACTGTTATTGTCTTGATCATTGTACTAATTCTTATTGTTTTCCTTCTGTGTCTACATTATTTCTGAAATGGTTATGTTTTCAAGCCAAGAGAAGCAATTCATGAAAACAAAATTTTTGATCCTTGAAGAACGTTAAGTTGGTTTTTTTTTCAGTGTTTGAACCATGATTTGGTACTGTTAATTATGCTAGTTCTATTTGTTGGTTTGCAAAAATAAATATACCCCTTTTCTAAAATGATTTTTATAAATTATAAAGTATGAGATCATTTCTCAATCTGCAGTACACATTGACACTAGCGCACATGGACGGGATAAGACAATTCTGTTGTTAGCCCACTGTTTGGTAGTCCTTTTCTTCTTGATATAAATATTTTAGGAAGTTCATGACATTAATTCTTATTCTTCATTGTCTTCTTGAATAATATTTGCATATGACTACCTTTTAGGAAGTTCCTGGGTCTTCAATCATAGGAGCGTTGACATCGTTCATCCGTACACCAGGGCTCTGTACTCTCCCACAAGTGTACGCCAAAGCTGGATCTGCACTTTTGGTAAGCTATGCTAGTTTTATTCCCCACCCTCTCATCCCCTGCTAATTTTATCTTTTATCTATTTTTTTGACTGTTCTATTTGTGTTGACAATAAAAATATACCATTTACAGGATATCATCCAAGGTAGACCTAGGTTTCCCATGTCTTCCCAGGACCTATTTGGTATCCTTGATGATGCAAGTGAGAAGACATTCTTATGTGCTGGTACAGCTGAATCAATGAAAAAATATGTTTTTGATGGGGAAGCTGGTAAAATTGGACTGGAGATGAAGAACTTAGTTGCTTGCACCAGCTTCCTTGTTGAACAGAAACTGGTATATATTTTCTTCTTTGTATTATTGTTATCATGTTGGGATGTGTAACTTAAAAGTAATTGTATACTGAACTACTGCCCTCTTTTGGTTGTATTTGTTTGTTCTAGATCCTTTGCCTTGCAATGGTGTTATAGAAACGTAAGACCCAGAGATGCATGAGGGCATGCACATGCACATGTTAGTTTGGATTGATATGAGCATAAAAACTTATATGTGTAGCATTGAAGGAATACTTAGAATATAGTGTTCTTGTCAACAACTTGCCGTGCTGTAAGTTGGGCGGCATTAACGGAGTCACATCTTTAAATACTTTGTATCTGTCTTAACTTCTTAACTGCAGCCTTCCTTTTTCCCGTTTTATTTTTGATCACTGTAATATTCTTTGATGATCAGGTCAAAGCCTGGCTTGCTGACAAGGACGCTGAAGCTTTGAGATGTCAGAAGTTGCTTGTGGAGGAGGAGGAAGCTGCTCAGAAAAGGTATATTCTACCATTGATAAACACATTTCTGATGGTTTTCCATTTTTGCCTTCCAAGTATGTTCTAACACATTGATGTGAGTTATTTGGAATATAATTGTCAAATAACTAATAAAGAGAGAACTCGTTGGGGGTTAAAAGGAAGAGTTAACCATCTCGTAGGAAACACTGCAGGTATGGAGGTTTTAAAAAAAAAAATGGCTGGCTTTGTAATTTGCAGTTTAAGAAAATTTTGTTATTTTTCACAGAATTTCAGGTGTTTTATGAGAGTTCTTTTTTGTTGAAATTTTACAGGCAAGCTCAGCTGCTGGAAAGGAAGAGACAGAAAAAGCTTAGGCAGAAGGAACAGAAAGTGAAGGAGCAGGCAAACTGGGAGAAGCCAGATCTCAAGGACGCAACTGCCGATACGTTGGACAGTCCACCTTCTGCAGGAACGTCCAGCCCTCCAGTTGGGTCCGAGTCCAGTTCAAATGACCTAGAGACACCAGTAGAACGTGCTGTTTCACTTCTTGAACTCGTCCAGTCCTCAATGACTGAAGAAGATGCAGAAACTGAAGCTGAATTTGGAATCAGCAATGAACACAATGAATCAGCCACCCGTCTTAATGTTGAGCGCCGAGTGGTGCAAGGAAGCAGTCGTCGGTACCGGTGGCAGGTACCTAAATCCCAAAGGGGTGGACGAAATGGCTTTCATGCAAGTCAGAATCCTCAGCCATTGAAACTTGAACCTATGCAGAAGCATGGTGCCCCAAGGGCTCCAAGGTCTGCTTCTGCAGTCAATGGTAACAAAGTTTGGACCAGGAAACCAAAATCCGAAAATGATAGAGATTGCCGAAAGGACAGATTTTTGAAAGAGGCTGTAAACCAAACAGATCAGAGTAAGAACTGCGAGGTGGTGTTGATTGGTTCTATGTCCGTTACTCTGAGAAACTCTGCTGCCCAGCAGCTGCAGGGTGATGGCATTTCTGAAGCCCAAGAGAGTCACAGTGCTGAGCATGTAACATCGAAGAACGGCGGTCAGGAGAATCCCACAAAGACCGATCCTGTTCATGGTGCTTTACACCGATCCACAGTTAAGCTTTGGAGGCCGGTTAGCCGGCATGAAACCAAAGGTCCAATTTCAGTACAGAGTAGCATTGGAGAATCGAGAGAGGAGACAGTAGTAGGAACAGGTGGTGATCGGCCGTTGTCCAGTGAAAGCTGTCTAACCTCATGCGCTTTGGATGATGATGATGTTTACGACAGTGGCAGCAATTCTCACCCACTTGCGGAGGGAAGCGCGCAGACAGAAGGCATCCTCTTCGCCAGTGATTCCGCAAAAGCTTTTCTTACCCAGAGTATGATTTATATTCATTCCATTCTCTCTTACACACCATCTTCACCTTATAGGCTGTTCTCTGATTGGCTTGCTGCTGCAATTTCCATGTAGGATGGAAGGAGGCCATTGCCGCGGACCATGTGAAACTGGTCCTGTCCCCGGAACCCGAAACCGAATCTCCAGGACGCTGTGACACGGGAAATGACGGTCAAACAGTCGCACCATCTTCGGATCCTCCCAGACGCAGCATTCTTGGCGATGCAGACAATTCGAGGGTGGTTGTGGAGCCTTCAACCGTCGGAACAGTGAACTCAAGGACAAAACCTGAAAAGGGCGTAAAAATAAAGTACATCCCCAAACAGAGAACCGTGACTTGAAGATCAATTACAAGATCATGAATTTGTTTTTCTTTTTACACCAGATGTGCAGTTTTAATTACCCACTCCTCCACCATTTACATTACATTTCATAGCAGAGGTTTTGGTTTTACTTGTGATCTTCTGTTAGAAAAAGAGGGTTTGGCAGGCTTGCGGGTTGCCGGAATATTTTACAGTTGGGGTCTCCTCCCCGCACCCACCCCCCCTGTTTTTTTTTTTTTTTTCTTTTCTTTTTTGCTTATTGAAGGGTTGTCATAATAGCAGCATCATTTTGGTTAGTGAGGGGTTTGTCTCCTTTGATGCCTAAAATTCTGTAATAAATTGGGGTTTTAGTCATTGCAGAGTTACCATTTGTGCCATCTTCTTTTGGCATTTACAAATTGTCTCGCTCAAATGTTTTTGTCAATTGAATGGTATATAATGGAATTGGACGTTTTAGCCTGTTACTGAATGTGCGACATGCATTTATGATATGCTTCTGACCCATGTTGATTTCTTGCATTTCTTTTTCTTGTTCCGATGAAGGGATGGATGGCATGGTATTCATGTGTGATAACAAACAGGAAATTTAATCCGGACTTAATTTCTCCGTTGTAATATAATATCAATAAGAAAAAGTAAATTGCATTCGGAACTTTCTGTGGTTTAAACTATTTGATAATAAGATTTTTTGTGATTTAAAAATATCTTTTAAAATTTTTACACTTTTACATAAGAATTCCTCCTGTTACATTTACAAAGTAAATTAGTCTAACTAAGCCAAAGAGTAAAGAGACAATTTGGTTGGCATATTGTATTTAGATCTCTTAACACCTTTAAAGCAAAGTAATACTTTACGAAAATGTTGATTAAAGAAGAATGGTATGTTATCTTGATCGGGTAATTATGTTACCCAATACGAGTAAGGAGGGAGTGACATTCTCTCTTTTTTAGATAAATATTATATTCTTTGATAACATAACAAAATTATGCTATTTAAGATCTTTTTATTAAGATTAATTAATTTAATTAATATACACTTAGGTCACATGACATGACATAACTTGATATTTGAAATCAAATATTAGTTTGATATAATTTTTCTTACAAATGTAAATCTTATTTCAATAATTATTTTTAAAAAATATTAATTTTAAAAAATATAAAATGAGAGAACTAATGACACCTTAAATTCATAAAAATTTATGAATAGGGAGAATAATGGGTGGGTGGATAGGATACTCATACTCTATTGAGAACTTCTTTCAAAAAATTATTATTAATCTCATTCTATTTAATTCATAACTCATATATATAATTAAAGCAAGATTAAATCACTAAAAAATAAAATAAAATGACAGTACACCTAAAGAGATTTAAGAGTGAGTGAAATAATCAAAGCCACAAATAAACACATGCACTTTATCCAAGCCACGTACCCATTATTCCCACCTCAAAATTCTCATTCCTTGCCACGTGCTGCCCCATTCCAGCCTTAAACCTCCCTCCCTCCCTCTCTCTCTCTCTCTCTCTCTCTCTCTCTTCGCCACACACACACCCTCTCTCTCTCTCTCTGCTCACCTTAAATTCCTCTACTTTGACCCCCACTTTCCCTCCCACCTCCCAAACACCGTCCACCAACCTAAAAAATGTCCGGCGGCATCGGCCCCTCCGGCGACATTCTCCTGCCCCAGGACGAAGGCAAGTACAAGCAGGCCCAAGATTCCAACCACCCCCAATTCTCCAAAGACTCACCCACCCTCCAGCCCCGCCGTGGCATCTTCACTTTCCGGCATCTCAACGCCGCCGCCGCCGCCGTTGTCCTCTCTGCCAGCGGCATGGTCAGCCTCGAAGACTTCGCCTTTGTTCTCTTCTCCTTCATCTACATGCACGCCATGGCGAAGGTCGCCTTCCCGAATCCCAACTCTTTCTCCGACCCACCGGTCTTCGGCGAAAACAACAAACTCTTGGGCCTCTACGTCTCCATCGCCGCCGTGATCGGGCTGTTTCTTCCGATAGCCTACATCTTCGGCGGCATCTTTGCGGGCGACAAAGAGGGCATCAAAGCCGCGGCTCCCCACGTTTTCCTGCTGGCCAGTCAGGTCTGTTAGGAAAATCCTATGGAAATTTCTGCTTAATTAAGATAACTCTTTAAATTCAGTTTTTACAGGAACAGAGTTCGGCAGTAAAATTCAATTTATAAATAGACATTCCTACATCAAGAGCAATTCTTGATGGATCACATCCGAGATTAACTGAGTCGTAGGAGTTTGATCAACAACCACCATCAACCAGTTGTATATCTAGAGGTTGTGTGTTATGGTTGTTTTTACAGTTAAATTACTGTGTTGTAGGAGTTAATCTCGAGCTGTAACCATCAACAACACAATTTAAAATACTTATATTTATAGGCAATCATCCTACCCATGAAGATGAATGGCCACTTTTAAAAGATGGCACTTTTTTTGTTGGTATTCCGTGAAAGATGTACGCAGTGCTTCGTTTTTTATTATGTCTAAAATAACTCAACTATTTCATTTCCTTTATTCTTTTATCATTTAATAATAATACAAATTATCCCGCCCCGCCAGGTGTTCATGGAGGGCGTGGCCTTCTCCGGCGGGTTCTCGCTGCCGATCCGGGTTTTCGTGCCGGTTTTCTACAACTCCCGCCGGATTTTCAGCATTGCGGAGTGGCTGAGGGCGGAGATATCCAAGGCCGACGAGCAGCACAGCGGCGGAACCAGGCGACTGTACATTGGGAGAGGCCTTGCAGTGGCCAACATGGCTCTTTGGTGCTTCAATCTCTTTGCTTTTCTGTTGCCTGTTTATCTGCCAAAGGCTTTCAAGAAGTACTACTCCGATCACAAGGTCAAAGGAGCAAAAGGGCAGTAGAAGTGATTGTTTTGCAAGCTTTGGTTTGCTGTTTTTGGAGCTGTTTTAGTTTGCTGGCGAGCAGCAGCAGATTGTAAGTTGTGTTATATTGTGGATCTGGGTTTTAAAATGTGGTGGTATATTGGCTTTGATATAGAACGGTATATATCTGTTTTGACTTTCTTTGTGGTAGTTTGGTTCTAAAGGACTGCCATGGCCATTGATAGAGGTGTAAAATGAAATGGGACAGTTTGGCTCGACATGGGTCAAGTTGTTTTTGACGTGATTTGAGGGCCTAATTAAGAAACTTAAATCTTAAAACGAAAGCTTGCTCCGTGAAGATTCTCATCATCTACTATTTTAAACCTGAGATATTTGCATTTTGATTCTCTTAACCATTCACAATGCAAGGGGCTTGGTTTTCATTGCCTATCAATTTCCAATTTTTCTCTCACATCTTTTCTAAGAGAGAAGGGCTAAATACCCCCAAAAAGAAAAGAGAATCAAAAGGCGTAAAAGGGCAAGCTCTTTTTATACACCCACAAAAAAAGGGCAAAACAAAACCAATTTAACCAAATAGGCAAATACCAGAGGATGTGGAACTCAAATACAAGCTTGGGAAGACATGAAAGGATAATTAGCTGCCTGCATTATCTAGGGAACTAAACTAACTAATCCACACTCACAAATAAGACACCAGGTGAACCAAGAATCAAAAATCAATAATTGCCCAAAACATTCTTCAACAAAAATTACAAAGCCATACATAAATACATACATTAAGCACCTCCCAATGCCTTGATTCTTTTACATTAGTCAATACAAGAAACTTAAAACCATGACTTCCAAACAGCCAAGATACTTGTCAAGATGATTCAGAAACAAATGGTAAAGTACTTAAAACTTTTTTGTTTTTAATGAGTAAACGCACCTACAATGTCGCTTTTCATTCCTTAATGCCACCCACAAGAGTGGCCCACGCATTTTGGATGAGAAAGATAACTCAAACCACCAACAAATGTGAAAAGAGTGTCCCCAACGGAAACAAGAGCTAATCTCGTCCAAGGCCGAAAGTTCAAACAACTTAAAAAGAGGGTTTCATCTTTCTTCCACCTTGCCCCCTTTATAAGCTTTTCCCCAACACATATGATACCCCCAGGATTCATTGCCTATTTGGGCACAGCAGGGCTAACAAATAAATATGCAGTCATTCCATGGAGAAAACATTGCCCTGCTCCAACTTCAAGGTTCTGATAGCAACACATCTCATTCTAGCATATTTTTGAAATTGCTCAAGCTGCAGTTTGCCAGAAATGGATCACTTACCACGGGTTTGTTGTTGTTGTTGTTGCTGCTGCTCCAAACCTGCTTAAAAAATTAGAACAATTTGTGGTATTACAAGTGATGGGATATGATTGTGATGCTAAATAAGATGTCCGGCATGATCTTGTCGCCATTTCCAAACAAGACAAACGCGCAGATATCAAGATCTCAAGTGACATTGGAAGGTAAACCCCCCCCCCCCCCCCCAAACAAATAAAAAAACACACACACACAAAACCAAGGTAGATTGGGCGTATGCTTCTTAACATGACATTTTTCATGCCATTACTCCATCCCAGCAACTCGTGCAGCATAAAAATGAAAAAAAAAAAAAAAAGTAAGTCACTCATCAGGGAGAAAAAAAAATAAATTAATATTGAAAGGGAAAAGATTGTAATAAAATGATCACTTATATAATGTCTAGATGTGTGAGAAAGAACGGAGTAAAAATAAATAAGAAAATATATTTTAGTGGTTTTAGCTGGAGAAGAGAGAAAATAGTGCTATATTGTGCAAGAAAAGACAGATAAGATTGATATTTGATAAAGCATTGCTGAAGAGTGCAGCAGGTTACTTTATTTGCATCTATGTTTATTTATTCCTTCAACTCTCTAGTTTTTATCAAATGCTGTGTCAGTTAACCTAATTTGTTTCTTGGTTCCACATTTGATTCAATCTTGATTCACAGGCATGAAAATAAAATAATACCAAAGTTTAAGCAAAACAGTGTTCAAAATTTGGATTGAATTGATCACTGTTCCACAAATACGATCCTCTATCAAAATTGGAAAATGCTGCTCCAAAAAGTTTTCTACAGGATGCAAACCAATTTTGCCAAGCAGATCAAAATGTCTAGTTTGAGATTCAAAACTATGAAGAGGGTGCAATATTATATGCTTTAATTTCTCCTCTAACATAATAGATGATATTTTTTCCTAGATAATTAAATAGGAGTCAAACTCAAGTCTCTTTATTGGAGAAGGTAGCCCAAGCCACTCAGATTTCTCTCACAATTCTAACAAAGAAATACAAGGGTTTAACTTGGTTAAGGAATGGAAGCATACCGGTGTATCTCCTTGAGGAACCACATCCATTCACAGAAATAGGTGCAAGCCTCCTCTCTTGACTCAAAGATAGAAACTCCTGCATTCTGTCAGGCCAAACGGAGTTCAATCTCCTAGCAAAATCCTCCACCTCCCTACAGTTCATATATGCATGCATAAATTGATGCACAATTTAAGATAAAGTAAGCTCCCTCAGAAAGGAAGAGAAAAATGTCCCCATAATACTAAGAATGAACTAAGAAAAGAAGATAAGACCAAGCAAGAAAAAATGAAAAGAAGTTGGGTACTTCTAGATCTTTCTCTTTTCTTTCTTTTTCTTTTTTTTTCAGAGTCAGAAAAGAATAAAAGAAAAGATCCTGGGGGCTGAGGCGGCAACAAAATCTTCCCTAAAAGATTTCCAAATTTCAACAACATATATTTCCATAAGCATTAAACCTGTCAAGTTCTTCCTTCATGGCAGGATCTAATTCATCATCAATATCACCATCATCAAAATCAAGCCTAGGTAAGAAGGTGACTGATGCTGAATCCTGCAATCTTGAAGTTCTATTTGGGATGGTCACACTGCCAGCTGCATCGTCCTGCAGAGCAGAAGAGAGATATAAATTTCTAGTCTCAGGCATAGAACAAACTACTAGAGTTGTCCCTAGAGTGGATTAGAACTATGAATAACATTAAGAATAAAAAAAACATGCATCTAAGTATTGAAAAAGAGAATAGCAGTGACAACCTCTTTAGAGTTCCCATTATCATTGTTTGAAGATGAATTTCTTGGTTGATCTTTTCTCCTCCTATTTTTCTTTTTGCTCTTAGTAGATCTAGCCCTTTTTGAATCTGTAAAGCAGAATAAAAGCCAATTATTTTGCAACGAAGGGTAGAGAGACAATTAATGGTTTCATTTTTAGAACACCAACAACTCAAAGCTTCTATAAATTTCAACAATTAAATGATATATATAAGCAAAGAGGAACAATTCACCATGCAACACTAGAAATAACACTACCCTGCATAGGGTCAAGTCATGCTTAACCATCAATTAAAACCCAGATACAAATACTGCAATTAAGTAAATTGGTCTGTGGAGATCATTATAGCAGCCTTATCAAGTATGCCACAAAATTTTGACAAAAACTGCTAGTAACGAGATCTTTCAACTCCATCCAAGAGGAACTATTGATGATTTCTATGAAACAAAAAACAGTAAAATTTCATAAGAATATATATAAAGTTCATCCACCAATAGCTCGCAAAAGTCAGAGCCATATGAAACGCATGGATGGACATATCATCTCTCCTATTAGACATGCATTTGCAGTTCCTTTTTTATTCGCCAGGTCTGTACTTCCTGAAGGTACCTTCCACCACAGCATCTCAGCTACACATTTTCTCCCACCAATAATTCAGAGTTCACGGACAGCAATGTCCATTGCATAGACATTCTACATATAAGACAATGATGGCCCAGCAATCACCAAAAGGAATGGAGTACAAAGAATGCCATTCACCTTCATTTCCACCATTTATAAACAACAATAGATCATCCACTGAGCGCTCATCAATACGCTCTTCCTCAACTTCAACATTCTGAAACACAAGGAAAACACATTTTCAGTGATTGATACCTGGTTTTGTCCAGTTATTATGTGAGCGATTCAAATTTCTATGTACTACAGAATAATGATTGGTATTACAGACAATAAGGCAATGAGAGAAGCATGTGACCACCTCCAATCTCTTCCTCTCTCTTAATTCTTTCCTCTTCCTGGCATATAACCGATTCAAAAGCCTGATACGAGGATCATCAGTAATGTTTCTCAAGGGTTCCAACTTCTCCTCCTGCAAAAGCAAATCTACATGAGATAGTGGAAACAGAATAAAATATAGAAAGTCAGAAACAATGACTTTATTTGGCAGCAGTGACCTCTGTAAGATCATCGGGTAAATTAAATGTTTCACGTATTTCCTCTGGAGTTTTCCCTTCAATCATTCTGGCAAGTGCACGGCTTGTGAGGTCAACCAAAGGTCTCAACTGGAGACTGTCAGCAGCAGATGTCAACTCACATAACTTTTTGGTGTCTAATCGAACAAACTTCTCATCAAAAGTTTTCCGCTCCTACAAGCAAAACCCAGTAAATCAAACAAAGTCAAAACCATTCAAATTAGTACCTCTATAACCTAAGCCATCCTACTCATATCCCAGCCCCCCTTCTTTTCAAGAAGTAAAGAGGGGAGAGGGATTAAAGCGATGGAAAATGATTAAAACTACCATCAAACTCCTTGACATAGTAGATGCACATTTTGTGGTTTCTCAAATGCAAATTAGCTCTGCATTCTTAACCATGAACTAAAAAATATATAACAAATAATAACTTGCCAATATATAAGTTTAAAATATACCAAACCTTATTAGAGCGACCTGCTACTTGATGGAACCGACAATAGTCAAGTATTAAACCCAAGATGGCAGGATTGACTCGTTGAGGAAGAGAAATAGCATAGTTTTTGGAAGATCCCATGCCCGTTTGAAGTACTTCTCGGCGTATCATGGGACAAAACAAGGCAACCTCTTCCTCCACTTGTTGGATAGAACCATCAGCAGTTTGGATCCAAATGTAAGACTTCATCTTGACACCAAAAACCACAGGCCAAACAAAACAGAAAGATAAAAAAATGCATTAAGATCACATTGACTGCAACAGAATATATTAATGATCTAACATGGAGCCTTTCAACATACGTCTTGAATCCCAATGCCCAAAAGTTACAGGATCAACTCATTTTGCTTTAAGCATTAATAGAGGTTTATAAATACACAACATGGTATCATATGGAAAACCACCAAACCATAAATGAAATGTCTGATGTAGAAATATAAATCCTCCCTTTTGGTAATAAACATAACAGCACATAATTTGATACTGGCAACTTTCCAGCATTAACCAAATCATAACATCATGTTGTCTATAAGAAAAGAAAGGGAAAAGAGGGAGTCTAGAATAATTGTCTAACATACCTCCGGTTTAACAACTGCCATGGAACCTTCTGACATCACACTAAAAGATCTGTCCGTTTTGAGTTCCCTGGAAAGAAATACCTTACACCTTCAACTTCAAGATATACTTTGTGAAGCAAGTCCAGACACTTCACTGAAGCATTCCAAATTGCCACATCCTCAATCCAGAGGAAAAAGTACAAACACCTTTATAGAAAGAGCCCACCCAAAGTATTAATTGTCAATCCTGTTATCCATAGCAGTGGTGGCAATATTGAGGGGAGGCTGGAGAAGAAAAAAGGAATGAGTCAAAGAAGTTCATGAGATACTATGCCTTCAAGTGCAAAAAAGAATTTTAGATCTTGTGGAATAAGTTGTTCTTTGTTTTTTTGGCTAAGTTGAGTGGAATAAGTTATATCAAACAGAAATATAGATACAACAACAGTAACAAACCTTAATCTCACCAGGTGATGTCAGCAACAAAAATTTTAGCCCCTCAATTATCTCTATCTATGACCAGATCTTTACTAAGGTCATTATATCCCTTGTCATGCCTAAGAGTTTCTCACCAAGTTTTCTTTAATCATCCCCACCTCTTTTTAACACAAATGATGTAGTATCAATAGAAGAATCAGCAAGACAAGTACAAAATTTGGTCTACAACAATGCAAGATCGAATCTGGAACAATAATATGAAACCTAGGAACCTCAAACACTGAATTAGAATAAAACAGCTGCCTACAAAATGTCTTAAAAGGCTAATTATACTATGGTTACAGTGCTAATAAATCCTAGCTGCTGATCAGAAATGAATCCTTCTAATCTTTGCCATTCATCTATATTAAAATAAACATGTTAGTCACATGACAACTTATTAAACCTAATGATATAAAATACTAACTAAAACCTAATAACAAAATACTAACCACAAGCTAAACAAATAAAAAATAAAAACACAAATATATCAAAGAATATGCTTCGGTGTCAACAAATTTATTCATTTCCATCTATCCTCCTCACAAGTGCATCTATTGGTTTTCTTTTCACATTTCATACCTAAAAGTTCCTCACCAAGCTTTCTTTAATCCTCCCCTACCTCTTTTAACACAAATTTCTTCATTTCCATCTATTCTCCTAACAAGCGCTCTATTGGTTTTCACATGCTCAACAATCTTAACGCATCTTGTGCATCTTATTAATCTCAATTTTTATTATGTATTTTCTTATAAAATTGCATATTCATTGTAACATCTCTCGACTCAAATAACCTCATATTTTTCACATGTTAGTACTTGACTGTCCAACATTTTGTGGCATAAATATAAAATAGGCCTTATGGCCATTCAATAAAACAATCATTATTAATGGTTCAAGGCATATATTTAACTAAAAAACAAAGACATACATGGAAAGCATATTCTCGACTCAAAATTACATTACATAAAGGTATTCACAATAGTGCAAATGGAGCATACCATGCAGAAAAGCATGATCTCATAATAAATACAACCTATAGGAGGGGCAAATTGAACATTTTTCAAGTGCACAAACCAACAAAAACACCAAGCCTTAGTTCTATGGAATGAAGCCACCTATATGAATTATAATTTGTGAATTATCTTTATCCATGACCATATCCTCTGCAAGATCATTAGTCCCATGACCCAACATAATATATTTGGAAGATGGCAAGTATATCATTTTTTGCATTCATGGCTAGAACTAGAACTATATAAATGTGTGCCTGTGTATCAAATGAATAGAATGTGTTAAAAAGGAAAATAAAGATTTCTAAAAACTAATTTGATTTCATGCCCAATAAGTCAATAATGGAAGCTATACTTGCAAAAATCTAAAAAAAGGTCCGCCCGGGGGGGGGGGGGGTTGTAAACAGAATTATTTATATGTGATGTTTATAGGCATGGGAAAAAACCTACAACAAAATCTTTAAAGGAATCTTATGAAAAATTTTAGAAAAGAATGGAGTACGAGTTGTTTATTAAAGACATACCCTATGTAATGTAATTAATCATTGGACAGCAATTTGTGTTAGGATTTATGGAGAAGAATTTCAAACTTTTTTCAATTATAAGTGGATTACATCAACAATCTAAACTAAGCTTTTAACTCTTTAGTCTAGTTATAAACAAAGATGTGACTGAGTGTATGTTATTTGCAAATGACATTGTCACGGAGGATACGACTAAAATGCACAATACTATGCTTGGAGAAATGAATGCTACGCCAGTGTTATGAAGAGACACCTAAGAATTTAAAGACCTCAAGGTGGGAAAGTAGAAAGCCGAATATATGAAATGTAAGTTTAGTGAAAATAGACCTATAAATGATGTTATGGTGAGACTGGAAGTTGAAGTCATTCCAATAAACTATTAATTTAGATATCTTGAGTCAATTGTTTAAAAAACGGAGAATTGATAACGTTACTCATAGAATTAAGAAAAGATGATTAAAGTAGAGAAGGGCTTCCATATTTTATGAAATTGTAAAGTCTCTTTAAAGCTAAAATAGAACTTTTATAATAATAATAATGAAAACACAACAAACTGTCATGATCCTAGACTATGGGAGAGGTAATTGTGTAAATTGAGGGTTGCTGTTGTTGTAGATTGGTTAGAGGCAGTTAGGGTTGTCTCGATTGTTGTAAAGCAGTTAGAAGCAATGGCTGTTACAAGGCTGTTGGGGCTTTCAGTTACTGCAACTGAAGAGTAGTTGAGGATCCCTATAAAAGGGTAGTTGTAAGAGGAAGGAATGAGGCAATTCAAGATTCAATCTTTCCCTCTTTCCCGACTCTTTCATTTCTCTCTCGATTTTCTTCTCAACTCTCCCTCTCTACTTTCAATTTCACTGAAATAACCATTGTCAGATCCAAGGATCTGACACAAACTTCCAAAAGATGAGAGATATAAATCTCATTTACAGACCAATTCATCTAATTTCAAATACATTCATAAGTGATAATGTCTTATAATGTCTTATACCGGAATATAACAAAACATTATCTCTCAAATCTAAATAATCACGTGGGCCATTTATGGCCTCGATTTCTGAATACATATTCTGATATAATAGAATTAAGGGTGTGCGAGACACACACCCCAAGCAAATGCCACACCAAAAACATAAAAGAAGGTTAACAAGTAATACACGGAATACTTCTTTTTACAAGTTCCCTGCCTTAGGACCAGCACAAAATCATCATGAAATAAAAATCTCGCTCCAGAATTATGGCGGAGGTAACTTCACTAAACTAAACTTTATCTCCCTCTCTGTCCATACAAAACCCAACTACAGAATTATGGTGAAACTAACTACACTTTTAACAATATCTCTATTCGTATAAACAGAAATTCAAAAATGACCCGGGGTGAACGACTATTACATGCTAACCCGACCACCAAAGACTAGTGTTCTCAGCAGAACCAAAACCAATGCCTCAAACCTCAAGAAAGAACAATGATGCGATAGCAGGAGACGGCGATGTGCATTGCGTACACATATCAAACCCGATAAACAAAGTTCCTTTGGCAAATAAAAACACTCGTGGGATTGCATTTAGCAACAAAATTCGAAATCGAACTTCATTTCAACGAATTATCTGACGAAATGAGATCTTTGCATACCTGAAAGATAAAGAAAGGACGATTGGTTCGAAAATTGGGGTGATAAATCAAAAGAGTGACGATGCAAGGCTAGGGTTTGGATGGAAATGCCTCTCTCTCTCTCTCTCTGTCTTCTTCACTTCGATTTGGGTTCGCTGCTGCTAATTCTTTGCACGTGACTTCATACGAACTTTGCCAACTCGCACGTGTCGGCGGCAGTTTAAGGTTTCGCCGAGCTTGCTCTCTCCGATTTGGGCTTTTGCCGGTCTCCTCAGAGCCCAATGTGTAAGAGCCAGTTTTTTTCCCCAAAAAATTGCCCATCTACTTTCTGATTTTTTTTTTCAATTTTGATGAATTTAATTTTTGATTTTTTTTTCAAATTTTGATATCAAAATCACTGAACAAAATATATTGTGAAATGAAATAAATTAATTTAGAATTTTTGATCTAGAATCTATTGTTATAAATTTTATTATCGGAATTCATTAGATTTCGGATAAACTCTCAATAATAGTAGATTTCAACTAATTCAACAAAAAATTTGTCGTTACTTCAAACCGTTACAATGATGGATATTTTTATTATTAATATTTTATTAGAAAAGAATAAAAGACCAGAAAAAAAGATATTTTGAGAATTTTAAAAAAATTAACTTTAATTAATTAACAATAACAAGGTATGAATTCAAAGAATATCTATTTTATTTAAAAAAAAGGTAAGGGTATGTGAAATTTAGGCAATTTTAAGGGATAATTTATTAAATTTATCTTATTTAAAATTTAAATATATTTAGAAATACATTTCCTAAATTATATAGATATAAAAGAACATTTATTATAAATATGTTTTTGGAAAAATTATTTTAATATGCAAAAACATAAGTATAAGTATATTACATTTATATAAATATATCTCCAAATATATTTTAATATGTATTTATATATCTTAATGAATAAAGTACAAAATATATTTGTATATTTTAATAGGGAATATATATATTTAATTTCTTCAAAATAATTTGTTATATCAAATATATAAAATTAAAGTCCAATTACTTACAAAATATATTTTTAATTTATTTTTCATATATCTAAAATAAATTTTAAAAAAAATCCAAGGTAAAATGAATTAAAAAATTAAAAGATGTTTTTTAGGATATACATTTTAATTAGATTTTCAATTTAAATGTAACACAAAATTATGTCGATTAATTTTACCTATAAGTTGTAACGTAACGAGGACATTCAAACGGCCATTTTAGTCCATTTTAGAAGATGAAGTTGCTTTGCTTCATCAATATCAATGAAGTTGCTTTGCTTCATCAATATCATCATCGTCTCCCATCTCTTCTTCCGTGGCGCTCGGATACAAACATTCTGGACACGTCTTTTATCTGTCGAACACTTACCGTGCACTCAAATTTTCTTCGTTGAAGTGACCTGATTGATGTGTGTGTGTGTATTACAGCTTCCCCTGTAATTTTCTCAATGCACGTCATTATTCATCTTTGGAAATTTTCCCGAGCAAATAATTAATTGGACGATGAGATGGGTGGCTAGCGGAACCCCGCCACCAATTGGAAGGGTGGTAGTTGAACATGTGGGTCTGGCTGCTGATTACCATCACTAAACCTAGCTACAAGTTACCCGTGATAAGAAGGCGAAAGTTTTCACGTTATTAGAGAGAGAGAGAGAGAGAGAGAGAGAGAGAGAGGATGTGCCCTCGGCGGAGGAAAGGCCCATCTGGGTTTTCTTATTATTCCACAGCTGAGGAAGTCACTGAAGGAATTGATTGCTCTGGTCTTACTGCTATTGTAACAGGTGAATCTTCTTCTATCAGTATGCCATCACAGAATTCTGATTGTTTTCAATACTGAAAACCATTATTTTATTGATGAATTAATTCTAAACGTGAAAATTATGTATAAGTAATTCTATAGTTTTTATTGTTTAAATGTGCCTATTTATGTTTGTATGGCACTGACTTGTTGCTCCATGCTTCTATAGAAGTTGCGTTTTCTCCATTATTGATTTAAGTTTTGCTATATTCCTGATCATACTCCTACTAACTTATTACTTGTTATTGTTTTCTCTCCCGCGTGTATGCTCAGATTATTGGTTTCGTTTATTTCTGCAGACGTAGCAAATAATTGGCCAACCGCCGGTTTTCTTGTTTCCTTCATGGTGCTTGTATATATTTCGGGAAAACATATTCATTATTTAATTATAGTGCTCTGGGATGAGATTTTAATTTTGATCATTTTCTATTTTTTGCTTTCAACGTTGCCAGCATCCTCTTTCTGTAATTTTGATCATTTTATTTTCTTTTCTAAATAATTTTGATGAGTTTTTGCGCATCATTGCATTGCCCCGAGTGTTTTTAAATACCCAAGATCCTATCCTATTATACAGGGCAGATATTTGTTCGTGTGTGCCAACAATTACACTGATTACAAACTGTATGGGAAACCATGTCAGTAATGGCCTTTCTTGGTAAATTTTTCCCCTTTTTTTTGTTTATGCTTGCTGCAAATTCATGCAGGATCATCAAGTGGTATTGGTGCAGAAACAGCGCGTGTCCTTGCACTTCGCGGAGTTCATGTTGTAATGTCTGTCAGGAATATGGCTGCAGGCAGAGATGTTAAAGAAGCTATAATGAAGAAGATTCCCACTGCTAAAATTGATCTAATGGAGTTGGATCTCAGCTCAATGGCATCTGTTAGAAAATTTGCATCGGACTTCATTTCCTCAGGCCTCCCGCTGAACATTCTGATGTAAGATTAAAAAGATGGGAACACTTTATCACTTTGCTTTAATGGGTTGGGTGGCTTTGTAATTTAAGTTCTATATTGTTGTTATATGTTGCCTGTGTCTTTAGCTAGCTAAACTTTGAGGAATTAATCTTGCCGCCTTTTGTTACAAGTAACAATGCAGGAATAGGAACTGGTTTCATGCTTTCTGAAGACAACATAGAAATACATTTTGCCACAAACCATTTAGGTACGGTGTAAATTCTACTCACTGTGAAAAAAATATACATTTTCTTTTTCTCTTAACGCATCGCAAATAAAAAGTTTTCTTTAAGGTAAGTTCAAAATGCAGGAACAATTGTTTGATGTGTTTGTTTCCTAGATGTTGGACTTACGTTCCCCACCACTTGTGCATAATGTCCTAATTTGTCGATTAGATCCCAGTCATCTGAATTTGGTACTGCATCATGTTATTGTTGTTCATAAATTTTGGGTTATAAGACCTTAAAAGGCAGTAAAGACTAAAGAGAATTCATGTTCTAAGTATTTATAATTCCGTTGCAGGACATTTTCTCTTGACAAATCTTTTGTTGAATACCATGAAGAAAACATCATGTGAGACCAAGAGAGAAGGAAGGATTATAAATGTTTCATCATATGGTCACCGATTTACATACCTTGGAGGAATTAGATTTGATAAAATCAATAATCAAGAAGGGTATGGTTCTTTTTTGCTTTTGTTCCTAGTTGAATTGACATTTTTTTTATTTTGGAGAAATTGCATTCAAAATAGTCAGTCATGTTTCTACTTGTTCTTTTAGGTACTCCGGTGTACGTGCATATGGTCAATCAAAGCTTGCTAATATCTTGCATGCCAACGAGCTTGCAAGACGTCTTAAGGTATCTATTATTTTCATTACTTTTAATGAAATATGCTGTCTTCTCATGGTTTAAGAAATGATGGACGGTTTTCTCATCAATAACAGTATTTTTATTTTGGATAGCTTTTTCACTAATTAATTGCACTATAGAGATTGCCCAGAATTCTTTCACTATATCAGATGCTTCTGTGTTGACATACTCTTTGATTTCATGCCTGCCGTGAATGCTAAGCTAGATCTGAAGCATCTTGGTTTCCTCTTTGAACAGGAAGAAGGTGTAGAAATAATTGCAAATTCACTCCATCCTGGAACGGTTGTCACAAACATTTACCGTAGTAACCGCCTTGTCACTGGTATTTTCTAGACTTTTGACCTGATGTTTCAATTTATTTTGTTTACAAAATTAGTCAGACTGTTCAGAATCAATATTTATATGATCTGTAGGAGTCACGCTAACAATCACTCCTACCAAATTCTGCCATGTCAACGAAAATTTTCTTTTTACTTTTAGTTTTATGGCACTACTCTCTTTGCTAGGATGATTGGCAGTTTAATTTTATCCTTTTTGTATTACTGTTTCTCCTAGTCGTGCTTGTGATGATGTGCTTTTTTTCCGCCTATATCCCTAAATTCAGAGCTGAAGTTTCTAGCTTTATGGTAATCTGAACTCGTTAAGTCCTCTTTTCAAGGAGGAATTCTCTAATTTGTTGCCGGGAGTAGCCAAAGACTTCTGACCTTACGCTACTATTCTGTGCTTGTTGGTGCAGGTCTCGTTAATGTGCTTGGTAAATCTATGCTTAAAACTGTTGAACAGGTAGCTGCTTTATCATGTCTTCAAAATATACTTTGGTTGGGAAGAACTGGAGTGAATTGGCTTTCTTCAGCTAACATATTGGACTGCTTAAATTTTTTAAGAAATTCATTCATGAAAGTTTGGGTCATCATGTCAAGGATTCAAATTCTTGGTTTGAAGTTTTAAACTCAATTAGTCTTTGTAGCAAAAATAAAGAGAGGTGTTTTGGTGATACCTCCTACTGGTCCATGATTATTGTCTTACAAGAGGAATGATGATAACTTAAAAAGATCAATCAACTTAATCCCATTGCTCACAAGCCCATTTTTGTGAATTTGGATTCTTCTATTTCATAAAACCTGCTGCAGGGGGCGGCAACGACATGCTATGTGGCATTGCATCCGCAAGTCAAAGGGATAAGCGGCGAATATTTTGTCGACAGCAACTTGGGAAAAGCTAGTGCACAGGCCACAGATGTGGAGTTGGCTAGGAAGCTTTGGGATTTCAGTATGAATTTGGTTAGGTGCTCCTAATTTGGATATGCTTCTGTCCTCTAGAACAGTAAAGAATACAGATTCTGGGTGTGTATGCCATGATCATATATGATCTATTGTCCTTGAATTATTTGGATATTTCATGTCCATATTATATGCTATATATAAAAACTTGTTTGAGATATGTTTGGAAGCTTATGGATGGAGACTTGTCTCAACAGCAAGGTTTGCGCAGAACATGTAGTTAGTAAACAATAGAAAGGAGAAGAAAAGGCTTGGCTTTGAAATCTTAGCTCTGTTTATGAGACAAGATGCAAGCTTGCTTTGTTGGCTGTGATTACACTTGTTACTTGTCCCCTAGCATAATTAATCATGACCAAGCTAGATGGATTTCACATTTGTGGGCATTTTTATGATAAAGGGTACTGCTGATTTTCCTTAATTAATTCAAGATTTTATGGGCGCTTTTTTTTTTAATAATTTATTTTTGTGCTTTTCACAATGCTGTCTATAAATTCCATGAGTGCCAGAGATCACTTAAGCTGCAGTGCCCATGTGGGCTTTCATAGAAAATAAGGAAAACCAACAAATATAAATAAAATATGTAGATAAAAATACACTTACATTCATAACTTGTAATCATCTAATTAATAAATTTATAAGAATGTGCAAAACACTCGAGGTGTATGGTTGACTTTCAATATTTAGAGGTCAATGTAATAATATTTTCTCCATTCAATTTCGTAATATCCTTGTCATATAGTGACTCTTACTTACTCTGTTTTTGCAGAGAGCATTGTGCATCATCTCATCTTTTGAGTGAATTTTTGCCTACTTTTTTTCTTTGGAGCACTTGGGATGTCAATGTTTCCAAACTTTTATTTCATTTCTTATGCAGTCACCTGACGCACCCTCACGTATTTGTCAAATCCTCAACCTAAGATATCTTGGTGTGCACTTCTATGCTACCACTAAACACCACTAAAAACATATTGTCATTGGGCTACTGTATGTTCTGTGTAGTGCCTAGTTTATCTATGAAACGCTAATATTTTTTTTTAATAGACAAACACAAAATTTTAAATAAGGAATTTAGATAAAGGCGCACTTGCATTTATATTTGATTGATTTATATTTGATTGATCAATAAACTCATAAAAATCTAAAAAACACGTGATTTTTTATCAATCTTCAACAATATTAAGTGATAAAATGGCAATTATAATAAAACCACTGAAAGTATTTAAATTTCATTCCAAACTTTTCTTTTTTCATTTTGAGTGTTTTTCAAAATGAAAACCATCAATCTTATCGTCTTCTTTTTTTAAAATTTTGGTAAAAAAAAATAATTTTGAAAAGCCAAGATATCTTTTTTGCAAGTTTAAAATTGTGAAATTTTATGAAAATTTTCCAATTAGATTAGGTTTAACAAATTGAGAATAGTAATGATCAAACTATTCTTTATAATTAAAAAGTAAAAAAATAGAGTTAAGAAAATAATTTTTTTTTCAAAAGACAAAAAACTAGGTATAATACCGTTTTCTCAATTCCAATCCAGTAAAAAATCTCAAAGGCACTTTTTTAGCAAATATTTTGTCAATCGTCTATGCAAAAATTTCCACTTTGAGGGCCCAATCAGTGGCGGAGCCACGTACACCCAAGGGTGGGCAGTTACCCACCTTGGATTTTTAAAAGGATTATTATATATAATAATTTAATTTTTTATTTTTTTTTTAAATGCCCACCTTGAATTTTTAAAAAATTTTAAATTTTAGATATATTGATCGATAAGAATAAAGGTATTTGGTGATTGTCTCTGATTGTCAAAAATCATTGGTCACTTTGGTTGGTGGCAATTGCCAATACACACATTAGATTTGGCCAAAAGTTTAAACTTAGATCTATGAAATTTGGCCGTTAGATTTTATTGATTTTTTGATATATTGGTTGATGAGAATAAGGGTGTCAAGTAGTTGCATTTGATCGCCGAAAAGCACCGATCATGGTAGCTAGTGGCGATTGCCAGTTCTTTTTTCAGTATTAGCCGAAAATTAAAAATAAGATATATGAAATTTTGACCCACTTTTATTTTGTGTATGTTAACCTTTGTGACCTTTTTTTTAACTATGTTTTAATTAAAGGGATTAATTTTTTTTATTTTTTGTTACAAATTTATCAATTATATATTTGAAACTATGACAAAAAATATATTTTTTGTCATGAAATTTGTTAAGACTCGACTATATAATTGAATTAGAAATCGATAATTAAATGATAATCTATCATGAAACTTAGTAAGACTCAGCTGCACAATCAAATCAGAGATTAATGATTAAATGACAATTTAATTGTGTATATTTAAAAATAGATATTTAATAAAATTAATAATGATATTATTATGTGACGTTATTAAAATATGAAAATATGTCTATTGTACAATTTATTGATATATATTTTTTAATATTATATTATTTTAATTTTATTATATTATCTACTTTTAAATCAAATTTAAAATTTAAGATTTAATTTTTACCAACCTTACCCAACATTTCTGGCTCCACCACTGGGCCCAATGCAAACTTTCACGTGGTCCCGTTATGGGTGCATGGCAACATGGAGTCCACTAGAAGTTTCCATGGCTCAGATTTCGTTCACACTACCTCATCCAAAAGATTAGTCAAACTACTTGGAAAAGTAGTAACCTTTTTTTTTCATCACTTTTAAACATCAAATACCATATATGTATTGTCAAGCTCTTCAGATTCACAGTGCCCTGTGAGTGCATCGTGGAAGAAGCAAAATGTGGTGGTTTGGCAGAAAAGGCCCATCTGGGTTCTCTTATTTTTCCACTGCTGAAGAAGTCACCCATGGAATCGATGGCTCTGGTCTCACTGCCATTGTTACAGGTCCCAAGCCTAAAACCCATATTTCTACGCCTTCTTTTACCTTTTCAATTCTGTGTTTTCTTTCTTGTTCTTCTTTGTGTGTTTCTGGAAGGCAAGAGTCGATGTCTGAAATTCCCAATTTTGGTTTACCTAACCGGTTGGATAAGTTAGTATCAAAATCCTCCTTTCCATTTTCGTGGCTATAGGTGTTAATTTTATGAATTTGTGATGATTTGGCAGGTTCTACAAGTTAAAAAATTATTAGTTAATTAAACTTGTGAGTTGTGACTCAATTAATCTATCGCAGACTACACGACAAGGTTTCTTAATTTGCTGATGGTTCTGCTTAATTCAGGAAAAATTCATTCTAGTGGTTAATGGATATTGCAGTTTGAAGCCTGTATCTATTTGGGGTTGGGACGGGGTTTTGGAATTCTTACCTGTCAAATCGCATCTTCCTATGTGATTCCTTTTTTATTGTAACTAACACCACGAGTCCTTATCCAAAAGTGTTAGTTGAAGATGACTTATAAATTCATGGAATCAAATAATATACTCAAGAACTCTTCATTGGATTACCGAAGGGATTAGGTTGTGATACATCCGAAGTGTCGAAAGCTTTGTCAACATCTTTTGCTTCGTAAGTGAAGGTAAATGAGAACACATTTTAGAAGCAAGTGCTGATGTTTACCCCAATTCCAGGAGCATCAAGTGGCATTGGTGCTGAAACAGCCCGTGTTCTTGCACTGCATGGCGTCAACGTCGTAATGGGTGTCAGGAATATGGCTGCAGGCAAACAAGTTAAAGAAGCTATAGCAAGGGAAATTCCTGCTGCTAAGATCGATGCCATGGAGTTGGATCTCAGCTCAATGGCATCAGTGAGAAAATTTGCAGCAGACTTCACTTCCTCACGGCGTCCATTGAATCTTTTAATGTAAGAGAATGATATATAGGCGGGTAGAACACGTTGCCCGGTACTTTGAATCATGCATGTATCTTATTTGCCTTGTTCTTGCTTTCTGTGGGTTTACTCATGGGTAAAACCCTTCTTTCTCTGTTGTAAGTAACAATGCAGGAATAATGGCCACTCCCTTTACGCTGTCCAAGGACAACATTGAGCTCCAATTTGCCACAAACCACATAGGTACACTTGTAATGCTACGTCTACATTGTTGGGAGAGAAAACAAGAATAAATTTGTTAGCAGCAATAAAAATCATAATAAAACAAAGTAAAGAACAATGAGAGAAGTTCTGAAATACTAGAATCCTGTGATGGTGTGTGACATCTTCTCTAATCAGAAAGCCAGAAAAGGAATCCTGTAATGCCTATCAGGATGGATTTACTTCACACATAACCTCCTCTAAGCTGTCTTGAAAGTTAAAGCCAAGTTCACAAATTATCCATGCCTGGATAAAGCATTGTGTTATTATTGTCCAGATGCTTTCGTTCTGGACTATCAGACCCTTTAAGTTTGTTCCCAATCCACGGAATTCTTATTGTTGCTGCCTCTGCAGTTGTTTATTAACCCTGTTGCAGGTCATTTTCTGCTGACAAATCTGCTGTTGGACACAATGAAGAAAACATCACAAAAAGCCAAAAGAGAGGGAAGAATTGTAAATGTTTCATCAGAGGCTCACCGGTACCCAATCCGATATCGTGGAGGAATTCGTTTTGATAGAGTAAATGATCGGGCAGGGTAAGTATTTTTCCTTTGCTTTGTGATGAATTGAACTTCTCTCTTGAAATAGTAGACACGAGCAAACTAATATCAACTATTTTTCTACAAATTTCAAATTCGAACTCCTTACACTTTTGTCGATTTCAACCCTCTTGTCCAAATCTGTAAATTTCACTAGGTATATGTTGTACATACTTGAGAGGGAAAAAAAGGGTTGATAATATGAAGTTCTGTTTCTTCTTGAATTTGTACAGGTACAGCGGAGTAGCTGCCTACAGCCAATCAAAGTTAGCTAATATATTGCACGCTAATGAGCTCACCAGACGTTTAAAGGTACCCACTCTTTTGATGAATCTGAATGAAACAGACAATGTGGTCATCAAATGTTCTCATGATTAAAGAACAAGTTATTTTTCTGGAATTCTATGAGAACTTTAGATTAGCTTCTTCTTCAATTTACCCCGAGAATGATCCTATGATTTCTCCTGCTCCAAGCGAACTCAAGAGCTTGCAATGCAATGCGGAACGGTAGGTCCAAAAACTAGTTGGCTGTGATTTCTTGAAGAATCCTACTTTCTTGCATTTTCTTGTATAGAATTCTAATTGGTGTTCTCTGGCGTTAAGTAGTTTCCTGCACGCATCCATCCAGTGGTTAGGAATTATTGATTTTGGGAATGTCATAATTAATTCAAATTATCTCATTTATCTTGATCACATTTCTAAATGATGGGAGTTTGTGTTTATCTTGATCACATTTCTTATAAAATCGCATATTCATTGTAACATCTCTTGACTCAAATAACCTCATATTTTTCACATGTTAGTATTTGACTGTCCAACATTTTGTGGCATAAATATATAACAGGCCTTATGGCCATTCAATAAAACAATCATTATCAATGGTTCAAGGCATATATTTAACTAAAAAACAAGGACATACATGGAAAGCATATTCTCGACTCAAAATTACATTACATAAAGGTATTCACAATAGTGCAAATGGAGCATACCATGCAGAAAAGCATGATCTCATAATAAATACAACCTATAGGAGGGGCAAATTGAACATTTTTCAAGTGCACAAACCAACAAAAACATCAAGCCTTAGTTCTATGGAATGGGGCCACCTATATGAATTATAATTTGTGAATTATCTTTATCCATAACCATATCCTCTGTAAGATCATTAGTCCCATGACCCAACATAATATATTTGGAAGATGGCAAGTATATCAATTTTTGCATTCATGGCTAATCTCACAAATCAAAAAGCCACTTTCTCTTCATGCATCCCTTTCAAGTGCACAAATTAGGATAACAAAGCCTAATATGGACAAACAAACACAACAGGAATGTTATAGCCTCTAACATGTACCAATCAAGAACTCAATCAAGTAATAATAATAATATGTAACCCCCACAAAGTCCACCATAAGAGTTTGGAAACCAATCTAAGAATACAATGTTGAACCAAATGAACAAGGCAATTGAAACTAGTTTGGTTGGCAGTCAAATCAATACTGTTCAAAGCACCAAGAAGACAATCCTATAAAGAAGATCCTGTAAACCTATACAAGTTTGGGATGCATGTAAACCTAAGTCATTCATTTAGGTCGTCGATTTCTAGAACTACATCAATGTCAATGAAGTTGCTTTGCTTCATCAATATCATCATCGTCTTCCATCTCTTCTTCCGTGGCGCTCGGATACAAACACTCTGGACACGTCTTTTATCTGTCGAACGCTTACCGTGCACTCAAATTTTCTTCGTTGAAGTGGCGTGATTGATGTGTGTGTGTATGACAGGCTTGACAGCTTCCCCCGTAATTTTCTCGATGCACGTCATTATTCATCTTTGGAAATTTTCCCGAGCAAATAATTAATTGGGCGATGAGATGGGTGGCTAGCGGAACCCCGCCACCAATTGGAAGGGTGGTAGTTGAACATGTGGGTATGGCTGCTGATTACCATCAGTAAACCTAGCTACAAGTTACCCATGATAAGAAGGCGAAAGTTTTCGCGTTATTAGAGAGAGAGAGAGAGAGAGAGAGAGAGAGAGGATGTGCCTTCGGCGGAGGAAAGGTCCATCTGGGTTTTCTTATTATTCCACATCTGAGGAAGTCACTGAAGGAATTGATGGCTCTGGTCTTACTGCTATTGTAACAGGTGAATCTTCTTCAATCAGTATGCCATCATAGAATTTTGATGAATGGTATTTGTGAAAATGCTTAACCCATTTGTTTTCAATACTGAAAACCATTATTTTATTGATGGATTAATTCTAAACGTGAAAATTATGTATAAGTAATTCTATAGTTTTTATTGTTTAAATGTGCCTATTTATGTTTGTATGGCACTGACTTGTTGCTCCATGCTTTCTATAGAAGTTGGGTTTCCTCCATTATTGATTTAAGTTTTGCTATATTCCTGATCATACTCCTACTAACTTATTACTTGTTATTGTTTTCTCTCCCGCGTGTATGCTCAGATTATTGGTTTCGTTTATTTCTGCAGAACGTAGCAAATAATTGGCCAACCGCCGGTTTTCTTGTTTCCTTCATGGTGCTTGTATATATTTCGGGAAAACATATTCATTATTTAATTATAGTGCTCTGGGATGAGATTTTAATTTTGATCATTTTCTATTTTTTGCTTTCAATGTTGCCAGCATCCTCTTTCTGTAATTGTGATCATTTTATTTTCTTTTCTAAATAATTTTGATGAGTTTTTGCGCATCATTGCATTGCCCCAAGTGTTTTTAAATACCCAAGATCCTATTATACAGGGCAGATATTTGTTCGTGTGTGCCAACAATTACACTGATTACAAATTGTATGGGAAGCCATGTCAGTAATGGCCTTTCTTGGTAAATTTTTCCCCTTTTTTTGTTTATGCTTGCTGCAAATTCATGCAGGATCATCAAGTGGTATTGGTGCAGAAACAGCGCGTGTCCTTGCACTTCGCGGAGCTCATGTTGTAATGTGTGTCAGGAATATGGCTGCAGGCAGAGATGTTAAAGAAGCTATAATGAAGAAAATTCCCACTGCTAAAATTGATCTAATGGAGTTGGATCTCAGCTCAATGGCATCTGTTAGAAAATTTGCATCAGACTTCATTTCCTCAGGCCTCCCGCTGAACATTCTGATGTAAGATTAAAAAGATGGGAACACTTTATCACTTTGCTTTAATGGGTTGGGTGGCTTTGTAATTTAAGTTCTATATTGTTGTTATATGTTGCCTGTGTCTTTAGCTAGCTAAACTTTGAAGAATTAATCTTGCCGCCTTTTGTTACAAGTAACAATGCAGGAACAATTCTACTCAATGGTTTCATGCTTTCTGAAGACAACATAGAAATACATTTTGCCACAAACCATTTAGGTACGGTGTAAATTCTACTCACTGTGAAAAAAATATACATTTTCTTTTTCTCTTAACTCATCACAAATAAAAATTTTTCTTTAAGGTAAGTTCAAAATGCAGGAACAATTGTTTGATGTGTTTGTTTCCTATATGTTGGACTTATGTTCCCCACAACTTGTGCATAATGTCTTAATTTGTCGATTAGATCCCAGTCATCTGAATTTGGTACTGCATCATGTTATTGTTGTTCATAAATTTTGGGTTATAAGACCTTAAAAGGCAGTAAAGACTAAAGAGAATTCATGTTCTAAGAATTTATAATTCCATTGCAGGACATTTTCTCTTGACAAATCTTTTGTTGAATACCATGAAGAAAACATCATGTGAGACCAAGAGAGAAGGAAGGATTATAAATGTTTCATCATATGGTCACCGATTTACATACCTTGGAGGAATTAGATTTGATAAAATCAATAATCAAGAAGGGTATGGTTCTTTTTTGCTTTTGTTCCTAGTTGAATTGACATTTTTTTTTTTTATTTTGGAGAAATTGCATTCAAAATAATCAGTCATGTTTCTACTTGTTCTTTTAGGTACTCCGGTGTACATGCATATGGTCAATCAAAGCTTGCTAATATCTTGCATGCCAACGAGCTTGCAAGACGTCTTAAGGTATCTATTATTTTCATTACTTTTAATGAAATATGCTGTCTTCTCATGGTTTAAGAAATGATGGACGGTTTTCTCATCAATAACTGTATTTTTATTTTGGATAACTTTTTCACTAATTAATTGCACTATAGAGATTGCCAGAATTCTCTCACTATATCAGATGCTTCTGTGTTGACATACTCTTTGATTTCTTGCCTGCCGTGAATGCTAAGCTAGATCTGAAGCATCTTGGTTTCCTCTTTGAACAGAAAGAAGGTGTAGAAATAATTGCAAATTCACTCCATCCTGGAATGGTTGTCACAAACATTTGCCGTAGTAACCGCCTTGTCACTGGTAGTTTCTAGACTTTTGACCTGATGTTTCAATTTATTTTGTTTACAAAATTAGTCAGACTGTTCAGAATCAATATTTCTATGATCTGTAGGAGTCACGCTAACAATCACTCCTACCAAATTCTGCCATGTCAACGAAAATTTTCTTTTTACTTTTAGTTTTATGGTACTACTCTCTTTGCTAGGATGATTGGCAGTTTAATTTTATCCTTTTTGTATTACTGTTTCTCCTAGTCGTGCTTGTGATGATGTGCTTTTTTTCCGCCTATATCCCTAAATTCAGAACTGAAGTTTCTAGCTTTATAGTAATCTGAACTCGTTAAGTCCTCTTTTCAAGGAGGAATTCTCTAATTTGTTGCCGGGAGTAGCCAAAGACTTCTGACCTTATGCTACTATTCTGTGCTTGTTGGTGCAGGTCTCGTTAATGTGCTTGGCAAATCTATGCTTAAAACTGTTGAACAGGTAGCTGCTTTATCATGTCTTCAAAATATACTTTGGTTGTGCAGAACTGGAGTGAATTGGCTTTCTTCAGCTAACATATTGGACTGCTTAAATTTTTTAAGAAATTCATTCATGAAAGTTTGGGTCATCATGTCAAGGATTCAAATTCTTGGTTTGAAGTTTTAAACTCAATTTGTCTTTGTAGCAAAAATAAAGAGAGGTGTTTTGGAGATACCTCCTACTGGTCCATGATTGTCTTACAAGAGGAATGTTGATAACTTAAAAAGATCAATCAACTTAATCCCATTGCTCACAAGACCATTTTTGTGAATTTGGATTCTTCTATTTCATAAAACCTGCTGCAGGGGGCGGCAACGACATGCTATGTGGCATTGCATCCGCAAGTCAAAGGGATAAGCGGCGAATATTTTGTCGACAGCAACTTGGGAAAAGCTAGTGCACAGGCCACAGATGTGGAGTTGGCTAGGAAGCTTTGGGATTTCAGTATGAATTTGGTTAGGTGCTCCTAATTTGGATATGCTTCTGTCCTCTAGAACAGTAAAGAATACAGATTCTGGGTGTGTATGCCATGATCATATATGATCTATTGTCCTTGAATTATTTGGATATTTCATGTCCATATTATATGCTATATATAAAAACTTGTTTGAGATATGTTTGGCAGCTTATGGATGGAGACTTGTCTCAACAGCAAGGTTTGCGCAGAACATGTAGTTAGTAAACAATAGAAAGGAGAAGAAAAGGCTTGGCTTTGAAATCTTAGCTCTGTTTATGAGACAAGATGCAAGCTTGCTTTGTTGGCTGTGATTACACTTGTTACTCGTCTCCTAGCATAATTAATCATGACCAAGCTAGATGGATTTCACATTTGTGGGCATTTTTATGATAAAGGGTACTGCTGATTTTCCTTAATTAATTCAAGATTTTATGGGCGCTTTTTTTTTAATATTTTATTTTTGTGCTTTTCACAATGCTGTCTATAAATTCCATGAGTGCCAGAGATCACTTAAGCTGCAGTGCCCATGTGGGCTTTCATAGAAAATAAGGAAAACCAACAAATATAAATAAAATATGTAGATAAAAATACACTTACATTCATAACTTGTAATCATCTAATTAATAAATTTATAAGAATGTGCAAAACAGCCAAGGTGTATAGTTGACTTTTAATATTTAGATGTCAATATCATAATATTTTCTCCATTCAATTTCGTAATATTCTTGTCATATAGTGATTCTTACCCACTCTGTTTTTGCGGAGAGCATTGTGCATCATCTCATCTTTTGAGTGAATTTTTTCTTACTTTTTTTCTTTGGAGCACTTGGGATGTCAATGTTTTCAAACTATTATTTCATTTCTTATGCAGTCACCCGACGCACCCTCGCGTATTTGTCAAATCCTCAACCTAAGATGTCTTGGTGTGCACCTTTGTGCTACCACTGAGCACCACTCTAAAAACACATTGTCACTGGGCTACTACATGTTCTGTGCAGTGTCTAGTTTATCTATGAAACGCTAATATTTTTTTTTAATAAATAAATACAAAATTATAAATAAAGAATTTAGATAAAGGCGCACTTGCATTTATATTTGATTGATCAATAAACTCATACAAATCTAAAAAACACATGTGATTTTTGATCAATCTTCAACAATATTAAGTAATAAAATGGCAATTATAATAAAACCACTGGAAGTATTTAAATTTCATTCTAAACTTTTCTTTTCTCATTTTGAGTGTTTTTCAAAATGAAAACCATCAATCTTATCTTCTTCTTTTTTTTCAATTTTGGTAAAAAAAAATAATTTTGAAAAGCCAAGATATCTTTTTTGCAAGTTTAAAATTGTGAAATTTTATGAAAATTTTCCAATTAGATTAGGTTTAACAAATTGAGAATAGTAATGATCAAACTATTCTTTATAATTAAACAATAAAAAATTAGAGTTAAGAAAATAATTTTTTTTTCAAAAGACAAAAAAACTAGGTATAATACTGTTTTATCAATTCCAATCCAGTAAAAAATCTCAAAGGCACTTTTTAGCAAACATTTTGTCAATCGCCTATGCAAAAATTTTCACTTTGAGGGCCCAATTAGTGGCGGAGACACGTACAGCCAAGGGTGGGCTTTGCCCACCCTGAATTTTTAAAAAAATTATTATATATAATAATTTAAGTTTTAATTTTTTTTTTCTAAGTACTCATCTTGAATTTTTAAAAAAATTTGATTTTTGAGTATATTGAACGATGAGAATAAAGGTGCTCGGTGATTGTCTCTGATTGCCAAAAACTGCTAGCCACTTTGACTAGGGATAATTGCCAATGCGTTTACACACATTAAATTTGGTCAAAAGTTTAAACTTAGATCTATGAAATTTGGCTGTTAGATTTTATTGATTTTTGGGTATGTTAGTTGATGAAAATAAGGGTGTCAAGTGGTTTCCTTTTATGACTGAAAATCACCGATCATGATAACTGGTGGTGACTGCCAATGCTTTTTTCAGTATTAGCCGAAAATTAAAAATAAGATATATGAAATTTTGACCCACTTTTATTTTATATATGTTAACCTTTTTGACCGTTTCTTTAACTATGTTTTAATTAAAGAGATCAATTTTTTTCATTTTTTGTTACAAATTTATCAGTTATATATTTGAAATTATGACAAAAAAATATATTTTTTGTCATAAAATTTGTCAAGACTCGACTATATAATTGAATTAGAAATCAATAATTGAACAACAATCTATCATGAAACTTATTAAGAATCGGCTGCACAATCAAATTGGAGGTTAATGATTGAATGATAATTTAATTGTGTATATTCAAAAATAGATATTTAATAAAATTGATAATGATATTATTATGTGACGTTATTAAAATATGAAAATATATTAATTGTATAATTTATTGATATATATTTTTTAATATTATATTATTTTAATTTTATTATATTATTTAATTTTAGGTAAAATTTAAAATTTAATTTTTACCTACCTTACCTAAAATTTCTGGCTCCGCCAGTGGGCCCAATGCAAACTTTTACGTGGTCCCGTTATGGGTGCATGGCAACATGGAGTCCACTAGAAGTTTCCATGGCTCAGATTTCGTTCACACTACCTCATCCAAAAGATTAGTCAAACTACTTGGAAAAGTAGTAACCTTTTTTTTCCATCACTTTTAAACATCAAATACCATGTATGTATTGTCAAGCTCTTCAGATTCACAGTGCCCTGTGAGTGCATCGTGGAAGAAGCAAAATGTGGTGGTTTGGCAGAAAAGGCCCATCTGGGTTCTCTTATTTTTCCACTGCTGAAGAAGTCACCCATGGAATCGATGGCTCTGGTCTCACTGCCATTGTTACAGGTCCCAAGCCTAAAACCCATATTTCTACGCCTTCTTTTACCTTTTCAATTCTGTGTTTTCTTTCTTGTTCTTCTTTGTGTGTTTCTGGAAGGCAAGAGTCGATGTCTGAAATTCCCAATTTTGGTTTACCTAACCGGTTGGATAAGTTAGTATCAAAATCCTCCTTTCCATTTTCGTGGCTATAGGTGTTAATTTTATGCATTTGTGATGATTTGGCAGGTTCTACAAGTTCAAAAATTATTAGTTAATTAAGCTTGTGAGTTGTGACTCAATTAATCTATCGCAGACTACACGGCAAGGTTTCTTAATTTGCTGATGGTTCTGCTTAATTCAGGAAAAATTCATTCTAGTGGTTAATGGATATTGCAGTTTGAAGCCTGTATCTATTTGGGGTTGGGACGGGGTTTTGGAATTCTTACCTGTCAAATCGCATCTTCCTATGTGATTCCTTTTTTATTGTAACTAACACCACGAGTCCTTATCCAAAAGTGTTAGTTGAAGATGACTTATAAATTCATGGAATCAAATAATATACTCAAGAACTCTTCATTGGATTACCGAAGGGATTAGGTTGTGATACATCCGAAGTGTCGAAAGCTTTGTCAACATCTTTTGCTTCGTAAGTGAAGGTAAATGAGAACACATTTTAGAAGCAAGTGCTGATGTTTACCCCAATTCCAGGAGCATCAAGTGGCATTGGTGCTGAAACAGCCCGTGTTCTTGCACTGCGTGGCGTCAACGTCGTAATGGGTGTCAGGAATATGGCTGCAGGAAAACAAGTTAAAGAAGCTATAGCAAGGGAAATTCCTGCTGCTAAGATCTATGCCATGGAGTTGGATCTCAGCTCAATGGCATCAGTGAGAAAATTTGCAGCAGACTTCACTTCCTCACGGCGTCCATTGAATCTTTTAATGTAAGAGAATGATATATAGGCGGGTAGAACACGTTGCCCGGTACTTTGAATCATGCATGTATCTTATTTGCCTTGTTCTTGCTTTCTGTGGGTTTACTCATGGGTAAAACCCTTCTTTCTCTGTTGTAAGTAACAATGCAGGAATAATGGCCACTCCCTTTACGCCGTCCAAGGACAACATTGAGCTCCAATTTGCCACAAACCACATAGGTACACTTGTAATGCTACGTCTACATTGTTGGGAGAGAAAACAAGAATAAATTTGTTAGCAGCAATAAAAATCATAATAAAACAAAGTAAAGAACAATGAGAGAAGTTCTGAAATACTAGAATCCTGTGATGGTGTGTGACATCTTCTCTAATCAGAAAGCCAGAAAAGGAATCCTGTAATGCCTATCAGGATGGATTTACTTCACACATAACCTCCTCTAAGCTGTCTTGAAAGTTAAAGCCAAGTTCACAAATTATCCATGCCTGGATAAAGCATTGTGTTATTATTGTCCAGATGCTTTCGTTCTGGACTATCAGACCCTTTAAGTTTGTTCCCAATCCACGGAATTCTTATTGTTGCTGCCTCTGCAGTTGTTTATTAACCCTGTTGCAGGTCATTTTCTGCTGACAAATCTGCTGTTGGACACAATGAAGAAAACATCACAAAAAGCCAAAAGAGAGGGAAGAATTGTAAATGTTTCATCAGAGGCTCACCGGTACCCAATCCAATATCGTGGAGGAATTCGTTTTGATAGAGTAAATGATCGGGCAGGGTAAGTATTTTTCCTTTGCTTTGTGATGAATTGAACTTCTCTCTTGAAATAGTAGACACGAGCAAACTAATATCAACTATTTTTCTACAAATTTCAAATTCGAACTCCTTACACTTTTGTCGATTTCAACCCTCTTGTCCAAATCTGTAAATTTCACTAGGTATATGTTGTACATACTTGAGAGGGAAAAAAAGGGTTGATAATATGAAGTTCTGTTTCTTCTTGAATTTGTACAGGTACAGCGCAGTAGCTGCCTACAGCCAATCAAAGTTAGCTAATATATTGCACGCTAATGAGCTCACCAGACGTTTAAAGGTACCCACTCTTTTGATGAATCTGAATGAAACAGACAATGTGGTCATCAAATGTTCTCATGATTAAAGAACAAGTTATTTTTCTGGAATTCTATGAGAACTTTAGATTAGCTTCTTCTTCAATTTACCCCGAGAATGATCCTATGATTTCTCCGGCTCCAAGCGAACTCAAGAGCTTGCAATGCAATGCAATGCAGAACGGTAGGTCCAAAAACTAGTTGGCTGTGATTTCTTGAAGAATCCTACTTTCTTGCATTTTCTTGTATAGAATTCTAATTGGTGTTCTCTGGCGTTAAGTAGTTTCCTGCACGCATCCATCCAGTGGTTAGGAATTATTGATTTTGGGAATGTCATAATTAATTCAAATTATCTCATTTATCTTGATCACATTCCTAAATGATGGGAGTTTGTGTTTATCGATACCAAATAAGCAGTGAAGTATTCAGGTGCCTTCTTTGAACAGGAAGATGGGGCAGAAATAACTGCAAATTCACTTCATCCCGGCATAGTCGCCACCAATCTCTTCCGTACTCAAGGCTTTGCCAATGGTATTTCTGCACTGTCTGATGTTATCTGTTTACTAGAACTAAAGGTTGTCTTGTTTGGTATCATCTCCTGAGACAACTCACCGAATCATTTTTTGTAGAGACAGATGGATGCTTCATCATCATAGTCTCTACAAATTCTTAGAACTGTTCACACATTTATTTATTCGACTCTATTGTTAATTGCTGCTGCTTTTGCCAGCGCCATGCACCTTTTTCATTAATTTTGTCTTTCTATATTTCATAACTTGCATATGCAAACCCATAAGTCCTCTGCCCATGTGGAAATCATCTAGTTACATTTCTTCTCTGAAAGTCAGGATTTAGCTTTTGTCTGTTTAATGTAGGCTTTGTTAACAAGCTCGGCAAATTTGTCATCAAGAATGTTCAGCAGGTAAGTCTAATTGTTTGCAGAGTCAAATTTCCCCCCTCGAACTTCTCAGTACTTTTTCTTTGATTCCTCATTATTATTATTTCTGAGAAAGCTTAATTGGAGAAGGAAAAGTGGGTAAAACTTTAATAAGAAAATTTTCCGGTGTCGATCTTTACCATGTCTGAATGATAATTATCTTCTGGTGAGTACCCCCTTTTCTTTAAAAACAAGAACAGGCAATAGAACTCCTTGATTATCCAAGCATGCTAGGACATTGTTCTCAACTAATGTCTTGTCTTTTTCTTTTCATTTGCTGAAATCTGAGTATAGAACAATGATGAGGGAGCATGTGACTGACCCTGCATGGTGTGATAAAGGATTGATATATTATTTTTTATAAAATCTGGTTGTAGGGGGCCTCGACGACATGCTATGTGGCATTGCATCCTCAAGTGAAGGGAATAAGTGGGGAATATTTTGTGAACAGCAACTTGGGCAAAGCAAGTGAACAGGCTAACAATCTTGAGCTGGCAAAGAAGCTCTGGGATTTCAGCATGAATTTGATAAAAATCCACACTATCACAGTGAAATGAGCGTAGAAATTTACAAATTTCCTCTGTTGGAATTTCTCCCATCACTTTTGTGTGTAAAAAAGGAATACAAATTTACAACACCTGCTTCTTGTTTGGGGGGAAGAGGAATCATGTTAGAGACTTGAGAAAATGCTTCTCGATTTGATGTCCAGAGCCAAGGTGGTTAACTGCTCGTTTTGCTGTCATGAAAATCACTTCTATATAAAATAGTATTTTTATTATTAATGGAAAAAAGATTGTGTAAGAATTATTTTTGAGAAAAAAACAATTTACTCTTCAATGATTGAACAAATTATCAGAGAAACACTTTGTGTTGTCGTGTTTGACCAGTGATTAAAAGAAGGATTTAAACAATACAATTATTAAGATATAATATTGACAAAAATATTTATATAATTAACATTACTTACAAAGCACGTTTGTTAATTAAGATATGAGATGAAAAAGTCTAGATATGAGATGCATTTTGAATTTTTATTCTTTTCAATATGTTTGTTAAGTTTATCTGAAAATTCTTAAAAAAATCATTAATAACCCTTATCTTGATATTTCAAGATATGTTTATCTCTCCTCCTCAAGATAAGTATATTTTGATCTTTATAGATAAGAAAAAAAAGACGTTTGTGTCCTCTAATGCATTTTAAAAAATTTAACAAACAAATTGATGAAAATCTTAAAATATTTTCCAGATTTATCTTGATCATTCTATATCTTGATTCAAAATATATTCTAACCTTATCTTGATGTCTTTTATCTTGTTCATTTTAACAAACGTCGCCTCACAACAAAATAATATATAAATATGAATATTAATTGGAAGTAATTTTGTCTAAAATAATTTTATTTTTTGCTTCACAACAAAATTTTGAATCCCTAATTCTGCTTCATTGTAAATGAAAGGGACACTGGCAGAAGTGCTTTTTTCTAAAAAAGAAAAACCACTTCTTTTAACTTCTCACCGTACAGCAAAGCAGGCCCCAATAGTGATCCAACAAATTGTCTTTAATCTTCCCCTGCGTAATTTGCTACAAATTTCTTCCATTCTCTTGGATCTAATACTTCAGTCAACAAAGAATGACGTGTCACAAGCTCACCATGACGTGAAATCTGCACATTATTTAGCAAATGAAAGGCAGGGCTCACAATGAAAAATGAGGCTTCTAAATTCTTTAATTCGCAGAAATGGTAATGTGTAACAACATATTAGGTAGAACAGCATAAATTGGGGGAGGGTTGGGGGCTTATGCTCCTAAACTCAATTCATCAGTGATTGCTTCAGCCACAACGTGTGATGCCTAACTCAGTTTTTACCCATTTTCTGTACATCATCAAATTCATTCCTCCATTGTTCTAGCCTACTCTCATCTTCCGTGAAATGAAATAACTTAAACCGTTTATTTCGGTAACACGACATTTGGAGGATCTGCCACGCACCCGATCATTGAAAGCTATCTTTCCTCTGCAGCTTCAAGCTTCCATTGGTACCTCGGACCAGTATAGTGTCAGATGGCCGCTTAAGCTGATGTAACATTGTATGGCAATAAATTGTGTCAGGAAGCAGGCTTCAACAAATAGGTGTATCATTGTCACACAGCTACTTCCACTGTTTCCCAATCGAGGAACCCTAAAATGTCAGCCCGAGAATCATAAGAAGCTGCAAGTAATTTACTCACCGAGCCTCTCCATCTTCCAAAGATTTGTCCACTTGGCCCAAGGATTTCTCTCTATCTTCGTTAGCTTCTTCAACAGTTAGTTATATCAGAATATGTAAACCGTCCAAACCTAAAAACAGTGGCAGCTTGGCAAGTTTGGCCTGAATGGCAGTCCTTAGTAGAAAACTAAGTTAGATTCCATTAATCCGGTCTGATGTGGGAGACACAGAATGGAGATTCAGGGATGGGCTCAGTCTGACATGATCCCGCAATAGCTGCTGACTCACACGATCAGCCAAGACTGATTGCCCATCATATGGCTCACCGTGAATGGATCTTCCAGACTGCTTTCCTAGAGTCTCGCTTTCACTAGACAAAAAATCCCGAAAGATTTGAGATCCTGACTGCATGCCCCTGAAGATATCATGTTTTGGACTATGATAGGAGGGGCTATTAAGGTATGGACTCTGTGGAGTGTTTGTCTTGCTGCCAAAGCCCTCCTGTAAGTAGACAGATTGGTTAAGGTGATGCAAAGGGATAGTACCACTGCAACCCGTGAGAGGTGTGGATGAGCCTGACATGGTATGTGGGCTAGATATAGGCGACGGAGACACTCTTCCATCCAAATTTTGCGGTGACCTAGGATGTAAAAGAGGGCTTCCAACTGGAGATACTGGGCATGATATATTCCTTGGAATCTGAACTTCGCTGGAGAATAGAAGCATGAAAGGACATGGTAAAAGATGGTGTTGTTTACATTTAAAAAACTAAAAGTATAGAAAACATAAGTCTATTATGAAATTAGCTTCTTTAAGAATGATGGTTCACAAATTAACAGAGAGAGAGAGAGACCTGGAATAGAGGCCAGTTGAAACTCTGGAAGAATGGATAGCAAGTCTTTCAGAATCCAAGTTTGAAACATTTCTGGCAAGTCCAACATCCTGGTCAAAACCCAAAGAAAGGAGAGTAAAGCATTTGAGGCTGACAGCAAACTGCTACTATCTAGAGTCTTTATTAGTTAGCAATTTTGATTTAAATTTGAAACTTTTCTTGCCTGTCCGATGCCCTGAAGATCAGAAGGGAAAAAGAAAACAAAAAACAAAAGGTAAAATGCTTGAGTTTAGAGTCTCCAGTTAATTTAAGCAATTTTGCTTACAACCCCGTTCCCTTGGGTGGGAATGAATTCACTTGATGCTTCTGGCTAAATATTTTCTACAGTTAAATGGTATGACTGGTAGTAAATGGTCAGCCACCAGCTCTAGTTTTTCCAGAGACGGCCTTAAAACTCCAAATCATTTTACTACTCAGTTTTAGATAAAATTATCAGCCTATGTGTGTATCTGTCAGCTGCAACATTTGGATCTCCTATATTTAATTCTAGACTCCACAGCTATGATGCATAAAGCTTACAGTTGCAGAGACTAGCATGAGTTCTTCAGACTCTTATGCAAAGTCCCCAACCTCCGTCCATTAGACAGCATTGCTTCCATCCTCCCATCCCAGAGGGGAACAGAAACATAGGTTTCAAACTCATAGATTCAGCTTTTCAGGTCCATATCATGCTTTTGATTAGCTCCCACTCATTTTTTGAGCTTTCACAACTCTTCCACTTAAAGAGTTAGAAAACAAACAATAAAACATAGTCGGTAGTTACATAGCACTGTTTACGTAAAAATGCCAACAGAAAAGTGTTTCGCCACCAAATTACTTACTGAATATTGTAGGAGCAACAGAATTCATTTGAAAAACTGTAAAGAAGCTGGAGTCCTGATTAGACACTAGACAGGTACTTTATAACTGTTAAAATTATTTTCAAAGTTCCATGACTGTGCTAAAGTATAAAAGATCTAAATAGAAAATTATTAGCAGCTCTCCACATGAAAACCAAGTGAAGAATAAAACACTAGTACTTTAATGAACCACAGAGAAAAAAATATTGTGAACTTATGAGCATATTCATGAAAAACTTGACATAAATGACCATCAGAAACTTGTAATTCCTAACAATTAAGACATGGGATACTTTTCTCGAGTAGGCTTAGAGCACAGAAGAGGCTGCTTATGATTGAAATAAGATTTACACTTGAATTATAATAAGTAGGAATTGATCCCAAGGAACTTTCAAAAGTAGAATACCTTAGTAGAGAATATAAATTGATTAGTATGACTAAAAATACCAAAAGGAGTATGACTTTTCATTCATGTTAGATCCAGCTGAATTAGGTATGAGAAATTGGGGGAAAAAAAAATTGGGCCAGCCCCTCTGGAAAACAAGGCCCATGCCAACGCAGGTCATGCACAAAAGCTAAAGGGCCCATACCCAACACAGCAGAGAGCCTAATCTCTCTCTCTCTCTCTCTCTCTCTCTCTCTCCCCCTCTATTATATGTATATATATATATATATCTATAAATACATGCTCATACTATCTCTAACTGATCTCTTTCTCCTCACACACTCCTCTGTTACTCACAATACCCTTGCAGCTACCGTCATTGTAAAATGATATTGTCACTTAGGTTCGTGATGCCAAAAGCCTAGACACACTCTTGGATACATAGATTGTTGTTGATGAGATAGAAACCTACCAGGTAATTAGACTCTATTGATTCATGATTTATGCATGTACATATTTGACTAGTGATGTATTCATTCACTCAAATTCAAATACATTGACAGTATTTATTATTCCATTCAGACAATGTACTCACATTCATATTGATGACTTATGCATGACGTTATTTAGTTACATAGTGTATCTACGTTTTTATTCTCTTGTCCATTTATGTTGTTTGATATTGCTTTGTATCCATACAAGCTTGTTGATCCCTAGTTGGGCCCATTGCCCTAATAGGGGTTTGCACTAGTCACGCCTTTCTTTTTGGGGTTGTGACATTTTGGAACATATACATTTGAAATTACATAACAACCAAATGCCTGCCAGAATGAAGTAACTTGTTATAAGTAATTACTCAGAGATTCAAGAGAGAGAGAGAGCTGTATTTATACAATCTTTTTCATTTTTATCATTGCAACCTCACCTTTGTCCTCATCACAGCCTAAATAGTTGAATCTGATTATATAGTGATTGGTTTTATCTCATCTGATCAGGTTGATTTGATGGCAATTCTGATTAGGGGATTAGGATAGGTTTGGAAGACTTAATCCACTAGAGTTGTAGCATATAAATCGGCAACCCCTAGTTCAGTTGCTGGTGAACCACACCCAATAATTTGTGGGATGATGTAGCTGGATTAATGTAGTTGTGTCTTGGATAGCACATTCCATTGCTTGGTAACCAGAGTCCTGGTGTGCAGGTGACTAGTTATCAAAAGCCATGAGATTAGTTTATTTATGCCTGATTTGGTTTAGTGATTATTGTGGATGTAGGCCGTTGAGCTGAACCACGTAAAACTTTTTTGTGTTGTTATTTTCTTATTGATTTCTGTTTATGTTGGCTTGCGAGATCCAATCCTAACATAAATAAATAACTGTGCCATTGCACCCCCATACACATAAATACTCACAAAAAGAAAATAAAAAAGAAAGAAGTCAGTCTCAATTCCACCTCATATTCTTGTAAAAAGCAGCTTCAATATTTGCATGCCTAGTTTAGCCTATTTACACATATTTCATCATTGATGTGAATACTTCAATATTGGTTTCCAGTCAACAAAACTGCATTTACAGTTAAGACTGCTAGTTGGATCATGCCAATTTCACCAAAAGACCAAAAAGAACTGAGAATCCAACCAACCAATCCCTTCAGATTGGCTTGTAGAGATAAGGGTAATTATATATTTTCTATTATTATTTTTACTATCAATATGCTCACTCATGTGGCCAGACTTCACTGGATAAGTGTGGCAAGCACATGCAACTACCAAGATAAGGGGTTGGCATAAGCATACTGATAGGTTTTAATTTTATACATATTTTTATCTAATTTCGAGCTAAACTTTATCTTATTTTCCCTACTTAAAATGTGTGTTTTTATGGATTTTACATAATTTAAATTTCTTCTTGTAGGAAACAAGCAAAGGAAATTAATTTGAAGAATTTGGAGCAAAAGGATATTATATGTTAATTTATAATATTAATATTATAATATAATTAAGAGAAGGAATTCTTGGCGAGGGTACAAATTAAAAAAGAAGTCAAATTAAAAGAGGAGAAAGAAGTCCAATTGGAGGAGGACTAGGGTGGCCATGCTTTATATATATATATAAAGGCAGAGAAGGGGAGATTGAATTGGAGGACGAGAGGAAATTGGAGGAGAATTGGAGAAGGAAAAGGCTCACGCAAGGCCGCACGCAGCAGCAAGGCAAAAGACGGACACGGGGAGCAGGAGCGGACAGATTTGGTCAGATCTGTTCCAGATCTGGGCAGGGAGCTTCCTCTTCTTCATTCAATTTAGTTTTTATTTTTATTTTAATTATGTCTAACTAAATTATTTTAGCTAGGGTTTGGATGGATTTTAATTTTGAGATTATGTTATTATTTGTTTAGTTTGATTCAAAATCCGATTATTATTTGCATGAGGAATTTATATTGTTGTGTTTAATACTTTAAAAGATTGGCCACATTTCAATAATTTAATGATTTATGCATGACTGACTAAATGATTATTACAAATTAGATCCATACGCAATATAAATCATATGCTAGACTATGATATCGAAAGATGATTAGTTCATGTGTGGAAATCAAAGAAACTTAGTGAGTCAAATCCCCTTTTGAGATTAGAGGTTTTTAAAGAACTTAATGCTTATTTGTTCTTTTAACATCCGCTTAGAAATTTGACGGTATAATTGAATTAATAAAAGATTAATATGACTTGAGAAAGCTTATTAATTAATTGAGGGAAATCTACTATTACATGCAAATAATTTTAAAATATTGTAAAGATATTTTTGATTTTGAATTGGGTTAAATAGATAATTACATAACCCAAATTAAACGAAATCTAAAGCCTAGTTGCATTAATTTATTAGTTTTTCTCATAAAAGAATTTAGTTTTGCTTTAATTTCATCTTGTTAGTTTTTATTTTTCTTTTTATTCATTCAATTAATTAATTAGTTCAACTTAGGTTAATTTAAAATTGGTTTGGTATTGTGATCTAGTCCTTTGGGATTGACATTCTTTTTATCGTTATATGCATATTTGACTAAGGTACATTTGCTTAAATTAATTGTGATCACACGTCACATACCATGCTAGAAAACTTTAACCATGATGTGGGATAGTATTGACATTAGTTTATTTGAAAATAACAAATAAGCAGAAAAGCGTACCAGAGATTTTGCTCCAGCAGGTGCCTCTGGAAGCTCGGGACCTATAACTGCTCTCTCCAATGATGCAGCATTTTTCATAAATGGATGTTCCAAAAGCTTAGAAGCACTAGGACGATGTAGTGGATCGCGTTGCAAACACTGCCTCACAAAATCCTTTCCATCATCTGAGAGGTGATGAGGGATTTCAGGAAGGTCTTTACTGTTACCAATCTTAAAGATGGCAGCAATCTTCAGCCCATAACATTGGAAAACATCATGTACAAGAAGAAATAACAAAACTTATCAGAAGTTGAGTAAACTAGGAATTTAGATCTCTGATTAAAATGTATAATTCAGGGAACAAACAAAACTCAACATAGGGAACCTTTGATAAATTGATTAAACAAGAAAAGCTTAAAGGTTCCATTTTCTGTACAAATTACTGACCCCTTCATATTGGCTCCATGGAGGTTTTGCAGTGGCCATTTCCAAAACAGTGCATCCAAGACTCCATATATCAACAGCAAGGTTACAACCATTTGAATTCTTGATAACCTAGGTGAACATGGAAAAAGGAGTTGAAAAATACCCCACTACAGACCATGTCATAACAAAGAAATCAAGGCTACATTAGTATAGTCTGACCTCAGGTGCCATCCAATAAGGGCTTCCCCTAAATGATAATGGACAAGGCTGTCCAGTGATCTGAAATGAAACAGATGATTAGATATTTTGAAATTTTGAATTCATAAAGGCCATGGCTTACAGCCTTGTTTTCTTCCTAACATAATGAAAAAATGGCAGCCTGGGGAATCTTATTGTAAATAAAGTATACATCAGACTCATCAAATACTGCCTTATAATGTCAGAATTTTTTAATTCCATTGGCATAAACTCAGAGAATGATAGCATATTAAGCAGCATAAACAGTTACAGTGTAGGTACTCAAGCTGAACCTGACTAATACTGTTGTTTGAAATCTTAAAATCTGACAGGTCAAGAGCACATACTGCATATACTTTCTTAAAGTTAGCTTAAACACAACAATAATAATATGCTAAAACTAGTAAAAAGTTACAATTCAGTACTCAATTCAAACATGACTTATGCTCTTTTTGTATAAGTTAACTCACAATGTACACATCTATTTACCACACTTACATGCTTTGCCATTCCAAAATCCGCCAACTTGACACGACCATTTGGGTCTACAAGAATGTTTGCTCCCTTAATATCCCTGAAAATGAGATACAATTTAAACCGAAAAAAAAAGTATAATCCAATTAAAACTAACACAAACTCCAAGACAACCACCAGAAGAATAACGCTGCAGATAACTACATAAGAAAGCTTATCTAGTTTTACCTATGAACAGTATTTTCAGCGTGCAAATATGCCAGCCCTGACAGTATTTGTTTTGTGTAGCTCCGAATTGCTAGTTCGCCAAACTGTCCATATTCTTGGAGAAGCTTATGGATCGAACCACCAGACACATACTCCAAATATATATAAAGTTTATCACCAACCTGCTCAAGAAACATAAGTTCCAATACCTTAGATTATAGGATTTCTGGAGGTCACAAATAAAAGCATACTTTCCCATTAAGATTCAATAGAAACATAGTTTGCAGTGGCACACCTAGAGGCAAGCCATTTGACTAGAATTTCCATTAAAGGCCAAAATACGTTAGAAAAACTGATGACTCTTGTTTAGTTGAACCAATGTGAAAGGCAGAAGCAATTTACAAGTTGTGTCAAAAATACACGCTTATATGTAATGTTGCAAAATGTGACAGCATGAAGGCTACAACATGAAAATAACACCCTTTTTAAAAATCAACAGAAGTAATTGGCAACTTACTGTTTCAGACCCATAATACTGCACAATATTTGGATTCCTTAAGCGACTCAACAATGCAATTTCCTGTCAAGAATTACGCAAGTAAGCACTTTCCTACAGCAATTATAGAAGTTACTTAACAAAAATAAATAAATAAGTTACCACAGAGAGAGAGAGAGAGCTTCAAATTGAAAACAGAAAACTTTATCTTAAGAGATAAATTTTCTGGTTAACAAACTTACTTGTCCCAGCTGCTTTGCACTTTCCTTGGACTTAGCATCATCGGATAATAATGTAACCTCCTTCATTGCACACATTTCACCGCTTTCACTATAAAAATATTACAAGGCAATGCATGATAAATACACTTACAACTGGAATAAAACAAGATGAAATATGCAGGAAGCACACCATGCTACAGAAAGGTAATTCCATATAAGTTCATATGCATGATAACTTACTTTGGTTTCATATAAACCTGCACACAAACTTAAATGATACTATCCTATAAAAAATACAAAAGGGGAAAAAAAGAATGAAAATCAGAGAACAAATGGTTTAGTCTGACCTGTTAAAACCAACGTAAACATGCCCAAATGTCCCTCTACCAAGCAACTTTCCTTTTTTCCAGCGAGAACCAGGACTTGTTGGATGCTCTGACCTTCCTGGACTTCGTGGAACAGAGGGAGATGCTGCTGCTGAATTTGAATGAGAGAAAGGATAAGCATTTGAAACTGTTATAGGAGGAAGAGGCAACCGGTGACTTTGTTGTTTCCCGTCATCAGTGGCTACCCCTCCAGCTCTAGGATGAAGTGGTGTGACAGCACCACTGTGAATTCTGGAGCCAGGGCCAGGGCTAGTCATTCGGGGACTAGGAATTAGTGAATACTCTGGGCTACCTCGACTAGGCTGCCAAAATAACTGTCCTGACATATCACCTCCCATTGAATTATGCCCGGAATTTTGCCCTGAGCCTGGACTGGAACAATGACCTGATCCAAGTAAAGGAAGATCTGGATATGTCTTCCCAGTCCAGAAAGCAGCATTTATAATTTGCTCGGTACCAAATGCTCTTACTGGGCTTCTGGAAGGACTTGACATCGAGCTATCTGGAGCACTGAAGAAATTCAAATTACCATGGGAAGGGACCTGTAAATTTGGTATTTGGTTTTTCAAATTTCTCCTTTTAGGTGATGAAGAGAAGAGCTGATTAGCTGGTTTTATCGGTTTCCTTGACTTCATTTCCATGACAGACTGGTCCTTTACCATCGCACTTGAAAAAAAAAATGAATAAACATGTCAAGCATGAAATATAGTGTATGTTAATAAAGGCAGGGAAAATCTAAGTAAAGAAAAATGATGATAGGGCACAACAAATAATTAAAGGAGGGACCCCCAATGCACAACGGTCCCCACTTTGTAGGCATTGGGGGACGGTTGTATTTGTTTGCAGCCTTCCCCTTGTTTTTTTTTTTTTTTTCCCTTGCAAAGTGGCTGTTTCTACAACTCGAACCAGAGACCGTCTAATCACAGAAAAGCAACCTTCCCGTTGCTACCAAGGCTCACACTCAGGATACCACAAATAATTAATGCAACAAAACAGCCACTTGAGTTTAAAGAGAAAAACACAACCATAAACACCATGCCTGAGAGATTTCATATCAAACTACCTAGGAGGACTTCCAGCAGCAGTTCTACTGCAATTTTCAGAGTCAGCTGCCAGGGGACTGTGCTGAGGTGGGTCAGTTGGTTCATCACTATCAGTGGAGCTCTCGCTAGAAAAGGAAGCAGTGACTATGTTTCCATCTAAATCTGCAGGATCTGGCCTGTTCTGAATGCATCCAGGTCTTGGGAGAGGCAGAAACGGTGATGCCTTGGTACCTTTTTGTCTTGCTGATGCACTGATTCCAGAATCTGTGCGACCTACACCAGCAGGGTGTGGACCTGGAAGGGGAAGCGGTTGTGCTTGACGACATTCAACAAAACTTTGACATCTTGCTACATGTTTAGACAGAGATGGCGACCTTGACCCTGGTCTGGACTGAGATCCCTTCTCTGAAACAGTATCACAGCTATTCCTTTGAGAACTTCTGGATCTATTGGCAGGTTTATTTTCAGATGAAATCTTGCATTTACGGTGAAATGAACCAATGAAACTTTCCTTGCTCGTTTTCTTCTTTGCTTCTTTAGATGACTTTGGCCACCATGAAGGCATGTTTTTATAGCTAATATATGTTGATGGCTATATCCAGCGGCCAGTAGAAACTTAATGAATAACTTTACAAAGCATAACTAACTAGATTTCCCATCACTGTGCCCCATGGAGCTGCTTGCTCTCTAGTTATAATAACTGTACAAACTGCTTCTCAATGGCTACAATAACAATAGTGAAACATCAGGCGGAATTTAATGAATTGAACAAAAACAACCATTACAAGGAATAGGGAAGAGAAAATACCAAGATAGCACCAAGTAAACAGCATAAAGTATAATTAATTTAAACAGCCATGAAACATTTCAATTAAAGAAAAAAAAAGAAGAAGAAGAAGATCAAAGTTGAAATCAAATGCAGGGTGAAAAACAAATCTTGGCAGGTGTCAGGACAAGTCTTTGAATAAGCACCTACAAGAAAAGAAAATTTTGGCAATTTTTCACACACAGAAAAAGTTGTTAATAAGCAATAACATACAGACATGCCAACAAGAAGATTGTATAACTCAATACTTCTGTTCAGCACACACTCCATACATTTTGAAAATTATCCCATTAAAAATTTGGGTAAATTGCACCCAGGCCCTCTGTGGTTTAAAAATGTTTCTGGAGATCCCTGTGGCTTACCAGAGACATTTTTAAACTACAGGCCCTCGCAAATGGCCCAAATTGCAAGGGTTCAAAGTGCAATTCACCCTAAAAATAAAATTTAGTAGTCAACTAAACAGCTAGTAAACAGAACAATAAAGCTTAACTCAAAAGATAAGCATACATCAATGTTCTTATAAAATTCAATGTTAACCCCAGAAAGAGATGATATAGAAGTCACCAAAGACTCAAGGTACCATGCAAGGGTAGTACATGACATGAAGAGCAATCAAGTATCCTCCTTGGCCCACTAACTCCCACCCCAAGTAAGTGTTCACGCCTCCCCATCCTGGAAAGGGCGAATGAAGGAAGAAATGAAAACTAGAAGACTCTTTCCCTTCTCTGTTTTTATTTTTCTTAACAAGTGCAAAACAGCTAACTCATGCATACAAAAAAGGAGACAGTAATCTTACCTGAGAAAATTTAAGAATCAAAATTATGCGCTGTGGCATGAACAAGAATGAACAGAATAACAGCTCATTTAAAATGGTCTGTAAGATTTCACGTCTGTGAGTGTATGTCAACCATGGCATCTTCAAGGGATTATTTCTAAGACAATTTGCACACTGAGGAGGCAAGTAATCCTCCAGGGCTTAGCACTTGCATCTAATTTTGAAGATAAACCAGCCAAGAAAAACTGTCTTGAGAAAACTTGTATTTAATTAACAAGTGAGACACCAAAATATCACACTCAGCCACAATTTGTACAACTCTAATTAAATTAGCAAAAGTTTCATTAACTTAAAAGGAAAAACATCAAAATGTAACAACTGGATGCAGCTTTCCAGCTTATATAGCGAGTTATTTTTCATTCTCATCTCATCTGCTAGTTCTTTCATAGAGGACTCTAAGATCCATTTTTCAAACTGAAAAGCAAAATCTTATCACTCTGTTGTAGTTGTTTTCATGGTGGTTTTGGTATATCTTTGATTTTTTTTTTTTTTCAGAGATTTCTTGGAGTACACATACTGACCTATTCGATGTACATGAATTGTTGGTAACTTTTTGATATTTACACAAATCTTATGTACTTTACCTAACAAAAGTCTTTAGTGAAGAAATGACCTTGGATCTCTTGCACATTCACTCAATAGAAGAACTAAAGTAACATTTCTTTGTTCACATAACTCATATCTAACCTTCTTTCAATTCAGTGAGTACTAAGGAAAAGGGAACAAAAAATTTGCAAAATAAGCCAAGAAAAGATAGATTTGAAAGCACTTTTATTTCTAATACTTTCCAGTTTCCATATTAAAAAACAAACAAGGCTACAGGTCTCAGGCTCCAGGTTTCACAATAAAAAATCTCTTTCATGAAAAAGAATCATTTAGTATGCATGACTGCCTTCCACTTCATTACTCCTTTAAAAGTAGGACTCTTCCACTGCTATTTCAATTGAATTTTTTGCACCACATTCAGACACAATAGACGATTCCAAGTTATCTAGATAGACAGCTAAAACTAGAAATAATTTTTTCACTAGCATAATGTGCTTGTATACACTCCCTCACCGTCCATAGGCATTGCCAGTGCTGTTTAATTGCAGAAAAGAACATTATAAGGTCAGATTATCTGGGTCCTGTCGAAAACATTTTAGAGACAACTTCTTTGCTGAAAAATGAAGATCGCAAGAACCTTAAACTGAGAATTTTATTTTATTTTATTTTATCTCCAATAATTAACTTATGCAGTTTCATGGGAAAAAATTTCAAAATTGTATGGCTCAAAGTGATTAGTGATTACCGTATCCTAATTAGCCTTCCCTCATTTGAACAAGTCCAGCAGTGATCAGTAATTTGTGACAAAATTCAAAAACGAAAAACAACCAAAACCCTCGATACAAACATCAAACATTTGGCTTAACTGAATTAGGTTTCTTTAACATTTTCCCAACCACACCAAGTTGACCAACATAAAACCTTTTATAGATCAAAATTCAACTTTCTTTCACATCCATTCCCCCATATTACCCACCGATCAAACAACGAACAACGCAGCTCATACACCTCAGCTAGTTCCTCCTTCTTTAGGTCAGAAATCAGCTCGATCTCAACTATTAAAACCGAAAAAACCAGTCTCCGGAAACAGATCTCACCATCAAATGACAAACAAACGTATAAACTATTCAACTGTCAGTACCCAGATAAAGATAAGCAAAACTCACCTCAAATTCTGAGATACGCACAGCAAAAGAACAAGAGCCGATCTCACTCACGTGTCAGTACAAATCCAGTCAGTAAGTGCAAAAGCAAAACCCTAGTAATCTGACAGTGAGAGAGAGAGAGAGAGAGAGAGAGAGAGAGGAAACAAAAATGGGCTTTCGAGAATTTCCAATTGTGAGATTTGCAAGAAATCGCGTAGATACAACACTGGGAACCAGAAGAAAGAGAGAGAGAGAGAGAGAGAGAGAGAAGAAAAAGCGCTGAGAGTATGTCCAGAAAATACAGAGCTTTTTGTCTGAGTGATGATTTGTGGGTTTCCCTTAATGTTAATTTTTGGATTCAATATTGAATTTGATAATTAATTAATTATTAAAGTTATAAATTTGGAATAATATTAAAAGCTCTTTTTCCAGCTTTCACTCTATCATCTTCCCTTCTGCCCACATCCACATCTATGTATGTAATTGTAATTGTAATTGTAATTGTAATTGCAGTATCCCCCAATTTTGTTTATTAATATTAATAATCCTCTTTGTGTTTTTATCTTTTGTTACATTCTTCCCAATGTTTCCAATTTGTAGTAGTTAATTTATTTTTTTATCTATTTTTGGACCATAAAAATACAAAATAAACACTCATTTTTATTTGTTCATCGGAACACATTCTTTTCTCTTTAGAAAATATATGACTTTTAAGTGATAGTTGTTTAATTTTTTATTAAATATTTAAAAAATAAGTAGTAAAAAAAGTTGTTCTAATACCACTCACCATTAATTAATTGTTAAAGATCTTTCCTTTTTTTATTTGACCCGAATTTGTATCATATGATTTAAAATAGTCAATGACTTCAAAACAGTATCTTTCTTTCAAAAAAATTTATTATTTACTAATTTTAATAAAAATGCAAAAAACACTAAAACCAACGAGCAGGGTAACAATTGATTAAAGGCACAAGAAAACTAAATTAGTTTATGATTAACTATACATTAAACATTTGATTATGGTTGGTCTCAATTGGTTAAAAACAATTTACAGCACTCAGTGACACACGCACGCACGCACACGCACAAGCGCACGCACACGCACAAAGCACTTTTTTGACTGTAGGCATCTGATAAGAAGAATATCAGTAGACAGGAGGATGGTGGATGGCTTGGCTTGGCTTGGCTTGGCTTGGCTGCTGCAAGACGTCTAGGGCTCATCATCCACCACTTGGCATATAGATTAATCAACAAGGGGACCCTCTCTGCTTTGCCCTGTTGACTCTCATGTAGTGTGATTCAACCATCAAAATTCTCATATAGTGTAATTTAATCAGCAATAGTGGTTTAAGTGGTAATTAATGTCTCATAATAATAGTGTCAAAACACATACAGTAATACTAGTAATGACGACGACGACTAAATATTTTGAAACAAGCCATTAAAAAATCTCCAAGATTTTAAGGGTGGAAGTGTCCAAATTTAGGCACTTAGAGATCATTGTTTGTATTGAAAGAGACGAAACAAAACGAATTAAAAAATTAGAAACCATATTTATTGCATAACCATAATTGCATAGGATGATAATTGGGAATACTAAAAGGAAACTTGTGAGCATGCAAGGGGAGATGAATATGGCCGATAAACAACAACATGTGGGGCATTCCCAACTCAATCCCACCACCAAAATCACTCTCACAGGTGCCTAAATATGGCCCCATATACCTTTCTTGTAGGTTTGTTGGGAACTTAGGCTTCGGTGCATCTCCTCTTAATCTTCTTGTACTTTGATCACAAGTTTTGGAATTGTTGTATTTGTACACGATTTTTTTTTTGTACATATCTTGATAATATAACATTATGTCGTCTATAAAAAGTTTAGCGCATCCATACTTTCTCATAATAATAAAAAAAATAAAAAATTATTAAAATTTAAATACAACAATTTTTTTTCTAAAAAGTCAACTTGAAGTTAAAAACATTAGAGATCCTAATGCCTCTCTATGAAAAATAAACCCATGATGTTGTTTAGATGTGGAAAATGCAAGGATAAAGAATAAATTCATATTTTTTGGGATTGGATCGCTCTTAGTGGAATAAAAAAAAAAAAAAGTTGCATCGTCACTATTAAGTCTTTATTTTTATTATGTAAAGTTAACTATATAAATTTTAACTCAGTTGTTATTTTTATTTATGGTTTTATTTTTTATAAGACCAAAATTATTAATATCGTATCTAAGTGTCTTACATTGAATTTTTCTTGATCTTCCATAATCTTTTTTGTTACATATATACTCGTTTCACTCCATCTACTCTCCTAACAAAAATTTTTATTGATATTTTTTTTATATAACTAAATTATCTTAACCGTATTCCAAAACTTAATTCAAGAAAGCAGGCCAATTGAAGGGATGATACTAATATTAGGCAGGGATCTGGCTGTCTTGCTTTACCATGTAGCCATGAAAAGAAAGATCTAGCCATCTTCACCTCATTTTTTAGTACTTCTTCCCCCCCAAATTGCAGTTAACAGCAACCATAAATGTCTTTACTTTGTGAAGCAAATGCAAAGATAATAAACAAGATACCTATTTTCCTTCAAACCCCTAAGAAACAGAACAGCTATCTGCAAAATTTTACATGGTGATATGCTGAAAAAATGCAGTTACCTATCACTTTATCAGGAACAAGCCAATGGCAGTGACTATAAGAGTAGAAGGGACTCCAAACTTGAGATGTTTCCAGAAAGATAAATTGTATCCTAAAAGAGGAGCTCGACGAGCCTGCTCGCATACTATCAAGTTGGCAGCCGATCCCAGTAGAGAGAGGTTCCCAGCAACAGTACTGACCCAAGCTAATATAAGCCATGCTTTCTTCTCATACGCCGGGGATATTGCAGCTGCAGATGCAGCCACTCGCGCTCCAAGCAATAAAACTGAGGCGTTGTAACAAAAGTGTTTGGATGAAGTTAATGTACTAACGAGAAGTACTTGCAGGGATGCTTGATAGTCTAAGAGAAAGGAAGAAAGGGTAGCAGCATCATACCGGTGGGTACATTTGAAGCCAGGTTGGAGAGAACGAGAATGACAGCGGCAAGAACTGCAACACCGCCAAGGCGATTAATCTGTGCATAAGGCTCCACGGATTCCCATAGGTTGCTGGGAACTCCTGTTTTGTTAAATCCATCAACTGTGATGAACATCCCGCAGAAGAAGATCAGGAGTGAATAAGATACCTGGTTAAAGAAGCAAGTAAAGTTATAATTCAATGGGCAACAAGAAAGACGGACAAGCAAATTCTATATTGAGGAAAGGAAAACGCAGAAAGAGAACTGCTCATGAATGAAAAAATGTAACCTTTTCTAAGGATGGCCGAGCATCCTTAAAATCGAGAACCACTAGAGCCAGTGCAGCAGTAATTGCAGACCATGACATATTCAGCCCCATAAGTAAGGAAATCAGCATCCCAAGGGTAACAAGGTAAACACAAGTCTTCCATAGGACCCTTTTCCGTCTTGAAGTCGCATATTCCTTTTCTTCGGGAGATTGCACAGAGTTCGTAATATTTGTCAATTCATTCACGAATGGAAACCTCTTTGAAATGGCAAGTTCATCCTTTTTTTCTGAAAATCCTTCATTCGAAGCCTCTTTTGACGCACTCGAATCCCTCCCAGATTCAAACTCCCCACTAGAGGCCTTCTTGATTTCGTTCTCACCATAATTTGTTCGATTCCTAAGAGACTGAGCATGACCTGTATTTTGATTCCCATTTGGAGAACTGAAGGGATTTCTGGATTCTACAATAGAATTCAATTCTTCAGAACTCAAGGATGTCAGATGTGACATTGTTGCAGGCGAAAAGCGATGTGAGACCACATCTTCGTCGGGAACTACTTCTGTGGCTGCATCTTCTACGTCCTTCTGAACAGATAACAACTTCCAATACATGCCTAGAAGAACTAAAGAATTCACACAAATTCCCACTAGCATAGCTGGAAGAATTCCAACTAGGAACCTTCCAAAAGAAATCTTACTCTGTACAGCTATCACCAGGTTTTGCGGGTTGCCAATTGGAGTTGCCGAAGACCCAATATTTGCACTTGTGGCAAGGGCTAGTAGAAAGGGATGAGGCGGGAGATTCTGCTGCCTTGCTATTTTCAGAACGAACTCGGTCAATATGACACAGGATGTATCATTAGTGAAAAAAGCACTGGAAATGGCAGAAATCAAGCTGATTCGACAAAGCAAGTCCTTTGGCCCTCTGCACTTCCACGAGAGCAATTTCCCCAAGTACAAAAACATGTCTGCTCTTTCAAGATACACACTAACAACCATCGTCCCAAAGAGAAGGCCAAGGATTGGAAGATCAATGGCGGCATATGCTTGATCTGGTGTTATAACTCGGAAAATTACCATGAGCATAGCTCCTAAAAGGGACCCTGCAGTCCTTCCAATGGGAAGGAAGGGGACGGCTGGGAAAACGGCCAACACCCAGAAGATTGCAAAAGCAATAGAACCAAGAACCACTTTCACAGTAGAATCCATGGCCATCTTCGCAACTCAGTAAACCAGAAAACAAAAGGAAAAAACCTATCCTAAAGCTGAAAATTTTAACTATTCACCATATTAATCTTTTGAGATTCGTAGCTGGCGTGTGTCAAATCTTCAGAACAGAAGAATTACCTGAAATGGATAAGTGGACCCAAAATCAAAATTTTGAAAAGATTGGATATTTCAGCTGTATGAAGTGTTTAGCGATCTGACATTCCACCAAGAACAATCAGCCCCAAAACCAACCAATTGACTTAGAAGGTTCCAAACTAAAACAACCACCAAACTCATTTCAGAACGGGATGCAACTATATGCTCAATTGCTCATCAATGGTGCAAGAATATGGAATCTGGAGATAAAATTAACAATGAAACTGAAATGAAACTGAAACAAAAATCCTTTGAAAAGGAATAGAACAAGATTCATAAATAAACAGCAGCCCACAGGGAGAAAGACCATTTACAGAAGCAAAACGCAAAGCAGCTTTCTAACTGAATGAAAAATTGCCTGAAAGCGATTGAACTGAAAAATACATGTGAAATGAACCCAGAAGATCCAGACGCAGATGCTCAAAATATATATATATATATATATATATATTAAAAAAAAAAACTGAAAGCAGAGATCAAAAGGCAAGACCCTGAACTCACCTTAACCAAAGATTACTATCCAATTAAACTTACACCTGCAAGCAAAAAGTAGGGATCCAAAAAGGGATAGTAGAGAAGCAAAATGGCTATAGTTTAAGCTTTCCCCAGATCCTACCAACACCTGATTTGAGCTTTACAACTTTTCAACCCATGTCACCGCCAGATTATAAATTTATACCACTGGTTATAATATGGACAAAGAAGGGTATTGCCAAGGCTATGGCTGCTTCCACTCCAGCAAGTCTTCTCCCAGAACAAGTCATCTCCCAGAATGACAACCAACCAAGTCCCTGTCAAGTGGTCCTGGAAGCAGCAAAAACCTGGATTGGTCTCGCTGTTCTTACACTAATCTAATGACCAGTCATTTTTGGGTTCACCCTCATTCAATAAGCACGCGGACTTAACATGACGCAAAATTTAGGAAAAAAGTCAAGAAATGTATAAAAATGAATTCATCATCGTCACATTCAATTATTTACTTTTTTTAACAATTTATTTGTGGTCCTTGATTATGATGCCCTCGTGGCCGGTTTGTGTGGGAGATTCATTCATTAATTAAATTGCAAGGAGTGGAATGGAATGTAAAAAAGAAACAAAAACAATGCAAAATGTTTATGTTCATTTGAGAAACTAATAAAAATAGATAGAATATAATGATCTTGTTGTAAGGTAGGCCATCAATAATCAATTAAGACCCCAAGGACAAAGACATTTACTAATAACATAATTCAAATTTATTTATTTTTTCCAAATAAGTCAACTTCCATGTCACTTAAACTATGACACAATAATTTCAAATTTTTGTATGTTATTTTTTAATATAGTTCATTTCTCACTTATCCACTTTTTGAGGGGTTTGAATACCTTTAGATTTTAAAGGGATATTATTCCATTGACTAAATTATAAAATTTATATTCTAGTGTTTTTTTAATGAATAAGATGAAAGTAAAAATGAGAGTGACTATGAGATCTCTCTTTGTCACTTGTTTATCTCAAAATATTCTCTTCAATGGAGACAAAATTTAAAGATTACACTTTTTATTTTAACGTCTTTTTATTGACATATGAAAATTATTTTTTTAAGTTTTTGGTTGCATAATAATAACTATGTGGGTGATATCTCTTCTGATAAAGAAATTTTAGATTTGAGTTTGATGTCTAAGAATTACTTAGTGGTTGGCAATCATATAAATAAAACTAAGTTTTAAGGACATTCAAAGGTGGTTATTGCTCAAACACAATATTATATTTATCATAATAGAAATGTCATTATCAAGTTGTACAAGATTATCGTCGACTCAAGACTTGATATCATTTTGAAATTTTCGTTTCAAAACTTAATATTGCCTGAAACTGCAAGAGATAAAACAATCAAAGGGTACAAGAAAATTCTCGCATAAGTACTTTGATACTTAAAATCACGAGAATGTTGAAAATTGTAAAACAAAATTCATACAAATATCAAAGATGTATTTTTTTTTAAGTGAACATCTGCTTATTTATAAAAGAGAATAGGGTAATTTTAAATCTCATTTGTTTAAGATTTTTTATAAATTATGTTTATTATAATATTCTAATATTTTTATCAAAATTAAGATTTTTAATAAATAATATTTCCCTCATTTGTGCCAACATTTTATTAAGATTCCTAAAGGAAAATGTTTATAGCTTTTATGGGACCTTCAAGAGAATTTACAGATATTAGAGTTATTCAATTTATATGTGCATAAGATCCCCAATTAAGAAAATTTATATTTTTTTTTATCTTTTAATGAATTTGCCTATAACAAAACAAAACAAAATGAATAATGCTATCACAAATAACTTTTAATAAGAATTTCTCTAATATTTTGGATAGTGTGGACTTTACAAAATTAGAAAATTGACATGTTATTTCTCTAATTACTCGAATTTTTCTTTTTATAAAAGAAAACATAATCCACCAATGGGATATGAATGTCTAATTAAAAAATCTTGATGTAATTTACTTTCATGAGACAATTAAATCGTGTGGATGCAGGAAATTTTAAAAATCAATTTGGTATTATTGGTAACTCAAACTCAAGGGCGTTCACTGTTCAGCGTAAAATAGAGGATGCATTAAAATAATATTGTGTTAGTAAGATTTAAATTTATAAATTTTGATTATAACAAATTTATAAATATCTTATTTGTTATTGTTGCTAAATTTTACTTTTGTTTAAAATGTTATATAAAAAATAAAAATAATACTATAATTGTTAAGTACCTAATGAATCTTCATTTAAATTGTTTTATTTTTTTAAAATAAAAAATCAGTATTTATATAAAATTCATATTGTTTAATCTAATCAATTTCCATTTTACATGAACAGTTATCTAACACAACCTTCCTCTTTTACCCGGAACTTGGGATGAGCTCTGGATGGGTGTCCACCGCCAAAAATCAGTATTACATCATATGAGAGAAGGATTGTTTGGAATCAATTCCTGAGCTGCAAGCATATAGAGGGAAGAACAAGTTGACTCATACCAACTATAAGTTGTTTGAACACTAACATGGAATGATGGGATTTTTTTCCTGGCAGAAAAGATACTGTCTTTGCTCTAAATACACGCAAAATGACTTTGTAATGCATCTACCAGTAAAGTTTATTGTATACAGCAAAGTTATGAATATCACAGGAGGACAAATAAACCAAACTAACTTGAATGATTCAGTACAAATATTTCCTTTAGGAGGGAATAGGTATATCACAAGGCTTTGTGTCGAGCTAAGCTAGTGCTGATCATCAAACCCTAAGTCCAAGGGTGCAATCAATTTTTATACCCAAATTTCCCTGCTTTAGTTTACATTTGATTGTGTGGGCGCTATGGGCAGTAGTAAATTAAGCAAATTCCCTTTTTTAGTTGATGCGTAAGTTCGATGTTAACTGACTCCCCATTGCAGCACTGGGAAGAAGGTCCAGTTGTTGTGAGGCTCCAACTCTTCTCCGATGACCTTTTCATTGGCCCACCACTCGGAGCTGACGTTGGTTTTGTCTGAGATTTCTTCCTTTGTGTTGTCGAAATTGAACTCTTTGATTGACCCGAATGAGATGGGACGATGCTTTCGGGGGCACTGCTCCTCGTGGCCTTCTCCTAGAGACTTGCCCTGCGTTGCATTCAGGGCATGCCCGACACAGCATTTACAACATTCCTCTGTTTTCTTTGGAAGTGCCGCTTCTTGGTTACTACTTTTGCTGGCTAAATGAGGAGGTAAACGTTCCGGCACGTTTTTAATTGACAAGACGGTATCCTTTTCCAAACAAGCTGCAGCATCTTCAGCAGTCAACTCGAATGACACTCGGTGATCAATTGTAACATTGTCGTGTTGAGATCCAGTCTCTGAATTGGCAAGTGATGCAACTTCTGAAATTTGGTTCTCCAGAAGGAAACTATCTCGAGAAACTGGCTCTGCACCATCTGGCGTCAATGATCCAGAGCCTAGTCTTGAACCCCACCTCCGTGTGGAGAAATGTTCAAAGCCAAGGATCTTGGGCACTTCCCCAATGCGGAACTCAATTATAGAAGGCTTACCGGGAAAAGGGGAAGATGTACCAGAATTTGAAACTACCGAGCCTGGAGATATGAGGTGGCTAACTGGGCTTCCTTGGTGGTACAGTTGATAAGGCTGGTAATCGTACTGAGACAATGCAAACTTATGATTGATCCCACTGTTCCTTCGGCGTGCTAAGGATGATGTCAAAAGTTGAGCAAAGGGCACTTCCGGCGATGAAGGTGTTGTCAGTTGCACGGGTTCAGGAGGAGGAGTGTAAGAAGCAGTAGACGGTTCGGTTGTGAAGGTAGAAAACGCAGGTGGTGAAACTAGCTGGGTCTCATGAGCATAAGGGCCAACAGCAAAAACTGAGGGCGGACCGGGTGACGAATAGCCATTGACAGAAAGGGAAGTAAGGGACAGCAATCCGGCAGGTGATTGGGTGGCAGAAGGAGGATCAGATTGAAGAAAAGATGCGGGAGAAGAAGGAGGAGCAATGAAGGGAAGTAGCATGGAGCTTGAGTGGGATGTGTTATCAGTGACAGGTACTGCAGCTCCCAGCACCACCGGTTCAGGGACAAGAACAGCATGGCCAATTCTTTTACTAGGTTTAGGAGATCCAAAACACCAATATAGACTCCACAAGCTTCGCCATCTTTTCTTCTGAATTCGGAAACAACAAAAAAGAATATTACTAGGATAAAATAACCAGGCTCACTTCCTTGTCCAGCTAATGAGGCCTTTAATCTAACCGATGCAAGACATATCCAATAAGAAGTGCATTCAAATATGAAATATTTCAGTTAAGCCAGAGAAGATGCTCACACCTGACTTACTTCCAAAAATCCAAACTATATGACTCGGAGGCTAACATGGTCTCGCCAATGACTATTTCAATGGAGGAATAAAACTTCAAAACACCAGAAAGAAAGGTTCTCAAGGAATTAGAGCCACAGGGCAAACAAAGAACTTTTGCCCAAATTTATTAACAATTTTGATAAAATGACAGAAATTCGTTTCAACATCTGTTATCCTAATCTTGATTTGAGTTCTGCTTTCAGAACCCAGTTCTGAATCATAAAGGAAAAAATTTCCCAAAATAAGAAATTAATATTTCAACAGCGTATTCTTTAATCTATCAGGACCAGAGCTAAAGCAACACATAATTCATTTAGTGGGAGTCATCAAAAACAAAGACCTGGGGGTTCCTCAGACACTTAAGTAACAAAGTTTCATCACTTAATATCACAGTACATTGAGATGCAGCAAGGTTATCCCTTTCTCCTCTCTATGTGTACATGGGCACTTCTAAATTTGTTGAATATGCCCCTACCATACTTGATGCTTGGCCAATGGTATGAAATTGTGTTCAATATGTTCAGTTGGACAAGCAAACTATTACACATAAAATACTTCTAATTACACTTGCAGTTTATGCATAACATGCTCTATACGTTGGTAAAAGCATTTTATCCTAAAAAATCACAAGAACCATTTGTATCCTTGAAAATCAGAAGAATATTTAAGAAATAAGAAATTAATTTGTTTTCTGATATCCTTGGGAGATGAGAATTAGATGAATCAGACAAGGAAACCGATAACAGCCGCACCACCGAAGTCATATAACACAGATGCCTTTATTATTGCTATAAATCACTCGTCGTGCAACTTTTTTCTTCGGAATGATAGCCACACATTTGTTCAATAAGTACCCTGTGACGTTTGAATTGTACGCTATAGGAGAATTTATCATGTTATATTATTCTTACGTAATATCCCCTACTTACTTTTGTTTGTTTATTTACTTGCATTTTTTGTAGGGATTGGGGGTGGGAGGGAATCCATGAAAGCTATATGCATGTGAAACTGAACTAAGGCCAGGTCAACTATTCATGAGACTCGTGGTACTTGCTAAAGCTTCAGTTGTCAAGCAACTATATGTAAAATAAGGGCATTGATATTTTTGCATAAAATAATTGTTGAGCTAGCTTCAAGAAAATAAAAAAAGCACCTTAGGTGAAAGAGGAGTTTATTTAATTTTCATAAAAGCATATACATTGTTCACAAGCCTATAGTACTCACTTGGCCTTTTTTTTTTTTTTTTGCTATGCAACTCACTTGGCTTTTGACATTGCAGCGCAGGCATATAAAGGATCTGCGGATCCAACCTAACTCTGGCTAATCAAAGTGTCGATTAAAGCCGAACAAGCCTCCAAATGTAGCACAAGCAACTCCATGGTAACCAACATCATAAGAATTTGACTCAGAACTGACTTGAATTTTCTACTCACTTTGCTTTTTACTTTTTGATTTTTTTAATCTTTTGGGTGGAGGAGTGAGACGGTGAGAAAAGTGAATCTTGATATGATTAAACCTGAACAAGTCTCCAAATATAGCACACGTAACTCCATCTGTAACCAACATCATAAGAATAAGAATTTGACTCAGAGCTAACTTAGAATTTCCTTCTCTCACTTGTACTTTTTACTTAACGATTTTTTAATGTTCTGGGTGCAAGTATGAGCTAGTGAGAAAACTGAATCTTGAAGCCAAGATCCGCCAACTACCCAATGCCTTGACTGCAGTGTTATGACAGCATTTGCAGGCAGATTCTCTGTCAGACTTGACGTATCCAAGTCAAAACTGTAGCAGATACATAGAACTACGCTCCCTACGCCCTTTTAGACCTATATGCACTAAATAGAACACAAAAATGTGCAACACGAGTGAGCAAGTATTAGTCTACAGGCTGGAGGGTCTATTCTTATACCAATAATGTGTAAAACTGCTCCATAAAGTCATAAATTAGAGCATTCAGAACGAAGCACACCGTTAAACAATAATGCTCTGATGTGATGAAACAAAAATGTGCATGTACTTCAGAAAGGGAAACCAAGCTACATGATCAACTAATTATCCTAATCTATTTTTCTCGAGCAGGAATTTTCCGGACATCTACATATGCTTATCGTTGAAAGAGAAATATCCCATTAGATTTACTAAAATGCTATTCGGACACTTAGATTTATGTTCTCGACCATATATTCGAGTCAATCAATCTTTATCTCCAAAATCTATGGAATGAACACCAATTAAGGAGAGAAATAGATAACCCAGTTTAAATCGTCACCATTGGCATCAACCATCGGTTCACCTCCATTTTATTTAATTTACCATGAAGCCATTGAAAACTGAAAAGAAAAACAAAATGGTATCTTTCTCGGTAAAATGAATATGATCCCAAAAATTCTAGGCTTTCACTATTGGATACTTTAATATGAATTATGAAATTAACTACTTTATTCTGCAATTAGCAAAGAAGAAGCCAATGGATTAAAAAGAAAAGGAAAGAAATAAAACGCTTCCTCATCTGTTACTTTTTTGGACTTTGTGACGTAATTTGCTTCTGGGGGTACTAAAAGACACATAAAGGATCTTAACTTTGAAGCTTTCTTTCTTTAGCTATGAACCTCCTCGATAACAGAACACAGAACTAAAATAAGCAACATCTCTCTAACCGCATAGTGCCTACTTGTCCCGAACGCTGGATAGCTTGAAACGCTTTTTCAAGTAAACAAAATTGATATAAAAAAATTGTCTTTCCAATTTTAATGATGGTTCATAGATATAAGAAATTTACTTTCTAATATATTAAAAAAAAAAGTTATAGCTTCTTAAAAAAATATTTTTCATTTTCAGAAAGGCTGTTCTTGCCGCAGAAATTATGGCTTTTCTCCAAACATAACTCTTATCTTCAAACTCCAAAGAAAACGCCCGGTTACCGCGAAATTTTGCATCAAATCATCACAAACACCCGCAAAAACTCACACATATCGGAATCCAACACAATACAAGTTCAAGAAGGTCACATCTCAAACCAATTGCACCACTCATCACCACATCAAAAGCCATCAAAAGCAGATCCTTTGTGAAAGAGAAACCAGAAAATGAATCGAGGAAGTAAAACGCAGACTCACACACACACACACACAAACGAATAGAGATAAACACACCTGGGCTGTCGTAGGCTGGACTCGAGTCTCAGCAGAAACTATCGCCGTCGCCGCCGCGTTCACAGTCTCCACGGTGTTGCGTACGGCGCTCATCTGGACGACCCCACCGGAACAGGACGATTCTTTTCCCGGAAACAGAGGATTTCGCGGAATTGGAAGAAGCAAGAAAAGCAAGAAATCGTGGCTTACAGTTATAAATGAACCGAAATCGAACTCTCTCTCTCTCTCTCTCTCTCTCTCTCTCTCCCTCTCTCCCCCCAATTTTATTATTATTGATTTTCTCTCTCTGGCTGTTATTTTGTAATCATTTGGAAAGTGGGGGCCAGAGAACGTAATATAACAAAGATTTGTGAAAATAAGGAGAGGCGAGGCGTGTTTAGTGGATAATGCTTGTGATTTAGTGTCGGCTTGAATTGACGAGGCTGCCCTCGGGTTCGGTTCGGATTTACGAGCTGCGGCGCAGGATAGAGAACAAAGCTTTTGCGGGAGAGAACTGACACGGGGTGGCGCAGGGTGCACCCCCTTATTCAATGTTGGCTGGGTGCCCCTGTAGCGTTGGGTTTGTGCGCACCGTGCACTTCATTCTTGTCACGTGACTTCCGTTATTGCGGTGGTCAAAATATTTACGGTAAACGTGGCGTCACATTTTAATTACATTGTTATTATGAGGTACATGTTAGATATTTACAAAGAAAATAATAAATTTTAAATACCTTTGTAATTTATTTTTAAACTTTTAGATAAATATTTAAATAAATTGAGTGTCAGTATAGTAATAAATTTATTTCATAAATTGGTCATTATTTAAAAGTTATAAATTCAAATTTTGTTAACATAACTAATTTTATTTTTTTATTTTTTCAAATATAAAATGTATTTCAAGAAAATACTTTATTAACAGGTATTTGCTAATATAATATTATAATAAAGATAAGGAAAATTTATTGATGATACTCTTAAGGTTTAAAATAATTGTAAAAATTGCTTGACATTTGAAAAAATACAACAAGTGCTCATAAGGTTTAATATTATATTATAATTTTCTCTTATTATTAATTAATTCTGATTAAATATTTTAAAATAATTAAAATACCCTTATATTTAAAAAAAATCCTTTCCAATTTTTTTTTTCTCTCTCCTCATAAACTCTCCATCTCCCCACCAACTGTGGCAATAATGTTTCTCCACTATCCCTCTCTTTTCTTGTTTTTCTCATTCTCGCAAATCAAACTTTTTTAATTTACAAAAAGGGTTTCTCAACATTGATGAGAAAAATAAAAATAAACTTCATGGTGTCAGCAATGATATCTAGTGTAAAAGTATGTCTCTTTCCCTCTAATAAACCTTAATAGTTCATCACATAATGTTCTCTCTTTCTTTCTCTCAACTTAGATTCAAGTTCATTGTACATCTCTAATTTAGATTTAAGTTCGAGATGCTTAATTTCTGATTGAACGTATATTAAATTTCTAAGTTTGATTCGATCCTAGGTACTTAGTGGTCGCCAGCAACTAAAGACTTCTCGTTATTTTATTTTTATTTTTTTTAAAATGAGATAAGAGAAAAAAAGATAAAAAATAACAATGAGTAAAATGATTATTTAGTCATTTTATTTAACAATTGAGGAGGTTATTGTTATTTTTCAAACATTAAGCGTGGTCTTTGTAAGCCAACAACTCATCTGGGTTCACCTCTAGTGACATCTTACTAGTAAACTTCTTTCATGGATGATTTGTTAGGCTATTAATACCTTTTAGGTAAAATATTATTAATGATCTCTTTTGATAGAATCATAAATTTCTCGTATCCACAAACTCTAATCCATGTGACCAAGCTATTACAAAACTTTAAAAGATAAAATAAGGGCACTTTCAAGCAGGTTCAAATACTAAGATGGTGTTCTTTTTATATTTTATTTTTAATTTTAAATTAATTTTTATTTAAGTATTTATTTTAAAATTGTTGAAAACGCATTTTTCTTGTGATTCTAAAAAATTACTTTTTCAAAACAAAAAATTGAAAAACGTGTTTACTTTAGAATTTTTTTAAAAAATGATGAAAATGAACACAGAAAAATAGCCAATTTGGACAGAAAGGACAGAGAAAATGAAAAGGCAATAGTCGAAAATCGCAAATGAGGCATAGATGCAATGGTTGTGACATTTTACAGTGGTCGAGTGTAATGCCAAAGAATGTGGTGGTTGGATCTTAATGGTGGTTATTGGACGGCGATGGTAACGTAGATATGATGACCGAAAAGGCTTTGGCTGTCGATGGCACCAACGATGGTTGACCGCTTAGAGAACGAAGAGGAAGAGGAGACAGTGAAATAGGTGATAAGTACACAAAGAGAGAAATAGAGAGTGTGAAAGGCTGTCGGTTTTTTGCGTTTTGAGATTTTTAAGTATGTTTTAGTTGAAAACACTCAAAAATATTTTTTTGTTGTTTTAAGTTTTTTCTTTACAATTTTTTTTTATTTTTAGAAATATATTTTTTAAAATATAAAAGTAAACACATTTTTACTATTTTTAAAAATTGAAAACTCAAAACTATGTAAAAATAACAAAGGGAACAGCCCCAAACTTTCCAATATAAGCAGTGAAATTTCACCCATCATTTTCTCAAAAGTTTTACTCTTCACTGATTGAAAACTCTTTACTCCAAATTCCTAGTCTCTTCTGGAAAGAAGGCTATCTTTATTTGGCCATGGATTTGCCTCAATTATAACAATTTATATCAAACTTTATTTATATGCATTGCTATTATGAGGTTTGAATATCTTAATTAAAATTTTGTGATTTTAATTCATTTATAATTGTAAAACTTAAACATTTAGTTAGTGATTTGTGATTTTACATTATTTTAATACTTCTAAATTTAATATAATATTTTTTATATTTTAACAAATGTCAATGATATACTCGCAAAACCTAAATAACTATATTACTATATTTTATTCATAAAATTTTGAAGTAACGACTTGACCTATGAATAGATAATTTGGTTAGGTCAGGGGGTTGGTCTGATTCTTAAAAAATAAAATTTTGACAATGAATAAGCACGAACTCTATTTATTTTTTAAATTTCTCAAAATTCACATATTATTATTGTGTATTCACAATTAGAATACATGAGAACATATAATTTGATTGCAATGTTATATATTAGTATAATAATAATAATAATAATATAATATCAACATTATATTTATTTTTCTTACTTATTAAAGAAATAAGACTAGTTAATTAAGTGGCACCATATATGTTATCTAATCCTACCTAATTCATTCTCTCACTACTTATAAGACTAGACAAGATTCACTTGGTGACTCCTAGAGTTAAAAGCAATATTCATCTGTAATCAATAAATTTAATGATGGTCTACTTTATCTTATAAACTCGATAGATATATAATAAAAAGTGTAACAAAGTAAAATAGTCAATTACTTTTCAAAGAAGAAGAACTAATGGAAAGATGTGACCTTTTTATTGGTATTATGATAGCTTTGGTAAAAACACATATGGAGAGACAAGAAAGCTGTCAAAATCACTTTTTTTTTTGTGGGGGGGGGGGGGGGGGGCCACTTTTGGAGGGTGTAAAAGTGGGAAACTGAGGAGAGGGGAGGGGGGATTCCTTGTATATATCTGCTTTTGGGGGGGTTTTACCTTAAATATATTATACTTAAAAAAGTTTTTGTCAAGGCTTGCACGTGTGCTGCTGGTCCACTTGTTCCATTCATAATGTATTTTTCCTTTTCATGCGCGCACTGCGCACCCCTGCCTCGTAGTGCAAGATAGCGACAGTCCCCCACCTATTTGTTTATCCGCTCTTGCACGGGTGGCTCTTCTCTTCTCCCTCTTTATTATTATTATTTAAATTATTTGTTGGTTGAGTCATTTGGGCAGAAGCTTTTAATAGTGTAGCAATTGAGGTGGTCACTGTAATTTAATTTTTTTCACAAATTTACTTCTCCGTTACAAAACTCTGTTACTTAAACTGTGATTAACTTAAATTAAGATAATTAAATTAAATTAAAAATAAATTTATCTAAATAACAACAACAAAAAAAAGAAAGAAAAATTAAAAATTAAATAAATAAATCATGGCTGGGTGAAACCCATTGCTGAGCTGACGATAGGTTCCAGTCAGCAGCCGATGGGTGTCGAGAACCCATCATTAGCTATAAAACACGCAAACTAATTAAAACAATTTAAGATCTTAAACCACAATCATTTCTGAACCATATAAGATCTTTGTACAAATGACTCAAAGTGCAAGGGTTCAAGTGTAATTTATCTTATTTTTTAAGTATTAAATAATAAATTACTATATTTTACTTTTAGAGTTAAATTCATCATTATATTTTAAAGAGCTAAATAAATTAGTGCACTTTAAAATTTGAGACTAAACTGGTTATCATATATTATAATTATCTAAATCATAGATCGCAAATTAGTTATTTAAAATTTTTAAATAATAATATTCATATGTTCAAAATTTATATTTTTATGCATATATTAATAATGGGTAAATAATAATATAAGTTTTAATTGGGCGAAAAATGAATATATATATATATCGTGGCCTAAAAGCTTTCCACGTCAGCATCACGGGGCGTTTGATGAATTGGCAATGATGGGAGGGCTTTACAAAGACGTTGGCTTTCCAGTTTCCACTCAAACTCGTGATGATTAAACCGATGGCATTCGCACGTAAGGCCCAGCCGAAGTACTCTCTCGCTTTACGTGTAAACAAATTCATAATAGAAAATTAAATTAATTATTTTTTTGTAAGGAAAAAAAAAAGAAAAGAAGGAAAAAAGTAGACTTTTTTTATTTTTGTTGGACGTAATTGTTTTTCCTTGAATGGGCCCCACAGTTGGGCCAAGTCGGGAACTGAGAGCTTCTCAATGGGCCCTACACTGCAAAAGCCCAACCGGCACACCACATGTTTGGGTAGGTGGTAGTTGAAACGTAATAAAGCCTCACTCATTAATATATCCCCAAATGTCCCAAACACCCCCTGATTTTCTACCATCTTCCTTCCTCAAAATTGGGTGGGTCCCAACATCAAATCATTAGACAAAAATTGGATAAATTAATGGTATTATTTGATTTAGCTCAGTGATCAGTGATAAATTAATGTTATTTTTTATAAACTTATGAATTTCTTGGGTTTTTAAATAAATATACATAGGAAATGATCACATTCCTTTCTATTAGAAATTTTGCAAATAAGTTTTATTTATCTAATTTGCTTAATTTTCATGGGGGATGGGTCAAAGTTGTTTGGTTGCCCAGAAACTCTACAACTAATCTAAATGCAGATTTCGAATGGGATCTTCTTGACATCATTTGGAGACAAAAAATGTAGGTGCCACAATTGGATCCCTTCCTACAAAGTAAATTATTGGGAAAATCTAACATTATTAAACAATACAAAAGCAAATACCGTCCAATTATCTTCCTCTTTGTCTTTTCCTTACTGCCTTCCTCCTTTTCTTCTGTTAGGTAAACAAAACACATCATATGGAGACAAGAAATTCAAAACTCATTATTATTAGCTTGATGAAGTGCAGAAGCGATAAAAAAATACATGTCAAAGCAATGGTTAACGATCAAAAGATATTTTTTTATTATAATAATAATTGTTGGACGAGATCTGTAATTAAAATGAGAGATTATCTACAACTTGTTTCTTAATGTGTGTCGAATTCATAATTTAGATACAAAATTTACAATTGACTAAAAAAATGTACCTAAAATAAAACAAAAAAAGAAAAAGAGAAATTTCACAATTTTGATTTTGTTTTGTCTCCTTGCTTGTACAATTAGATATCTAAATATACGTGGGTCAAAATATTTGGACTTATGAACTTAGGTCGGGTATTGGGATTTTTTTTAGTATCCATCATTATCATTTTGAAATGTATGTGATACAATCAATACTATAGTTGATTGTGAACTTGTTTGGTAAAATTCATGGTATAACCAATATGATGGTCAATTCAATCTATCGTGTTAATACAACGAAAGTGCTCATCTATTTATTTATTATTATTTATAATCATATATTTTACTTTACTTGTAATGATATTAAATATTCATCTTTTTTTATAAAAAAACAAGTCATTGACTCACTGCCAACTTTTCACAAAACCCAAGCTAACAAACACAACTAATATCACATGCTAAGATCTAGAGTCATTATATGTTAAAATCATCTATAATTTTAATTAAGGTAACTTATATTTGACACCCTTGATATTTTATATAAATAAGGGGAGTGAGTATTCATTAATTTTCAAGAATTGTATGGGTCACTCTTCCATTCAAAATTTATACTAGATTACTTCTTAAAAGTTATGTTATATTTAGACAAGATGCTCCTAAAACTTTATAAAATTAATCAAAATTTGTGATTACTTGATAAAGAAAAGGTCACCAAAGTACAGAACACCCAAACTTACCAAATGCAATTCATCTTTTTAATAATGGTAGAGATAATTAAGAAATACCCAAGTCATATGTTGGCTTTGGGCTTAGTCTACTGTGTGGATAGCTCAGCCCAACATATTAAAAGCACATCCTTTTTCTGTGCCAGGCCAATTATTTGTATATCCAGCCCAATACGGAGCACCTAATCTGCAAAGTTGAACCAAAACCATTCATGAATTGAACAGAAAGAAAGAGCTTGAGACTTTTCTTGCAATTCCTGGCTATCGCTGTATGATTGGTGTATTTGGATTTTGAACCATATCCTAACGACCCATGATTCAAGAACAATCCCCACGGTTCAAGCCAAGTTTTAGGTAAAATATCTAGAAATGATCACGCCTATGGCTTCTGCAGTTTCCGCAACCAAGTACCCATCCTTCTCTGCTCTATCCACTTCTGCAAATTTCTGCCCCCAAAACCATACTTTTCGTTTCTCCAAGTGGTTTCCTCAACTGGGTATTGGCCCTTTCTCGCCATGGAATGGTTTGAGGCATCTGGGTGTCTCAATCTCACAGAGACCAGCAAGGAAAGGTACTTTTCCTGTTAATGGTTTATTTTTCTCATCTGGGTTTGTTCGCAGGTTTCTTTCTTTCCTTATCCTCAGTTTTTATTTAAAGTTGAAATGTTGTGGAAATTTTAAATGGTGGTGTTGCAGGGAAGAAGGGGCAATGTAAAGGGAAGGTTGTGCATGCTTCTCTATTTGGAGTTGGGGCTCCTGAAGCTCTGGTGATTGGAGTGGTGGCTTTGTTGGTTTTTGGTCCCAAAGGTCTTGCTGAGGTGATTATTACTTTGACCTGTGAATTTTTGTTTGTAGAGCTGGTCCCAAGTTCAAATAAAAGAGTAGGGTCTCGCAGCGTAAAACTCGTCAAATCAAATAACATGAATTCTAGATGTGGTTTGGCTTACCTCACATGATGGGATTAAGGCTTGGATACGTTGTTGGATTCATTTCCTCTGATGCTTTTACAAATAATGTTTGCTTAACTCACTTTCCCAGTGGCCACTAGGGCTTCTCCTTTTGCTTCTCATATGCATTTCAGTACGCTTATACACGAGCATGCTAGCTCATACAAGTAACATAAATGAATTATAGATCCTAGAAATGTTTTGTTCATATAGTTTCATGCTAGGGTTGAAAATGAAAGTAAGGGAAGAAAAGGGCAATTGCTTTGTTTTTATTTTATGTGACTAAAGTGGATTTAGACAATATAAACAACTGGGCTTACTGCCACAATGAATAATTAGATTATGCGAGATTGGACATCTCAATTTAAGTTGAGGGAGTATAGGAGGACCTGGATGAACAAGGATGATTTGATTCTTTTGCATAAAGCATTTGAAGTTTAGTCTGTATAAGCACTCTATTGTCCCAAATTAACCTGCTTCTTGTGGTCAAGTTAGATTCCTACATTGCTAAGCATACTTTTCTTTTACAACAATGTTTATGATGCTTCTTAAATTTTTGGCTGATCTTGTTTGAGGGAAAAAATGCTATAAAATAGGGTGGACTTGCTACTCGTAGTTCTTTGTATCATTTCTCCACCTTGTTGGTCAAGTTCAACAAAGAGTTTGAAAAGTAGATGTACTAGAAGCAAGCATTTGCGAGATATATATATATATATATATATAAACTTCTCTTCTTTTTTTGGACAATTGAGTGCGGAATTAGCAAAATTCAATCAGTTTAGAGTATTTGCTGCCAAAATAACTTAATTCTTTACCTAGCACAACAAGTAGGCCATTACTTTTCAAATTGTAGAATTGTCAAACTGTAAAATTGCCATGGAAGAAGCTCCAAGTTAGTTTCAATATTACCAGGAAACTCATATGAAAGACAGAAAAATTTCAGTTTCAAATTTCAAGAAGTGTTGCAGAGGTTTAAAATGATTCAAGCATGAAATGAATTACACTGGAATCTTAAACCAATATATATATGCGTGTGTGTGTCTGTGTATCAGCAGCCATTTGAAATGGGAAGGGATTGATAATAAAACAGATTGTTATCAGTAATGAGGATTGCATTGGAATCTTAGGACACAAACTTTCCATTGTTGAACTGGTGACTGTTATATTATGGACGAGCAACTTAAGAATACATTATGATAATTATAATGATTGTCATAACAAATATTAAACTAAATGGGTGGGCATAAGGTGGAAGAGCCTTAACTTTTCATCTAAGCAGCGTAGAAGCCATGGAAGTAGAGTGATTATTTCTGATATACCATTTCAGTGATGTTAACTATGAATAGTGCCTAGCATATAGAGATAGATATACATATGTGTTTACATTTTATTATTTTTCTTTTTGATTTTCCCTTTAAATTAATTTCCATGAATTTTATGAATTAAGTTATCTAATGCAGGTTGCTCGGAATTTGGGAAAAACTTTACGCGCGTTTCAACCCACAATTAAAGAGCTTCAGGCAAATTCATGCTACTTCCGTTTAGGTTGCTTTATCTTTTGGCTTCTTGAAGAAAATGCTGATGCTAGTGATTCTACTTTTCGCTAATCATAGGATGTTTCAAGAGAATTCAAAAGCACCCTTGAGCGAGAGATTGGTCTTGATGAAATTCAGAGTTCAACACAAGACACAAATAGATCAAGCACAACTAGCACTATTTCTACCCCTTCGGCAGTACCAAGTCCTGATAATTCTCAGACAGCAGTTGACCCAAGTGAGTGATAAGTATTTGGAACTCTTCTATTATCTCATTATTTCTTAGAAATAGTGATTGAAAAGCATGAAATATGTTTCCCATTGCCCTTTTATTGGATATTTAGTTTATTATTCTTTACTGCATTAACCAAACTCTTATAGATTGTACACATCACGTGTAAAATACTTTTCAGAACAGCTCCAAAGGACAAAGAATGATAGCAAAGGATAAATTCATGAAATTCGAAGTTTAGTATCTTGTTCTTAGGGCTGCAAATTTTTTGAGCTTAAAATTGAGGCTCGAGCTTGTTTATTAAAAATTCCTAGAGGTTTGGTCTTGGCTCACTTTTACTAAACAAGCTTAAACAAGTATTTTCTAGAGCTTTAAATTTAAAGGTCGTTCAAAGCTCAAATCAATAACTATTAATATCCAAAAACTAATCTTACGTGAATGGATCACAAACTAAGTCCACATAATTTAATTATTTAAATAGTTATGTAATGTTATTAAGCTGATGTATAAAATTAGTGTATTTCAATATATTTCTAAATTTTGCATAATATAAATAATGAACAAAAAATCAGTAATTGTAAAAGATGAACATTTTTTTGGAATAAGCTACAAATGAGCCTACAATCAAGCATTTAAACAAGCTTGTTCACAAGTCCAAATGAGCCAAGCATCCTCAAGCTTAAGCTCAGTTCATTTACCAATCAAGCTTAAAATCTATGCTCAAACTAGTTTATTCATCCAAAGAAATGAGCTTGAATGAACCAAAAATTAAGCCATGCTTCAAGCCACTTGCAAGCAGCTCTATCCATTTGTAGCCCTACTTGTTATCTTTTTTTTTTTTAAATAGTGATAGAAGGCATTGAATATGTTTATCACTTGACCTTTTCAAGCATATAGTTTTTAATTGTTTACTACGTTTTGAAAATAAAGGAAAAAGAAACGCAAACACATTGGAGGGTGAGATTGGCTTTACGAATTGTCCATAGATGAACACAGGGCGCACAAAACCTTTGGAGATTCAAGGCGTTGTGTCTAGTGTATGTTTTTTAGATAAGCTCCAATAAACAAGGAGATGTTACCTCTATTTACTGACAAAGAGGAATTACCAAAATTTTTGATGATTTTATTTTTCCTTTTCTTTCTGAAGTATCAGCAATTTATATAGTTAAAAAAAAAGTTTGGGAAATGTAAATTGGTCTTTTGAATGATTTATTCTTGCCAAATGAACTTTGTGCTGCCTAGACTGTAAAAAATATATAGATATGATTGTTGACCTGGTTGTTAACGTTTGCTGCCTTACTAGAGCTCTTGCTTCTTAGTCTACTTAGAACATGATTGTACAATTTGTTGCATAATGGATAATTGTATGAAGATCAGCCCTTGCTCCTTTGTGTGATTATGGGGGTGTGGTGCTTTATCCTATTTACCCTGTTTGACTTTGTTGTGAAATTTTTATTATTGTGAGAATCACTTTTTGTAAAAAATGCTTTTATAAGAATCACTTTCAAATAAAGGTAGTATAGCATTTGTCCTGATCATTTGAAAAATGTTGTTAGTGCTGTTATGTGTGTTTGGCTAACGATTGAAAAGAAATGCTTTTAAACTATAAAATGATCAGAAATGGTACTAACAAAATTGTTTATGTAGATACTATTTGTTAAGGTAACATTTGTTAAAATGAATAAGATAAGGTTGCATCAAGATAACTTATCTGTAAGATCCAAAATAACTTATCCGAAGAGGGAGGAGAAATAAATTTATTTGAAAAGTCTAAGATAAGAAGTCACATGACTTATTTTCAGATAAATTTAACAAATACAATGGAAAATATTTTTGTTCGGAATGTTTTTCATATCCCACTTTTTTCAATCTACATGTTGGTTAATAAATGCTACCTAAGTGTAATGTTTGTAATTTTAAATGTTGATTGGGAGTAATTTTTGTCTAAAAATAATATTATTTTCTTCTTTTGCTTTTGCTTCACAGCAGAAAAATAGTTTTTGCTGTCAATAAAAGCATTCTTTGAACACCACAGGAAACTCACAGAAGTACTTTTATTTAAAACACACTTTTTTGTTCACCGCATGGCCAGACAGGCTCTTAATTGTTTTTGATTGGGTAAAAGAATTATTTGACAAGTGCCTTAATTGTTTGGCTTTCACTTGCACTCAGCCAAAGTAATAAGTAATCTATCTCAAAGGAAATTGATGATAAATGCAGATGGTGTTGCATCTCCAAACAGAGCTTACTCTACTGAAGACTACTTGAAGATAACAGAAGAACAGCTGAAAGCATCCGCTGCCCAACAGCAGACCGGGACATCTCCTCAAGGAGAAAGCCAGTTTGTACCCCAAACTCAGCCGCAAGGTTTGTACCCTGTAACTGACTTTTAATAGGTAAATTCCACCTCTGCGAATTATTTCTAGTATTTTGGGTTCCTATGATTCTTTTGGTTAAATCAAAACAACTGCTTCTATTAAGTCAAAATTGTGTTTGTCTTGCAAAATATGTTTTAAAAAACATACCATAGGGACCCGAATACCAAAAGCGAAACCTAGATGAAATTTACCCCTTCTAATATCTATCTCTGGTCAATACTTAACTATCAAGAACTGGTAGCAGAGGCCGTTCAAGAATCTCCTGCTGCAGCAAGTTCGGTCGACAAGCCTGGAAGTGAAACCTGAAGTCGTATATTAAGAAGTTTCACCCAATTTTTTGTAAAACTTTTTACCCTAGATGGGACTCAAATGTTGTTTAGAAGACAAAACAGAGAAGTTGAGGGCAATTTCCGTGACTGAGTTGGAGCATGGTTCTGTATTAGTTAACTGTTGCAGGAGAGGAATACTAAATTTTCTGGGCCAGTATTCTCTTTCAGTGTACCCTTGAACATTATAAAAGTAGTGCATTCTTCATTGTTTAGGGTTGAGCTTGTTTGCTGCCGTATAAGCTTGAGATGAATCAGGTTCTCAAAACAATGTAAGTATATATATGCACATATATGTATATTCTAGGAATGGAATTGGAAGAAGTAGCCATTGCCAACCAGCCTCATTGCAAATTTTGTGTGTTTTTTCGAATCCTTGTATTGTTTTTGTTATTTTGGAAATGAAAATTAAAAAGAAAAAAATGAAATTTGATTACTCGTTTCTGTTTCGTAATAAATAAAAATACCAAGCAAGTCCCCCAGATGGGTTTTGGGAGCTGCTAGCAACGGGGAGGGAGGGGGAAACTGGAGAGACGATAAATAAAAATAAAAATAAAAACAAATCATAGTTATCAAACATGTTTTCCGGTTGAATGTGTTCATTTCCAGTTTCCTGTGACTGCGACCACAAGTTTGAGTTTTCAAATTTCTAACTAAAAGATCTAAAAGCGGACAGTGAAAGCAAGCACATAAAAACTGATAGCAAAATGAGAGAGGCCCTAACTACTTTAAATGAAAGCAAAAACTAATCACAAAAATAAAAAAGCGCAAAACTACAAATAGAACTGAAAGCTATGTAAAACAACCACTTAAAATGATAAAAAAATCTAGCCATTTCTTTAACAAGAAAGAGTGTTTTATAAAGCCCTCACTTGTTGGGCATTGTTTGATACACAAACTCTCTATGAAATCTTTGGGACTGCCAAAGGGGCGGGTTTTTCCATATTTCCTATTTTGCTTTTCTCAACAGCGAGGGCGGGCAGGCATTTAAAAAAGTTCATGCTTAAAGTACGCACATTTACTGCCTCAAATTTCAAAAGAGCCTACCATCTCATCTCCTGGTTGCACATTCAACTCGTGCAAAATTTTACTACAACAAATTCATTCCTCTATGAGATTCATAACCCAAGCAATCCCCATTTGCCATCCCATAGGAGGCGCCGTAACCATATAACTCAGGAACCCTGTCATCAGACGCCACAATGCTGCCACCTCGGTCTCTAAAACCATCCATTGGTGAAATCCAAGGAGCTGCAGCAGAAGGGTTGGAGCTGGAAGTTTCTTGGTTAAGACCTAGAGCATTATAATTCTGAGGTGAATTTCCGGCTTGCCTTTTGCCGCCTGAATTGGTGGTTGTGATGGAAATTGATGACGTCTGCTGCTGGTTCTTCATGGGCGATTTAGGACGAAGCGCTTCTATTTCAGGGGTTGTCACAACAAGATGAGGTGCTTCTGGTGGGGGGTTTCGTCCTCCTCCTCCTTGCCAAACTTTCCCATCTTTGTCAGCAAAGTTCCTGGTATATGCCTGAAAATTGCCAATAACTGGGTCAGAGATTTAGCAAAGAAAGACAAAACAGATTCCACAAGCAAATGTGCATTAACTACTACTATTTCCAATGAGATCAAATCTTCACAGGGCAGAGTACTTGTTTTGACTCATCATATGTATTCAGCTGCAGAGCAAAGGACTACAAAAAAGGGGACATACAAAGAGTTACGGGTTCTCATGGGTCAGCTTGGTTCAGGTTTCATAATAACCCGGACTCAAAACGTATCTTGACTAGGTCCATAAAATTAGACCCAAAACCAAACCAATCACTAAATAAAACCAAACTAAACCAACCCAATAAAAAACAGATTGGTTTGGTTTGGATCCAATTTACACACAATAATCTCAAAATTTGACAATATAAATTCTAAAAAAAACTAAATAGTCAACAGTTAGCATTGATTCATTGAATCCAAGATTTTAACCAGAAATTTGATGTTCTCCATACCTACAACATTCAGAAAATATATATGAAACAGTTCTGTTGCTAACTCCCAAAGGCATTTTGGGATAACCATCAAACCGGAGGCAATGCAGAGCAGAAAATGTAAAACGTTTAGGACTAGTAAGTTTATTGACATTTTCAGATAAGCATCAAACCCCAAATGAGGAAAACAGAACAGAAACAAGAAGATGAAAAATTGAAATGAACAAAAGGCACATTAATAGACAAAATTGAAATTGAATAGACTAATAAAGGATATATTTCTAATTTCTTTATTTCTAACTTTTATTATTTTATGTATTATATATTTTAATATATATACATCAATTCAGTTCGGGTCAATAGAACTGAAGGGGTAGATCTAGAATGATGCAGTCGCCCAAGGCTGACCCGACCCAAACCGGGCAGCTTGGAGCAGTAGCGTTAGAACAGTAGTGAAACTTCATGAGTTTTAGAATTCTATTTCATGTTTGATTAGGGTTTTATTTCCATTAGGATTCTAATTAAATTTTATTTACAAGTATTAGATGAACTAGCCAAACTCTGAATACACCTAGAACCTAGGGGTTGTAATCAGTTTTTTATTTAATAAATTCCAACAAACTAGTTCGGTTTTTTCCAGCAAGCAACTTCAATTCTTGTCCCTAGTTGAGAGTCCAATTATGATGGTTGAAGTTTGTTCTTTCAAGGGTACTTGAAACTTATTGTTTCAAAGATTTCTTTGAGTGTTTTCTCTACATGTGCTACACGCTGAGTCATAGAACTAAACTGATTTCAATCGAATTCATAAAATTAGACCCAAAACTAAACTAATCTGAAATAAAAACCGAACCAATTGTACCGGTTCAGTCTGGTTCTCAAGTCTACCTAGACCCCGTGGACACTACAAAGACTGCATAAATTGCCTGATCTCCAGTACTTATTCTTTTTTTTTTGCTAAGATCCAGTACTGAATTTCTGCCTGAACTGAATTCTTAAATGCAAGTTATGACAGCTAAACTTGCCAATGTTGCTTTTCTTATTTTGGAGTTTTTCTTTAAAGTACTGCTTTCCTACAAACTATTTAGGAAACTAGTTATATCCTCAAAATATTTCGAAACATACTGTAATCTATGCGTGCTGTGTTTCCATATTGTACTTGTTGGTTTCACCATGTCAACTAAGTTATGGAACACAACTATATCAATTATCTTCATTCACCACCATCTCATGAAATTTCTCCATGTGAAGATGGTGTTCAAACTTCATTTCATCATTACTCTGCCAGTGGATATTATTCACTGCCGGTCGCAAGCCCGGATAAAGGAGGAGGGTTGCGTTAGGTAGCCGACAGCCAGCGTAAAACCTAGTCGGATCCAAATATGAATTTTAGACAAACTATCTGTTGGGATGTAACCCACATAGAAGTCTAGAATTCATATAGCCAACCCCACATAGTGGGATAACGGCTGGATATGTTGTTGTTATATACTGTAATCTATGCAAAAACAAGATTGAGTGCACTGATTTGCAAGCAATACCCGCTTAGGCACACAACGAGTACTGCAACACTTCAATATGGCCCTTGACGTGTGAATACCAAATATAAAATTATTTACAGTATATTATTTATTAAATAATATTATTCCAACTTTTACATTATATTCACATCAAACTATATTATTACAATTTTTTAAAAAAATTTATAAGAATATTATGCATCAAAATGTAATTATAATTATATCCTTTAGATATATACTATATTATCAGTGAGGTAGGCAATAAATATAATTAATATTATAAATATTATTAATCATAATGATATATTATTGATTTTATAATAATATTGATTTTAATTATAATTTAATTATAATTATATTCTTATAATTTGAATATAATTATAATATTTATTAGTTTTTTATTAATTTAAGAATGTGAATAGAAGAGAAACAAACTTTTATAATATAAATATATATATATATTAAGAAATATATAAAATATTATCCTTAATAAAATTAATAATATTATGTATCATATTATAATTATACATATAAAAGTAATATGTATTTATGTTATAATTACACATAAAAATTATTTAATATACTATAAATAATTAATAATTGTATTAATTTATTATAATCATACTATAGTACATATTATAATATAAATACTATAATGCAACAAAAAACATATTATATTTCTGGGCGCTAAGTCAGTGCAGCAAAATGTGATTTAACATAGATCATAGTATATTTCAAAATAATTTTGAAGCTCAAGTAGTTTTATAAACACTTCTCGGGGGAAACAAGTACATTTAAGAAAAGCTCCTTATTTTGCATACTCCCAAAAAGGGAAAAAACATGTAACCTACAATTTTCTATGTTTTGCACAGAACATTTCTCTATTAAAGGCCTCCACTAACTATTACGCCACAAATAGTGTTCCAGTGAAAAGCTCCGATCAAAACAGCCTAAGCCTGTTGTCAAAGAAAATGTTCCCGCACTTTGACTCATAGAGCAAACAAACCAGTTACTGTCCCACAGAAGTATAAGCACTTTGACTCACTACATAAAGGGCACAAACAAGTTACTGTCCCACATAAGTATTAGCACTTCGACTCACTACATAGAGGAAATGAACTAGTTACTGTCCCACACAAGTATTAGCACTTCGACTCACTGCATAAAGGAAACAAAACTAGTTACTGTCCCACACAAGTATTAGCGCTTTGACTCACTGCATAAAGGAAACAAAACTAGTTACTGTTCCACACAAGTATTAGCGCTTTGACTCACTGCATAAAGGAAACAAAACTAGTTACTGTCCCACATAAGTATTAGCATTTTGACTCACTACATAAAGGAAACAAACTAGTTACTGCATAACAGAGGTATTAGCACTAGACTCACTGCATAAGGGAAACAAATTAGTTACTGTCTGTCCCACAGAAGTATTAGCACTTCCAGTTCGACAAAGATAATCCTTTGCACCATACCTTGGCATCAAAATTTGACGACGATAGTCCTTTGCCAACGGTCAGCCATCCTGACCGAATATTGTGGTCTTCGCCGAATAGCTCAAGCCTCCTGCGGCCCAATGCAAAATGCTCAATTATTCGGTACAGATCTTCTGGTTTTGCAGTTGAACCTGCAATTCAATCAAGAGTAAGTGCCACGCATATAATGTCATACAACATCAGAACTTGGAGAGAAAAATTCCCCTCTCAACTTATTCTCTATCGAACTAAATGGCAAGATGACTGGAGACCGGGAAAGGCACAAACCACATAACAATAATCACAAGCCTTAATCCTGCTAGGTAGGTTCAGCTGCATTAATTCTAACCTCAAGCCATCTTTGGAAGGATAGAAACCACATAAACCTCCAAAAGACTCACAGAAACCAGAAACCATTTAGTTATAGCTGACTTACCAGAAAAGTTTCCTTATGCTCAACTAAAAAAGCACAAAGAGGACATAAGAACATCAGTTTGTTATAGTTATATATACTTTCTTCTTTCGGGGGGCTTTTGGGGAGAGGAGGAGGTGGGGGGGGAGAGCACATACAGAAAGGCAAAGATAAAAATAATGGCAATGATCTTTGGTCTGAACTGGTAGTCTTACTAAAACCAAAGCGTTATGATTGCTAAAACCAAAGCAAGGGCATATTGCACATTTCGTGAAGTAGGACTACCAATTCAGACTACAAAGTAGGATAAAATATTATTAAATAAACAAAGAGGGGAAATAGGAAGACAATTATATAACACAAGTTAAACTAGCAACCTGAAGCATAAAATACCAAACCTTCAAGTACTGGAACCAATGAGTTTTTGACCATGTTAAAACTCTCTGGGGAAAAAAAAAATCAAACTAAAACTCTCCCTAAACTATTTCTCAATTCCATGTCACATGCCATGTCAGGTGAAGAGGGTAGATGAATATAGAGAAGAACCGCTTGCTGAGCCAGCGTTCCACAGAAAACAGCCAACTCAGTTGCAGTTCCAATGTTTTTGGCTCTCAAGTTCCATTCTATAATTGGAAGTTGCAGGTCCAATTTAAAATAATGTAATTATATTACAAAAAATATAAAAAATGACACATTTTATTATAATAAGATAATTACTCATTCTTATTAATAAACCATATTCAAAAAAATACCAGTTTCATATTATATCAAAAAAATAAAATCTGTTCTCAAATGCATACAAATACCACTTTTCTATTCATATGAAAAATACATATATATCTGAAAAATACATTTTAATTTTTTTTGGGAAAACGTTTCTGTCTAAAAAATATCTTAAAAATAGAATATGATAAAAAAATTTATTTTACATAAAAAATATTTTTCATCTTATTTTTACATAAAATAATTTATGTAAAAATGAAAAAAATAATAGAATATCTAAAAATGTGATTTTTTTTAGCATAATAAAATTTTAATTTTGGAAATATAATAAAAAATGTTAAATTTTTTTTTTTTACGTAAGTCCTATTATTTTGATATAAAATATTTTTGCTTAAAAAATATTTTTCTGTTTTTGATATCTAAAAATAAAAGATACAAAATATTTTACCAAAAAATATTTCCCATCAAAATAAACAAAACCTTCATTGCTATCTATCTTTGCTTTAAAAAAAATAAGGGCCAATTTACTTGTAGAAAACTAAAGTAGTTTTCCAAAAAAAATATCTCTACAGATAGAAAATTGAACACTACGCTCAAAATGGTTCCCCCCCCTCTTAAATTTTTGAATACAAAACAAATTTTCTGCTTTCTAAAATTGTACTAAATGTTTGAAAATATCTTAAAGATGTTCTCTAAGGAAAACATGCTATTCTAATTTAAGCCCCACTTTGAATCCTATCAACAACAATTTTTTCCCTTTTACTTCTCTTTTTCTTAGTGTTTAATTGGCACTCACTCACCACACCTTCGTCTCCTCTTCCCTGCTGCCCTTTGCCACTATGACAAGGAGCACAACAAGCCTTTTCTCTTGCCGTCCTCATCCCTGCCACTATGATGGCAAGCACCACCAAAACCCTCTTCCCTGCTGCACTCTTACTCTCCTCTTGTAGTCCTCATCCCTCAACTAGCACCACTGCACCTCCCTCGGCCACTGCAACAGCGATAGCCACTCTCTTTATCAAGCTGCCCTAACCATTCACCTCTCCCCTTACAGTCGATCTCTACATCTCTTCTTTTGCATGATTTTAAACACATTCTCTAATTTTCTGAAGTCTACAACTAGTTTTATATTTAATAAAAATGAACATGTTTTCCATTTTTCTTTGATTTTCTGTAGAAATGAAAACATGAATACATAGATGAAAACTAGATATAGAAAACAGAAAACATTATCCATGAGTAAACAAGCCCTCAGCTTTTGGATTAAAAACTAAGAAAACCATAAAAAATAACAAAGAGAGGAAATAGGAAGACAATTATGTAACACAAGTTAAACTAGCAACTTGAAGCATAAAATACCAAACCTTCAAGTATTGGAACCAATGAGTTTTTTTACAAAGTTAAAACTCCCTAAAAAATATAAAACTAAAACTTTCCCTAAACGATTCCCAAATTAAAACTCTCTTTCCACATCACACTCCATGTCAAGCAAAGAAAGTAGATAGAGATAGAGAAGAATCGCTGGCTGAGACAGCGTTCCACAGAAACCGCTAATTAAGACAGTAATTTTGTATTGGTGCCGCAGTTGCAGTTTCCATCTAATATGGGAACATTTGTGGTTTCTAATTTCCATTCTAGAATTGGAGTTGCAATTCAAAAATAATATAATTAGTAACAATTATTAATATGTTAGATCAATAATATAATTATTTACATAACATAATTATTAATTATTAATATATCATATTCAAGGAAATACTGTGTTCCATATTATTTCAAAAATAAAATAAAATCTGTTCTCAAATGCATACAAGTACCACTTTTCTTATTTATATGTAAAATACATACACTGAAAAAATATATTTCAAATATTTTTTGGGAAAATGTTTCAAGTATGAAAAATATCTCATTATTACATAAAATAATTTATGTAAAAATGGCCAAATAATAGAATATCTTAAACTGTTTTGTCAATACAAATGTATTTTTTTAGAATAATAACATTTTAATTTTGGTAATAAAAAATATGTTTGAACAGAAATTTTTAGGTAAGTATTTTAAATTTTTTATATAAAATAAGTTTGTTTAAAAAATTTAAAAATTTGTATATTTTACCAAAAAATATTTTCCATCAAAACAAATGAAACCTTCATTGCTAAGTATCTTTGCTTTAAAAAATAAGATTTTGGATTAAAAACTATGAAAAGCATACAAAATAAACGAAGAGGGGAAATAGGAAGACAATTATGCAACACAAGTTAAGCTAACAATCTGAAGCATAAAATGGAAAACCTTCAAGTACTGGGACTGATGAGTTTTTTACGAAGTTAACACTCCCCAAAAATAATCAAACTAAAAATCTCCCTAGACTATTTCCCAAACTAAAACCCTCCTTCCATGTCACACCCCAAGACAGGTGAAGAGGGTGATATAGGTAGAGAAGAACCACTGGCTGAGCCAGTGTTACATAGAAAGCTGCCAACTCAGATAATAATTTTGTTTGGGAGCTGCAGTTGCAGTTCCCATCTAATATGGGAATGTTAGTGGTTCCTAATTTCCATTATAAAATTGGAGTTGCAGTTCCAATTTAAAATAATATAATATAATTATAAATAAAATATAAAATAATACATTTTATTAAATAACATAATTATTAATCATTAATATATCATATTCAAAAAAATACTACTTTCATATTATTTAAAAAAAAAAAATCTGTTCTCAAATGCATACAAATACCACTTTTCTATTTATATGTAAAATACATTCTCTGGAAAATATATTTTAAATACTTTTTAGAAAATGTTTCTGATTAAAAAATATCTTATAAATGCAATAAGTTAAAAAATTATTTTACATAAACAACATTTTTCTTCTTATTTTTTACATAAACCAATTTATGTAAAAATGACCAAATAATAGAATATCTAAGAATGTTTTCTCAATATAAATGAGATTTTTTGTTAGAATAATAACATTTTAATTTTGGTCATATAACAAAAAAATAATGTTAAAACAAAATTTTTAGGCAAGTCTTATTTTATATTTTGATATAAAATATTTTTGTTAAAAAATATTTTTCTATTCTTTGTTATCTAAATATAAAAATAAAAAAACATTTTACAAAAAAAGTGCTTTCCATCAAACAAGTGAAACCTCCGTTGCTACCTATTTTTGCTTTGAAAATAACCTTTTGGATTAAAAACTATTAAAAGCATTAAAAAAATACATTTTTAACTACTTTGCCGTAATTAAAGAAGTATCTATGTCTGCAGATCTTAACCATTTTAAAGTTGGAGTTGCAATAGGAGTTGCTGTTATAAATGGGAACTGCAACAGTTTTTTGCAGTTCCCATTTAATAAAACTAGCCAGCGGTTTTCATATAAAAACACTATCAGAGCCAGCAGCTTTCCTCTGGAACTGCTGGCTCAGCTAGTGGTTCTTCTCTGCCTCATCTAATCTCTTCACCTGATGGCTGATGTAATGTCTAACATGGAATGAGAGTTTAGTTTTATTTTGGCAAACAGTATAGGCGGAGACGGGAGATCTAATTTGAATTTTATTTATGGAGGGAGTTTTAACTTTGTAAAAAACTCAGAAATAATGAAGGCAAAAAAGAAAAAAAAAAAAAAAAGAATGAAGGCAAAGCCAAGCAGAGTGATGCAAACACAAAGCCATCGAACTCGCATACAAGAATAGTACTGACCGTAAGGGGGCTCCTCAGCAATAATTACATCAGTGTCAATGTTGGCATGGATGATATGACCATCAGTACTGCGACGAACAGTTCCCTTTATGCCCATCAAGCAGTGTTCCTTTATCATGGTGACAGGGTAATGCAAAGTTACAGACAAATGAATAAGCAGTGAATTTGCAACCAGGAAAAACAAAAGGCAAACGACTTCAGAGCAGAAAGAAAAATAGAACAAACCTTAGAGCGTTGAAACAAAGTATGAGAATCATGGCGCAGACCTGGAGTTGCATTACTTTTGTTTGTCTTCACCCAACATATGTCCTCGCACCGACGGAATCCCCACTACAGGGAAAAAAACACAGAGTTACCAAGAAAACTCACAGCAATAGAATGACACAAGTTTTATGCCCAATAGATGAAAACGGGATTTTGAAACCCTATGCTCCATTTTCACAAGGCTTCAGTAGGATACCTACCTTCTTTAAACATTGCCGACCTTGCTCAAGACCAACTCCATCACCAACCCAAAGGAAAATAAAAGAAGGTGTATCAGCTATTGCCTATAACAATGGAGAATTAGAGGGTTTAGATCTCAAGTTGAAAATAAGCAGAGAAAGAATGCTAAAGCCTCAGACTACACATGAGGATCAAGCAGCACTTATACCATAATATTTGAGCAATAAACTTACATATTAGCTACATATGTGTTGTGGCATCAGATGGTATCATGAAAATGAATTAGCATCATATTATCTATATCACTGCCCAAATACATGGAAATGATCATTTCCTATAACTAAAAATATCCCCAGTAAATATTAATAATTTGTTAGGAAGTATGTTGTTGTAGTCATGCAGACAGGATTACCTCGATCTTAAGATTCATTATTTCTTCAAACGTCCAGTACTCCATATGGTCAGTGACACCAGGAGCCCGGTGAACATATTCCTCCCAAGGAGGATCCACAAGGATAACATCAAACTTGGCTCCAAAGAACTCTGGAGAGAGGTCAAACTCACTCAGATCACACTTAAAATACATTGGAGGGGAAGCAGAATTTGAAACAATCTCATCTTTCTTTTGTATGAGCTCTCGAAGCTTTGGGTAGTCCTCCACAACACTAGTAAGTTCTAATTCCCTAATAAAATTCTGAGGGCGCATTCCAGTATCAACAAAATTTTGGGAGTAATCATTCTGCTCTCCTCTGGAAGGAGCTTTTCCAGCAGGTCCATTCGTTCTAGGAGGCACCCAACCTCCAGGAGCAGGGGCTTTATCTTGTTGTTGCCCTCGCCCCATTGGCACAGTAGCATTAAAACCAGGAGCTGACGTGTTTGGAGAAGCTCCTCTTCCAGCACCAGGATAATTAGAATACAAGCCAGGATTTGGTGGAGTCCCAATATTAGGAGGAAATCTTGGTGTTCCAGAAGGAAGGGGTGGGAGACCAGGTGGAACTGCTAACATATTCACATCGACACCTCGAGGTCCAGGCCAAACAACAGGAGGTGAAAATGGTGGAATGAAAACACCAGGTGACATCGAAGGAACAGGACCAAGAGGCATGCTAGGATTTAGTGGTTGCATATGTCCAGGAGGTGGCATTCCAAGTGGTCCAAAAGGTGATCCCATCATGGGCATTGGGACTCCAACCTGTTGGTTCTCTCTTCCAGTAGGCCTTGCCCATCCTCTCCCAACTCTAACTCCTTTAACCCCTTGGGAAAAAGTTCTACTAGAGGAAATGTTTTCCTGGTTTCCCAATGGAGGCTGTGAACCACTACCAGAACTTTGGCCAGCAGCAGCAGAACTCTGGCCTCTTGTCATCGCTGCTGGGATATCAGCATCAATGTCATCAGCAGATGACCCAGATCCTATACCAACACTTCTTGCTCCATCATCCAGAGGGTAAGACAACTCCTTATTTGGTGCCAATGTCATATCAGAGCGCTGACCGACTTCATTTCTCCTCACAAAACTAGATACAGACTCATCTCTTCCATAATCAAAAGGCTTGGTTTGGATCTCTATCACAGTTGTGAGACGACCACGTTTCTGCGACTCCCTTTCCCTGCCATGATCAGAAACAATATCCCCATCGTTCATCTCTTTATCATGGCCACTTCTTTGCCTTCTTTTCCAACTATCTCTAGGACCATCCCAGTCCCTGTTTCTATCACCCCAGCCATCAACTCTCCCTCTTGATCTGTCTTCATTATAAAGATCCCTTTCTAGTTCCTTCTGCCTGAAAGAATTGCTTTGCTCATAATTCATGTCAGGTTTCTCTGATCCATAACGATTCCTGCCACTCCTCTCAGGGGTTCTGGACCTGTTTGAGTGATCCACTTCTTTTCTTTTGTCTCTTGCCCATGTATTTCCGTCCTCAACCATAAAAGACCTCTCATGAGTTTCAGCAATATCCTGACTGATTGAAATGCTCTGCTGTTTATGATCCTCAGTTGTCTTCTTAACCGATGTATCTTCACCAGTCAACATACTAGCCTTGTTGCCTTCTTCTGGAGCTTCTGGCCTTCCCTTTCTGTTTCTCCTATCAGAATCAACACGTCTATCTTCCCTGTCATGGGATGACAAATCTTTGTTACTGTTGGAATCTAAATCCCTGCTCTTGCTCTGACTGATTTCAGTTTGTGCAGAGAAACTTCTGTCTCTAGCACTCTCATGTTTACGATCAGAACACTTGCCACTTCTGTAATCAGACTTTTCAAGAAAACCATTTTCTTCAGCTTTCCGGACTGCATCGGATTCATCCCATCTTCTCCTACTGATTCTTTCATGCCCTGAAGAATCATGGGCCATCACTTCACTATTTTCCCTTCTTTCCTGGTATCTAGAATCTTTATCTACTGAACTTTCAGGCTCCCCGTCATGGGGTTTTGCATTGCCTTTCATTTTGCTCTGAGACCTCTCAGACTCTGAGAAATTGGATGTTGATTCTCTTCTCTCAACGTCACCAACTTGTTCATGTCCCCTGTTTCGAGATTTGTCTCCAGTATCATGCTTATTCTCTATTTCTCCATCCAGATACCAATTGCTCAATTTCTCCAATGTATTCTCTTCTTGTCTCCTCGTCTGCTTAGACCGTGATTTCTCTCTCGTAACATGGTCCTCTTCATCACTAGCCACTCTGCCCACTCTGCTTGATTCGCCTGACCTCTTCCTAAAATCATTCCTGTCGCCAATGCTTGTTCTCCTCCCACTGTTGTCTAGCCCTTCAATCTCTTCTCCATTTCTAGACCTCCTTGACTTGCTTGACCTGTGCTTCCTCTTGTCATCACCTTCCCATTCTTCATCTTCTCGGTCACTATCACTCTTCATGCCTGAACTATCCTCTGTGTCCTGTTTTACATACCTCCGACCATGTTCAGGTGAAGTCATCACAACAGAGACCCTGCAAAAGTTAAACCGTTTTTCTAATAACCAGCCATGAATCTACAGAGGGATGCCAAATGAAACTAGGTTCATAAAAACTTACATATCAGGCAAGATCATTATGGAAGAAATAATCGTATAAATTTCTCATGAATTTTTTTTTTTTTTGAAAAGGCAAATAATGCGATTCTGTCGTGGGGAATTCAAATTCTAGAAAAGATGATTTCAAACACAGAAAACTACGGCTGAACTGATAATGATATTTAGGGGAAAACAATCGAACACTTCAAATACATGGCGAAATTCGTTAACAGAAACAATTGGGAACAAGTTCATCAACCCATACAGTTATAAAAATTGATTGTGAGATAAGGAACTAGCCTAGGCCTTTTTGGGAGTAAACAACATCACAAAATGAGACAGAAAAGTTAACGAACAACCACAGCATATGAAATCTCAACTCAAAGACCCGTTGGAGGCACTGAGATCATCAAATCAGAGCAGGTACATGGACGAGAAACACTTGTGGTTAATTTTACAATAGAAAAATACTCTCAAAACAGAAAGTCCATATCCCTAAATGATAAACCCCATCAAAGTGTATTCCAACTGGATCCAGTCCGCCTTCAACATATAAAATAAAGCCCCATCGACCTCAACATCTTAAATTAACCTGCTTAACAAATACGACAAAATCTAAAGAGTTGATTGTAGAAAGAGACTCACTAGTGGAAATCGAATCTAAATTGGATAAGCGAGAACGGAACTTCGAAGATTTTATCGGCTTTTGATCTGCAGAGAAAATTTATGCAGACTTCTCCGTTGATTTTCCTTCAATCTCATGGTACAGTTCCGTTCGTGCCGCCGATGTTCGATGTTCCCCCGGCCGGTGGACGTCGACGAATCGGAGGCGAGAAATTTCTCTCCGCGCCGACGATTAGAGATGACTACGAGATATTTTTTTTGTTTTTTTATTTATTTGATTCCAAAAGTAGGAGTAGTATACGCATACGCTTTCGTAAAATAAAAATATATTTTTTTATTTCATTTTGATGCACTTCGGTTCATGCATCTTCAATATTCTATATAATATAAAGTTTCAAACAAATTCCTTTTACTTTGATTTTAGGTTAAATTGGTTATTTTATTTTTAACATTATTAAATAATTTATTATATTTTTAACTAAATTATAATATTAATTTATATAATAAATATTATCTAAATATCTTTAAAATCAAACCCTAAACCTTGAAATCAAATATAAATAGAAATTTCAATTTCATCACTTGAAATATATTGTCAGATTCGTACTTTTAATTTGAAAGAAATGAAACCATTCAATTATGAATGACTTTATAAATATGATTATAATTTAAATTTTGATTTACTCTCAAATTTGGATTAATAGGGTCATTATATTTTAATTGTTTTACATTTAAATTTAAAAGTGTGATAGTTTATTTTTATTTTTTAAATTTAATAAATTGGATATTGACAACGTAATTACGAAAGTTTATTTGCCGCATTTGAAATAAAACGAACTAATTTGATATTTTACCACTTTTTTTAACTTTAAAATTTGTCAAAAATGATAAACTAAACTTTGCACGATAAATAATAAAATAGCCCTAAACTTGAGGTTTTGTGACCTTTTACTAAAATTTAAGGGTGCACGGTGTAATTTACGGTATTATAAATGTTAACAAATAATTTTTATATATTACAACGAGATATTTAAAATTTAATTAAATTCGTACGGAGTGTTAATAATCTGGGCTCGGTGGCCCATCCACCAGCAAGTTAGGTTAAAAATCAAGGCCCAATCCTATTCCAGAGGACAACTGCCTCGTTTTTTTTTTTGGTTAAAGTAAAGAGGGAGGTTCATAATCTTTTTATAAGTGTGATTATGAGGTTATTTTTATTAAAAATATTAAATTTAGATCCTAATTATTGATTTAAATCATTTACAAACAAAGTAAATTTAATATCCAAACTCCTAATTACCTAAGAGAAATACAAGAGAACCCCCGAATTATTAAACCCCAACTACTGCAGTAGGGGTCAACAACTGCCCTTTCAACTCGTCAATGCTGGAAATGCCATTATGGAAAGGGGAGGGTGAAAGTGGGTTTTGCATATACGTGAGGGATTGATTTGTAAAGAAAAATGATAATGGGTTGAAGTTCCAAAATCTTTTCTGCACCATACATGGATGGGTTGAGGGCCTGAAATAATCAAAATGCTCTTGCCCTTGATTCATATTTGTAAAAGGTGTTCCTTTTTGGGTAAAGGAACAATGGGAGATGGGTCCGTAATGGACTCCGACGACTGATCCGTCAGGAGATGATTGACACCCAGAGTCGGCCCTATAGTGAAGTGAAATAGGTGGATGCCTAAAGCCTCTAAATTAGGGAGGTCTCATAATTTTAAAAATTTATAATTTATATATGTTTAATTTTTTTAATAATAAATATTTAATTAAAAAATTAAATACAAAATACTAAATTTTTATCTTTCCCATCTTCTTTCCAATAGTTTGACAGTTCTAAACCCACTTTTCCCTTTCCAATTAAACTCATTTTTCCCACTTTTCTCTCTCTCTGTGCAATCTGTGTCTTATTCACTTTTCAGTTCATTTCCTTCTTCTCAGCGCATCTCTCTCTATATCGTGCGCACTTCAGGCTTCTCTAGTTCAGCATCTGTGCGATTTGCAGCCTCACTTCAACCTTTAGGCTTCTGAAGACAGCAGCATATCTGTTCGGTATATCGACGGGATCGGCAGACGAAGACCGGCGGAGATGGCACGCGCGAGAGAGATAAGGCTGACAAGATGCGGTTGCTGTCGCGCGTGCGCACGAGAGAGAGAGAGCCTGCGCCGCTGCCGCTGCCGACGCAAACCGCCAACCGTCGGACTGCCGCTGCAAGTCCCTTCCCTTCACTGTGGCAGCCATAAATGTGGGTGAGGGCCCCTAAACTAGTTATTGCCAAAGGCCCCAGAACCCCTTGAACCGGCTCTCCTGACACCATAAGGATATTTTGATTATTTTAAACTCTTGACCCAATAATTTTGAATCCATAATTTCAGTCTGTTTATAGATTATATTCTCCCAGCAAACGGAGAGAATGACTTATTATGGTGAATATATTTGTTATTTTAATACGTCAATCTGTATTGTAAGGAAAATAAAAGCTGTATAAACTTTGGTTCTGAAATCAACCCAAATCTGATTCGAACACTTCTATTTGGCTTGTGTCGGTAAAGAAATGTGACCCCTTTAACACGTTGACTATATAATTAGGTGGCATGGACAAAGTAAGAGACATTAAAATAAAATTAAAATATTTTTTAAACTAATATATGAAATAATTGAAGTATTTTAAAATTTTTATTATATTATTTATTAATTTATTTTAAAAAAAAAGGATAAAGAGGTTACGTAAAGAATTTTTAAAGAATGATCAAATAAATTTAATAAACATGTTAAAAATATTAAACGTCCAATAATACTTTTCATATAGATTAACAAACATCCCATAACAACGAAGATAGTCCTCCCATGACCACATTATTATAATGATATTTTATACATAAATTTAACCAGATTTATTTTCTTATATCCAAATTTCATTCCAGCACAGGAAGGTAAAAGGTTAAACCCAAACGGCCAAACCACTAATAGTCCCAGAAATCCATCTTAAACAACAAACAAAACAAAAAACAAGAAATCCCGAGGGCAAGAGCAGCAGTGGGCCGTGCAAGCGCGGTCAAGGAGCCCAAAGCCAGAGCCAACCTAAGGAAATATATGTTTAGAGCTTAAACCACAGAACCAGTTCCAAGCAACATTCCTAACCATCCATGAGAAACTCCTTGTCCTTCTCCAACCTCCCCATCGCCTCCGCCTCCAAACTGATCTCCACGTCAATGCTCCGGCCGCCGCTCTTCCCTTGGTAAAGATAAACCATCCCGTCAAACCGGTTGTTCCCACCGCTTCGAACACTCTCCGGCCCCCCCCACCCGAAGTCCACCTCGTACACCTTGAACCTCGGCGAACTCCCCACCGCCACGCAGTTGATGCCGGCGTCCTTGAACTGGAAAATCTTTGGGTTGCTCTCCCACTCGGTGTTCCGCGCGTCGATCGCCTTGGCGTCGTGCGCCTCGATTGCCTTCTGGATCAGCCCGGCGCTGAACTCTGGGGGGTTCGCCGCCAGCAGCCCGGCGGCGGTACCGGTGAATATGGCTTGAATGAGGTTGCCGAAGTAGGCCTCCGGCATCGGCGGGTCGACCCGTTTCCGGCAATCGGCGAAGACGGTGAAGACCGTGACGTCCTCCGGCTTCAGCATGCGGGCGCGTGTGACGGCTCGCCACAAGTGCGTGGATAGGGATTGGAACGTGGAGAAGGGCTTTGCGCCGTCGGATGGGTTGGCGTTGACAAGAGTCTTGATCTTGTCGACGGCAGACTCGGAGAACTTGAAGATCTTCTCGCGGAGGAGTGGGTCCGCGTCGGAGCCGTTGGATGACGTGGAGTCCCCCGGCGGGGAGAGGTTCAGCTGGACGCGGGTGTTGCGGGCTTTTGTGCGGTCGAGGAAGGGAGGGACGGAGATCGATTGGGCCCCGCGACAGATCTCGGCCCATGAGCTCATGAAGTGCCACGTGGAGGAGCCGTCGAGAACCGCGTGGTTAAATGCGCATCCCAACACTATGCCGTCTCTCAGCCGTGTGATCTATCGGCACCAAAATCAGATCACAGTTCAAAGACATGCATTTATCAGGATATTATTATATAATCCATGTAGAATTAAAAATATCTAAAAATTAGTGCAAAATTGATTAAACTTGTTAAAATTTAATATGTTATCAGTAATTTGCTTGATGATGAGATCAGTTCAGATGGGTCCAACGGTTCCGCAAATGATAATAGGATGAACGTGATAGTCACGTGAGACAGCCTGGGCAAAGCAAACAGGGGGCCACCTGAGAGAGAGAGAGAGAGAGAGAGACCGAGAGAGTTTGTGCTTGTGGGGCCCGGCCGTGCGCTAGGGACTTTTAAAAGTAGGTGAGTCAAACCTGAATTGTTGACTCGGTCGGATTTTTTTTTTTTTTTATGGATTTGGTTAATATTAATGTCTTTTTTTTTTAACTAAAAGAGTTAATAATAATCCATACTAAGAAGGAGAGGAAGAAGAATGCTCAGAAACAAATTGGTTATTCTATTTGGTGTAGATTTTCTGATTATAAACAAAGATGATTAAAAAATTTGGATAAATTGTATTTTGACACCTTTGAATTTAAAGAATATCTTTTTAATTTTTAAAAATTTTACAAACTGTATTCTTATATTTATTGCAATTATTATTATTTATATTAGAGAAGGCGATCTAATTTTGAAAGCATGGAAATCGATTCCAAATAATAAATTTGAAATTTGTGAAAATAAAATTACACAAAAATCTGGTAGTAGTGAGTTGTTGTTGAGAATGAAATAAATTGAAGGAAGCCGCATATATATTATATTATATTATATATACCTGAACGGCGAGCAGCGGCCGGTGGAGCCCCTCGACGTTCAAGATTCCGTTGTACGGAACCAGCTCCTTCAGCTTGCTACCCCCCTCCTCGACCACCAGATCCGCAACTTCGACGTCGTCCGCCGCGGCCGCCAGCACCTCCACACCGGCCATCTCGTCGTCGTACTCCACCTTGAAAACCCCATCCTCGTCCTTTCCCAGCTTCCCCGCCAACTGGTGAAACTCCTCCAGAGCGATCTCCAGCCCTTCCGTCAGCCGTCGGACGTCGTCGTCGAAGCCCGCGTCGCCGGCGGCGGAGGTGGCCTTGTAGAGCAGCAGCTTCTGGTTATAGAAGAAGGCGACGTACGGGAGATCGAAGGTGATGAGCTGGCACTCTCGCCGTCCGACAGGTTTCCGGGGCCGGACGTGGGTTTTGCTGAGGGTCCTGAGTTTCATCGCCGTGGATGTGGGTTCTGCAACTTCGGCGGCGGGCATTGTTGATGAATGAGGTGATCAGAGAGGGAGAATTAGATCAGAAATGTAAGACGAATTGGATTGGATTTGGGGGGCGAACTTATAGAGAGGGAAGGGGGGAGGTTGCAGTGCATTAATTTTGCATGCATGAAGGCAGTTGTGGCCCCATTAATGGCCTCCTGTCTTTCTGTTCGTTCTGGTGGAAGCTCAGTAATTCAATTGAAATTGGTCAAATTTTACATAATACTACAAAATCTCGTCCCTTTTCACGTAATTCAATGCAATGTTTTGCCCCCATGCATGATCTATTTTAGTTATTCATCTTCCTTAATTTATAATTGTAAAAATGTAATATAACTTTACTATCAAGCCATGACACACATATCGCATTTCTATATAATATAACGTTTGTTGATTAAGATATAAATTTAAAAAAATATTTTAAACTTTTGTTATTTTTAATATATTTATTAAATTTATGCAATCACGTGATTTATTATTTATTATTTTTCGATATATTTATCTTTTCACCCTTAAGATAAATATATTTTGAATATTATAGATAAAAAAATTATTTTTTAATATATTTTAAAAAATTTCACAAATAATTTAATAAAAATTTTAAAATATTTCTCAACTTTATTTTAATTATTTTATTTTTTAATTTAAAAAATAATTTAATTTTAATATAATTTTATCTTATTTTCTTATTTATTTTAACCAACACTCTTCAATTAAATTAATCGAAGTGACCCACAAAACTAAAGAGTGAAGTATAATATGACTATTTGTGTGTAGGAGTATGCATGGTGAGATAATAAATAATCATTAATATGGGTAGGTGGGTGGCTTTGCAATTAAGTCAAAACTCAAAAGAAAATAAAAAGACAAATAGAAATGAGTCCAAGAAGCAGTCACCAATGGGCCCACATCAGGAAATTCTTCGGACTTAAAAGATGGTGTTTCCAATTCGACGTTAAGACCATATTATTGGTACATAGAAGACTATCAAAATATAATAAAATGATGAAAATATCTTTACATCAATTATAAAATTATTTTTTCATTTTTTGACCATATAAATGATCATAAAAAGGAGAAAAAAAGAGAAAAAAAAAGACAGTGAAAAGGAAAAAGAATAAATTTATAATTGGGTGAAGGATATTTCAATCATTTATGTGTGTGTAATTCAAGATCTAATCTAAGATATATCGATAACATTTTCTTTCTACTTACACACTAACTCTATGTTAAATGCCACATAGACAATATTTAATTTTAAAATAAGCAAGCTAAAGTATTTTGTACAAAGATTTTATTTTTGTAAAAGAAAGATGGTGTTTTTTTTATGCGCAGCTTATCTTTATATTATAACAAATCATCATTATTATTACCACAAATCATTTTTAAAAAAAAATTATTTATATGTTATTATCTAATATATTGGAGCACAAAGAGTAGCTGGCACTGCCGCTGAAACAAGTGAGTGATGCATGGGGTGGTTGTACTTTGTGCAGGGTGTGGCCAAGGGGTGGTGGGTGAAAATGGCGGACCACTTTATCCAATTTGGGCAAAAAAATATAAATTGTCAAAGAAGTCATATTTCAATTGGCTTGAAAAAGATAGTCCCACTTTGTTTGGATGTTGGACCGTATAGTTTTACAACATTATTATTGCTTATTGTTTATTGTGTTGAAAAAGATAGTCTCACTTATTAATGTATTTCTTAAAATAAAAATTAAGCATGAGAAATACTAATCGAGAGACTAGAAGATATTTAATTATTTTTTTGAATCGTACGAATGACAAGTTAAAGAGAAAAATCTTCTTAATAGTAGTATCATAGACTCTTTTATGTAAAATATTGTAATTTTTAAAAGTAAAGATTCAATTAAGTAGAACGAAGCTGATTAGAGGTAAACTCAAAAATTAATTTTTTTTTTTCCAAATACATCATCAATCAACACAATTAACGGTGCGAAGTTTAATTCACACACCAACCCTCTCCCCTCTTGAAACAGGGCCAACCACCTCCTTAAAATTCTCCCCAACCAGTTTTTTCTGCTAATAGACAGGCAGATGGAAGCCTATTTATTTTACTGAATAGCCATTTCACGGACATAATAAATGTTGCAATGTGCCCAGTACTCAAATTTCCTTAAACATCAAAATTGTCAAATGCATAGGACCACTAACCTTTATCAATGCCCTACGAGCTCCATTAGTTAGAGAGAGTCACAAAGAATTTTATAGATAAGAGATAAAAAGACAAAATTGCCCTCACCTATTTTACAAATTTGTAAAGTGGGCCACTGTCCCTACTCTTTGTTTCTCTCCCTCGCCTCCCATAGCCGCTGCCCTAGACTCGTCGCTGCTCTTACCTCGCCTCGCCTGCCTTGCCTCGCCAATCGTCGCTGAAACAGGGCCAACCACCTCCTTAAAATTCTCCCCAACCATTTTTTTCTGCTAAGAGAGGCAGATGGAAGCCTATTTATTTTACTGAATAGCCATTTCACGGACATAATAAATGTTACAATGTGCCCAGTACTCAAATTTCCTTAAACAGCAAAATTGTCAAATGCATAGGACCACTAACCTTTATCAATGCCCTACTAGTACAATTTCTCACCTAGAAATTGAAATTGTCATGGGCCACCACATAAAATGCCAGCGAAGTTATCTACGTAAAAAAATAGTAAAATAATGTAAGGATGATATTGTTACAAGAATTGTTTTTAACAATTTTTTTGATTATTTAATTTTAATTGTACATAATTATTTATTTATTTTTGTTTTCATATCCTTACCTCCCTGTCACTAGACTACAAAGTTGGCATGTGTTATTTTAAATAAAAAATGGCTATATTATAATATTTGAGACGAAAGCACCTATCGCAATACTTTACAATTCTAAAAAATAAAATGCTACTTTATGACCGAAACAAAAACTTTTACTGCTTTAAAAATATATAAAATATTTTTCTATGCTGAATTATTTATTTTGAAGTGATAAAATCCAAAAGTGGCCATTTTAATACAAAATTACTTCAGTAAAGTTGTTGCTATCACATTATTTTAAAGATATGTAGATTTATATTTATAGAAAAATATATAGAAAAGTTATTTTATTTTCCTTATGAAATACTATGTAGTTGTACATCTTCGTCAAGTCGAACCAGTAAGGGCACAGACAAAACCCTATAAATCTGAGAGGTTTGAGTTTTTCATTAGCAGCTTCACCCACACTGTAATGTAAACATTTCGAAAGAACTCTAGCTACCAAAAACAAAGTCAAAACTTTGGAATCATATACAAGCGTCCAAGCACAAAAAAAATTGTAAATTCTGCTTTTAGCTGTAGCAGTAATATACATAAAATGTGCATTCATGAGAAGCAAATGACGAGAAAAGGCAATTGAAACTACATGAATTGTGACAAAAACATCCTCATGCATTAAAAAGCTTCCTGAAAGGCCCATCTTTGCGGTCTTTAGCAGCTTCAGTTAGGGCAAGGAACCTCTTGAAGCCCGTTGTGGCGGCCCCTCTCCCGAGGGCGGCTGCTCTGGTTAGGACATCTTCTCTCGAAGCAATAACTCCGGCTGAAGCTGGATTTGTTACAACAGGAGGAGCCGCTGGAGCTGCTGGTGGGGGAATAGGCGACTGAGACATCCCGGACCCATGTTTGTTGAAATCGTCCAGTATGCTTTGCTGGTCGGCTTTCTTCAGGCCCTGTACGAGTTTTGGGTGCGAAGTCAGATATGAATTTTAAGTATAACAATAACATATCAAAGTCCTAATTCTACTATGGAGATGGACTACATAAATTTAGCTTTTCAGTTATTTTTATTAGTAATCTTATCTTCTGCAAGGCCTGCCCTTATAACTCGGACATAGGGTTTTTTTAGTATTTGAAGAAGGTACATTTGACAGTTAACGCTGCAAGAGACCCTCGCAACGCCAACCCCAAAAAGAACAAAGAAAAGAAAAGGGTCTGCACAGCATGATAACAAGAATCCATCCTGAAAGAGACACCTAGAAAATGCATAATGCTTTTTGTATCAAACACTGAAACACATATCTAACACGTCAGTAATCCTATGCACACAACTAACGAAGAGATGGACCGAGTCCAACGAAATAGAACTTTACGTTCTACTCGAATCATATCAAGGAGTAGAAAATCTTCGATAATATCAGGAGTAACAAGAAAGGCGATGATTGGCAAAACAAAAAGAAAGAATGAAAGAAAAGGGAAACTTGATTGAGTAATGCCACTTGAACTTGTTTCAGTAGATTTCTAACAGGTGTTCGCATAAATATTTAGTTATAAGATGGTGGTTTTGTTTATAACCTTAAGTTCCAGAATTCGCTGAAACTCCAACGGCGTTCCCTCTGGTAAAAGTGCACGATATGTATCCGCCACAGAGTCAACAGGGGACAATATAACCTGTAAAACGGAGACAATTAAATGTGTAACTGTGGGCTTACAGAAGCATAATTCAATTTAATTGCTAACCTTTAAAAGAGCTTCAGCTTTACTCATCTCGCGGCTAACAAATTTTGAGTAGCTAGCAGCACCAGATGTCTGCTCAAAATAAAGAAAGGCAGTAAAGATGCACAGCAGAACTAAGAATAAATATACAATGTGGACAAAGCAGTTTCAAATTTCCCATCAGAATGCAAAAAAATAAACAGAAACACACAGAAAGTATGTTTTTCATTACAAACAAAGACAAATTGTACTCATCAGATGATAATGAATGTCGAACAGAATCCTCAGTTCATGCTCAAATATTTGGGCCAAAAAAAATAAGCAAAGAACACCTCAAGCAAGCTCCAAAATGGTATCTCTTTAGCAAAGCCTTCCAGGTCAATTCATTTGTGCTACTAAACTCGTTAATGAAAAAAGTTGGAAGACTTTGTAGCTTAGTGCTCGGATACTAGGTAAGTAAAACACATAAGATGCTATTGGTCCTAGATGAAGACATAAGACATAATAGCCAGGACAATAATTAATGAAGAAATAGCAGTATTTTTTTCAAGGAAGTACAATAAGAATCCCAAAGGTGTCAAGATTTTCCCTCCAGGGAACCACTGCAAAGGGGTGGGCAAACACCTATCATAAACAGTAGTTCAGATCTACCGAGAGAGACAGTAGTCTATACAAGCCAAACAATACCAAAGTGGCAGCCTATAATTCCAGTTGACTGTTAGGTGATCAAGGAAGCATGACTGGCAACCCAAGGGAACAAAGGATGTAGAAGGATCTAGATGGTTCTCTTTCTCACACAGCTACAATATTGCATTACTGGTAGCCCAATATATTTAGTAGACTGCTTAGGCCCAAGTCATATTCAGAGGCCTAATGTAGCTTTGCTTGTGAGGAACTTGGAGAATCCATTGTTAAATTTCCTCTCACGTTCCCAGGACAAGGCACATCCATGAGCCCCATATGCTGGTTGACATATGGCTGTCCATAGCGGACGTCTCCTTAGCACATCTATTATAGAGCATTTGACCAACAAAAACAACTGCGAGGTTCACATGACAAAGAGTAACAATGAGGATACAAAGACTTGAACTCATCACCTCCTAAAATCAGAACTTAATTCCATGTTAAGTTACTAGTAATGAGAGCATAATGTATGTCAAGTTTTCCACTAAGAAAAAAGTTGAAAATTTTGGTATTCAAAATTTATAGAATAAAAATGCAAAAAGAGAAATAACTAATAGATAGAAATTTATTTTGTTTGTATTTTTAAATTTTTTTCCAATTTATACTTGTAATTTTTTGTTTTAAGTGATAATTAAACACACGTGTCCCAAATTTCACAAGCACAAAAACTTTACTGAGAGCAACCTATACGTGACACCTTACAGAGACAGACAATTTTGGGCATTTTACACATGTTAGAAAGGCACTAGAATGTCTTTTTATTAACTGCTTTTTGACACACACATATTCAACATGTTGGGTAAATGCTGTTAGTATATTGCAGAAATGAAAGTCTCAAAATAGGACATGAACTACACAACTCAAGCGGTTATAATTCAATTTTAAATTTTTTGGGGTTATTATCTAAGATGACAAAATCTCAAAAAATAAAAGTGTTGAAAATGAAACAGGGTTCCAATACAAAAGAGAAGAAGAAAATAAGTGTAGAAAGTGGTTTAAAACAACCCTAAACAGTGTGAATGAACTTTTAAAGACCTTTTATCCGCAAAGAAAATTGCAAAGAGAATAGTCCAAATCCCAAAATGAAGCATTCCACATAATCAAGGGTATGTCGACCAAATTAGTCAAATCATGATTTACTGTAGACCAAGCAATTCAGCGATCAGTTCAAACTTGGAGCATCCCATCCAACTAAACACGTAAGACTACAAGGAAATTATGATTTGAATTGAGAGTCATATAATATCACCTATGGGCCAGATATAGTTGAGGAACATTGACATGCGTCCAATAGCAAATATATATAATTATCCATGTGATCGTATCCACTTATTATAAAGTTAAAATGATAAACTCATTGGGAGGGCCCATAACAAATAAATAAATAAATAAATAAGAACGAAAAATATATGTTTATTGGAATGTCCTCAGTTACCTGTCTTCCAAGGGAGGGAATATCTAGTAGAATTGTCTTTATAGCTTGAGTATCTAGCAACATCTGCAATAACAATGTAAAAGCAGATATTTAATGATACCTAAATATATAGATATTTGAGTAACTAGTAAAAACAGATATAGATATTTGAGTATCTAGTAGATATTTCTTGAATTTTCTGCTATGCTCATATTTTGTATGTGTTGAGTGTCTAATGGATATGGAAAAGCAGATGTCTTAATCATGGCAGAAGATTAAAGCCCCCGCAGAATTTGTAAATATCGCTGTAGCTTATATCATTTCAAGTGATCAAGAATGAACACATAAGAATAATACATAGATTATGTTGATAATAAAACAAATTTGAAGACAGTCATTACTTGTTGGGCTCCCGTTTCTGATATGTGCTTGCACTTGAAAATATTGAGATAAAAGCGTGGACCAAGAGATGACGCCAGCTGCATATAAGAACTAAGATATTGAGTAATTGACCCAATGACTGACTTGAGATAAAAAGGAAAAGAAAGAAAGATGTACTAAGTAGCCATATATGGTGGCAATGGAAATATCATGTCAGCAGGTGATATTAATCAAAAAGAACAAAGGATGATCAATATAACCATAGTTATATTTCCAATTTGACCATTTATGATTTATATTTCCAAACATTAAATAACCTGAAAAAGAAATAGCTGTGAACCCTACAAGGGTAATATCTATATTGAAAACCATAATATCTACATTTACCTTGTCTAAGAAAAACTGAAAGTAGATGGGAGAAAGAAGACTTCCAAGGACAGGAATACTGTTGCTAAGGATCATATTTATGCCATTGACATACCTACAAGAGCACACAATTTGTAGTAAGATGTTTGAGGCCCTAATAGTGAAGGTCTGAAGCATTAAAATATCTTATCTTACTCTGATTGGTCACCAACACTTTCAAGTGTACCCCATGGTACGCGGGTCATTGCAACCATTTCAACATCAAATTTCGTCTCCAGACCATGCACCAATGTTATCAATGCTTTTGTGATAACAGCTGAAAACTCATCCTACATGGATGCAGGGTTCTTATCATTAAAAAAATGTTATTACTGAAAAAGGAAATTTTCCAGAGGTAGACTATTTACCTGCACTTCAGACATATCAACACCCTCGGCTAATTGAGGATCAATTGTTTTGGACACGTTTTCGGCCAATTCACCAGACTGTCAAAAGAATATTAGCATTATTATTCATGCTTCCCGCCATTATCTGATGATAACAACATTATAACCAAATAAAACTTCCCTATTAGGTTCACGGGAAACAAGAAATAGGAGAATAAATAGGTTAAACATGAAAAAAGAAATGAGTTTGGAGGCTCTTTGAGGTGGCTATGGTTGACAGTTGACACTGCAAAAAATAATAAAGCACTGGATTGGTTTACTTTGTGAACGAAGGCTACACAGAGGCAAAAGGTATATGTACCAGACGTATTCAATGAAGCCTACAAGATTATCCGGATCTGTCTTGGACTTTTAAGGGTTTACATGTAAGAAACTAAAAAATAGTCAAAGAAGTGAACTCTAGGCACCAAAATGCACTGCACCTAATGTCTCATAAGCATGGACACTGGAAGTTAAAGTGGCATCACATAATTGCTTCAAAAGTTCTTTAAAGAATCTAATCATCATTGCAATGCAACACATTATCCATTAAAAAGGGTTCAAAGGATTTAATCAGCATTAAAACTCATCTTTAGTGAGCAGTATTAAATGTTCCCCCATTAGGAGTTCCCTTTTGGAAAGTATGACATTTGACTTGTAAAACCATCTATAGAGGTAAAAACAAGAGACGAGTATACGATGACCCAATAACAACTTGATCTGTACAACAATCCATCAATCTCTTGGTTCATATCAGGAATATTTAAGAATTACACCGACTTTGAAACATTAAGAAAATAATTAAACACTAGTAGGCAATATAATAAGCAAGAATTTTACACTATAAGACTACTAAGAAAAAACTGATAATGCACTATCCCAGTTGTTCTTGCACTAAAATAATGCAAATTTTGAACATTTATGTTTTATGATACTTTTAACTCCCGCCTCACATGGACTTTTTTGTCATTGTAACTATTTCTTATTATCTTTCTTACACTTTCCCTTAGTTTCACTCCATCCAATCTGAAGAAATAATAATGTAAGACAATTAGAATGGAATAGAAACACTTCAAAAATATAAGAGAAATAATAAAAAAACATTGGAACCATATAAAAAATATTTGGAAAGAAATTAAAACCCGTACAAAGGTTCTTCAAACTCAATATTAAATAAGTAAATCAAATTGTGATCTACATATCCTTCTCCACACGCCCATATGTAGTCAATTTGAATGTAAATTTGAACAAAAGTTGTACCAAACACGTCAATATTATCAAGTACAAGTGCATATGATTCATATGTCCATGAGATTAAAATTAGATTAAATTTACAAAATAGTGGCAACGGTAGTAATTACGATATTTATAGTAAATAAAGATCAAGTTTCAAAGAATGAATATTAAATACTCATACATGAAAACTTTAAATAATTCATAGGGAAAGGGGTTCAAAGAAACTTTTATTTTTTTTTCTTTGATAAATAGAAGTATATATAAAAAAGGCTCCATCAAAAAGGGGGTAACCGTAGTAGAAGGAATGGAAGGCCCTAAAGACACAAGTTAAAACAATTCATTGGGAAAATAAGTAAAAGAAGAAAAAGGAAAGTTTACATTGTTAGAAACTTAGAGTCTGCAAAAATAATGAGAAGTGTAGAAGCCCTAAGGTAATGGATGGAATGATCCATACCCTCAGGAATCTACAATTTGTCTCATGCCACAAACGCCACATCACATGGAGGAGTGAGAAGCCAAACCATCTTTGCACCAAAGGCAAGGAGCCCCTTACCACAAAAAGAGAATATCCATCACAAAAGAGAATATCCATCACTTGAGCCAATATTATCCTCTAAATACCAAAGATATGATTAAAAAAACACCAAAACTCTCCAGCCACCAAACCGTGAAGAAGCAAGTGATCAGTCTGCTCCAAACTAATCTTAAATAAAAAGCATTGATTCACTAGAAACTCAACTGTTTCCAGGTGGTTATCAGCTATGAGATTTAACTACTAGTAGGAATGAATGTATATACCTATTATAAAAGAAGGTAGACATCGTAACAAAGAGGACAAGGACTTTAAGAATTTCCATACACTTGGATCCTTATTTCTCATATGAAAAAAATATAATTTTCTTTTGTTATCTAAGAGTTTCTTTATATAAAAAAGACAATTATAAATATATATATATATATATATATTTGCTAGTAATTAAGAATAATTTGTTAAATACACATAATCAATTTTTAAAGAATAGGACTAGGGAATCGAACTGGAAAGGGAAGATTCAAGGTTTAATGGTTGGACCACAATTGGACTAGGGTTGAACTAGAATGTTTTTTTATTAAATAAATAAATATAAAATAATCAAAACTATATTATAAAAAATCAAAGATACATTTAACAGAGATTAATATCTTTATTTTTATTTTTCAATTACACAATTAGTTAAAATTAATAACATTTAACATTTTATTTTATTTCTTTTTATTTAATCAACATTTTAGTATTATTTTTATTATTAATATAATCTTTAACCCGTCTTGTCCCTACAACTTGCGGGGACAAGATATGTCTCAAAAGGAGTCCCTACAAAGTAGAGCAAGTCCCTGCAATTTTGCAGGGATTTAAAAGTTTGATCTCTCTCTCTCAAAAACTTCCATTTTTTCTTACCTCCAAGCTTTCTGAAACTACCCGAATGGGAGCACTTACGAAAGGGAAAAAGAATGAAACACAAGACAAAGACCACCTTGGCATGCATACACAAAAATAAGAACAGCGGAAGCGAGGCTAAACACATGCATGCACTACGGGTACCCCGCTAGTACAGCGATCACATCATAAATAAATGAACACAGACTCTTGTGCCGACATACACGAGACTTGAGGAAGGACCTGGCACAGTACAAAATAATAGAGTAAATCCTACTCAGACATTAGAGTTGACAGGGATTAACGGGACTGCCTGTACACCATACCGACTCTGCCATTAGAAGCTGACACCCTTGCCCTTGACCTACGCTGCCACTACCTGGAATGATGGAAAGCAAGATGAGTTGCAAGACTTAGCAAGTTTATAAGAAAAGAAAGGCTATAAATAGAAGAGATCACCCCAAACACAGTCATGCACGTACACATAGGCCATGAGACGCTACAATACAATAGTGCAGCATAATAAAAGCACATACCGGTCCTTGGGGCCCACACAAGACACCCGGTACCCAAGTCCCATACCAACTTACTGCTACCCTGAAAGGCAACAAATGTCTTCAACAAACCTGTGCGCACTCCTCGGGTCGGTACTCCCGACACTGTCAAGCCTCGAACAGGAGGCTTGGGCAATTCTGGTAGGGTTCGGTAATTACGAAAGAGAAAAGGGAGGGAGAGTTCGAATTAAGAGAGAAGAAAGTGAAAGAGAGAGAAATTTAGGAGGGAAAGATCCGAATACTTTGATTGATGGATCCCATTCTCAATTGCATTGCCCATTTATAGGCTCTCGCCTCAGCTGATTGCTAATTCAATCCAGCTGGATGTCACTATAACCGCTTGCAGGTGGTTTGAGACTGCCGCACATGCAACGGCTAGTACAATCGGTTATTCTCCTTATAGCTATGTATTTCTACATTATTACACTTAGGCCCTTAGGCTCGTGACAATCCCGGCCCCTTAAAATCTTCCTTGTCCCCAAGGAAGGTGAGTAGCTGAGCAGCTCGTGGGTACTGGCTCAACAGCTGGGGAAGGTATTCCCAAGTGGTATACTTCGGGTGTCGGTTGGACCACTAAACCAATACTTGTATGAGGGGCACCGGTCCTTGATGGATTACTCTCCTGTCGATGATGGCTATAGGCTCGCTGTTGTTGTCAGCTTCTTCGGTGGCGGAAGGTGGTTCGGGATTTACAGTAGCATCCGGCTCAATAGACTTCTTCAAAAGGGACACATGGAAGACCGGGTGGCATTCCACGTGGGGAGGCAACTGCAGCTTGTAGGCGACTTGTCCGACCCGTTCCAAAATGAGAAACGGTCCAAAGTATTTCGGACTGAGCTTGGTGGGGGTGGCGCTCGAGAAGGAGGATTGTAGGAACCGTCGAACCTTCAAGTAGACCCGATCACCGACTTCAAAATTCCGGTCACTTCGCCTGCGATCCGCGACCTGCTTCATTCTGTTATTAGCTGTACCCAATTCTCGCTTAAGTAGAGAAATCATCTCTTGTCGGTCTTGCAAATACCCAGTGGCGTTAGATTGAGCTCTGGGAGTACCCGTTATGGCAGGCATTATAGGCGTCTGATACCCAAACAAGGCCTCAAAGGGCGTCTTCTTTATAGAGCTGTGATAAGTTGTGTTATACCACCACTGAGCTAAAGAGAGCCACTTACCCCAACTCTTAGGCCGAGCAAAACACATGCAACGTAGATAAGACTCCAAGCACTGGTTGACCCTTTCAGTCTGCCCATCGGACTCCGGATAATAGGCTGATGACATATGTAAGCTCACCCCTAAGTTCTTGAATAGTTCTTGCCAGAAATGGCTGGTAAATATTTTGTCTCGATCCGAGACAATAGATTTAGGTAAACTATGCAGTTTGGCAACTGAATCAATGAATATCCGCGCGATCTCCTGGGCTGTGAATGGGTGAGTAAGACCGATGAAGTGAGCAAATTTGGTTAGCCGATCAACCACCACTAAAATTGCATTTCGGCCTTCTGATTTAGGTAAGCCCTCGATGAAATCCATGGATACTTCCTCCCAGGCCTTATCTGGTATGGCCAATGGTTGTAACAACCCTGGATGAGCCACCTGTTCGTGCTTGCACCGTTGGCACGTTATGCAGGCTGCCACAAACTCCATTACTTCCTTCTTAAGACCTGGCCAAAAAAACATCTGTCGCGCCCGATAATAAGTGGCTCTAACCCCCGAGTGTCCTCCCAATGGAGAGCTGTGTAATGCCTGTAAGATTTTTGTCCTTAATTCCCTGTCATTGCCTACTACCAACCTGCCTTTAAATCTGATCAACCCATTGTCCATAGAATACCCCTGATCATTGGTGTGCTGCACGGCCAACTGCGTTTGAAGTGATTTGGTCCACTCTGATTTCTCATAGCTCCCGGTGACTTCTTTAACCCAATCAGGCACCACAACAATGATTGCCTTACATTCCCCGGTTTCAGATCTTCGTGACAGAGCATCTGCCACAATATTCTCTTTTCCTCTCCTATACTGTATCACATAATTCAGGCCTAGCAACTTGGAGATTCCCTTCCTTTGCAAATGTGTATGCAGCTTCTGTTGCAGGAGATGTTTAAGGCTGTCATGGTCAGTCCGTATTATGAATGGGGCTCCTTCCAAATAATGTCGCCACTTGTCGATAGCGATAATCATAGCTAACAATTCCTTTTCATACACGCTTAACCCTTGGTGTCTAGCAGCTAAAGCTTGACTGATATAAGCGAGGGGTTTACCTTCTTGTGTAAGCACTGCTCCTACCCCAATGTCGCACGCATCAGTTTCCACAACAAAGGCCTTAGAAAAATCCGGAAATGCCAGCACTGGGGCCTGGGTCATTGCTCTTTTAAGGGTACTGAAAGCTTGTTCAGCTTGAGCAGACCACCCAAAGTTATCCTTCTTGAGTAGTTCAGTCAATGGTTTACTGATCACTCCATAATTCTTTATAAACCTTCTATAATATCCTGTTAAACCAAGAAATCCCCTCAGCTCTCTTACTGTTTTAGGCTTGGGCCACTCCAGCATTGCTGTAATCTTGTTGGGATCGGTACTACCTCCTTCACTCGAAATAATATGCCCTAAATATTCCACCTCATTCTTTGCAAAGGAACACTTAGAGAGCTTAACAAACAATTGGTTCAATTTCAGGATTTCAAATGTGGTATGCAGGTGGGTTAAGTGTTGTTTGAGATTGGGGCTATAGACTAAAATGTCATCAAAGAAAACTAAGATGAATTTCCTCAAATATGGGGCAAATAAGTGGTTCATAAGGGCTTGAAAAGTGGCTGGGGCATTGGTGAGCCCAAAGGGCATCACCCGAAATTCATAGAGGCCTTGATGTGTTCGAAAGGTTGTTTTAGGGATGTCGGTTGGTTCCATTCTAATTTGATGATACCCAGCCCTCAAGTCCAGCTTAGTGAAAACGGCTGCCCCCTTGAGTTCATCTAATAGGTCTTCAATTAAGGGGATAGGAAATTTGTTCTTTATCGTGAGGTTGTTTAGCTGCCTATAGTCTATGCAAAAGCGCCAAGTTCCATCATTCTTTTTAACAAGAAGAACGGGTGAAGCGAAAGGGCTTTGACTTGGTTGGATAATGGATGTTTGAAGCATAGTTTTGACCTGTTTCTCAATCTCAGACTTCTGGTAAGGGGGGTATCGGTAGACTCGAATGTTAACTGGCTCAGAATTAGGTTTCAGAGGTATAGTATGATTAAACAAACGGTTTGGAGGTAGGGTGTTTGGCTCTCCGAAGAGTTCCTGAAATTTCATAAGCAGGGGGCGTAATGTAGTAGGGAAGGTTACCTTTGCAAAGTAGTCGGTGGTAGGGAATTGCTCTTGCTCGTCTTTCTCCACCGATTGGATTGAAAATAATTGGGATATCTGCCCCTTCCCTTTCATTAGCAGCTTCTGTAGTTTCTTGCCGGTAATTAACTTGCATTCCCCCGACTCAAGGCAGCCCTTTAAAGTCAACCTCCTTTCCTTCAAATCCAGCGTGACTTCCAACTTGTTGAAGTCAAAAGTTAGAGGACTTACTGTCCTCATCCAATCCACCCCAAGAACTATGTCACAACCACCTAACTCCAAAATTCTGGGATCCGTTGAGAACTCCTCTCCTTGCATTAGCCACTTAAACCCTACACTCTTGTGGCTACTGTACATTTTATTGCCGTTAGCTACCGTTACAGATAAGGGAGAAGTATTTTCCAAAGCACACCCTAATTCAGTAGCAGTGGCTTTATTGAGGAAGCTGTGGGTGCTGCCACTATCAATCAGCACCATCATTCTTCTTTTGCCTACTCTTCCTTCGACCTTAATAATTTGCCCTGCATGCTCCCCTTTGAGTGCATGAAATGAAATTTCCCCTCCTTCTCCAGCCAGATCACTTTGAGGAATCTCCATCTCTGTTTCTTCCAAGTTTCCTTGCTCTTTTTCCAGCTCTTGCTCTTCACCTCCCTCCATGTTCAGTAGCTGCCTTCGACATTGGTGACCAGGACTATAGGGATCTCCACATCTGTAACAAAGCCGCAATTATCTTCTCTGCTCCATAGTGGGATTCCTGACTGCCATAGCATGCTGATTTCCCCTTGGGGGACCTGTTCCCCCTGTTGCTCCTATTTCCCGCGCCTGACCACTAGGAGGAAGACTGATTATCGATCCGGGTCGAGAGGAGAGCTTATTTCTCTTGTAAATAGCTTCTAACGTCAGTTCTTGTAATCTAGCCTTTTCAGCGGCTTGTCTGACTGTAAGGGGCATCATCATCTTCACCATGGACCTCAACTCCTCCTTGAGGCCACTAATAAAACTGGATACAAAATATTGCTCGGTCAGTGATGGTTGGGAGTTCCACATTAAGGCTCCTAACTCCTCAAATTTCTCCAAATACTCCATTACCGATCCATCTTGCCTGAGTTTATTGAATTCTTCTATCACATCCTCCATATTCTTTTCTCCAAAACGCCTACACAATTCTTCGGCAAAATCGATCCATCTCACCCCAATTCCTTGGTACCTAGACCATCCTTGAAACCAAGAATCAGCCGTATCATTAAGATAGGCTGTGGCTAATGTGATTCGCTGAGTTTCAGCCACATTATAGTATTGAAAGAATCGTTCACACCGACGAATCCACCACCTTGGTCTTATTCCATCAAATAACAGTATCTCCAGCCTTGGCATTGGCGTGGGAGTACCTGTTTGTAGTTGAAATTCTCTCACCTGATGATCCGGATCAATTCCTTGCACTCCATCCGACTCCGCCTCTCCTGTCGGTCGCGGAAGTATTCCAGTCCCGTTCGAATTAGGCCTAGATCCAGATCGCGGGGGAAATTCCGCTGGTAGACGGAATTGTGGTAAGGATGATAGCATATTAAACATGCTATTGATCCTTTGACCGAACTGGTCCATCGTCTCTCTATGCCTTTCCAGCTCGTGATGCATCTCCTCGCGAGAGGCTGCCATTTCCTCTCGCATTCCTTCTCTCATTGCAGCCACATCTTCTCGACTTTGTGTAATAGCTTCGTGCGTCTGTGTCATTCCGAATTCCAGCGCTTCCATTCTGCTTTCTAATTCCTTGAGTCTCGTTCCTTCTGCCATCGTCTGCTCCGCCTTGCTTGAGACAATGATCAAGATCGCTGTCTCTGATACCAAATGTCAAGCCTCGAACAGGAGGCTTGGGCAATTCTGGTAGGGTTCGGTAATTACGAAAGAGAAAAGGGAGGGAGAGTTCGAATTAAGAGAGAAGAAAGTGAAAGAGAGAGAAATTTAGGAGGGAAAGATCCGAATACTTTGATTGATAGATCCCATCCTCAATTACATTGCCCATTTATAGGCTCTCGCCTCAGCTGATTGCTAATTCAATCCAACTGGATGTCACTATAACCGCTTGCAGATGGTTTGAGACTGCCGCACATGCAACGGCTAGTACAATCGGTTATTCTCCTTATAGCTATGTATTTCTACATTATTACACTTAGGCCCTTAGGCTCGTGACAGACACCTGAGCCACTGAATAACCGAGCCCTAGACTCCCTCGGAACGGTACTCCCGTCCGAGACCACTGTATCCATAGTAACCATGCAATGCACATATAAAATGCAAGGCATAGTAAGCATCAACTAGATACACTGGCACCCATACACCTAGGCATCAAGCAGATGCTTCGCCCACATAGTAAATCACACATGATGCATATGCCCGTGTCAGATGCAACTAACAACACTATGATGCCCATAGCCAAGCATAACCAGATCATGAAAACCCCAACATGCAGCCCGTATCCATGTGCACACCAAATCATGCAACAAGAATAAAATGTAACTAGTCATGCTATAACCACGTAACGGCAGAGCTGATCAGCAGTGCCTGGCATCGGTCAACGGTCAATGACTAGGAGTGTCCAGCCGACGGCCTAAGAAAGACTGTACAATAGTCACTCCAATGTCACTGAACAGCCGACCCTTACCCCTACTGCTCGACTGCTCTAGCCTGAGAACAACTAACATCCATAATAATACCTGAACAACTAAGAGCCTATCCCCGAGTGATTACGGGATCATTCTCACAGGCATGGGGGTGGCACAAATCCCTCGTAGGCAACCAACAAATAAAATCCACGAGGTCGGTTTAATAAATTAAATTTAAAGTAAATCGTTCAAAATTTCATAATCAATTAACAGGCAAAACAAACAAAGGGAGGTCAAATAAATTGACAACGAAAGGAACGTTGTAGAGGGTATAAAGAACTTGCCTTTACGAAGATATCCTTAGGCTTGTTTTGACCCAACGTGGTAAAAATTTTACCAACTGCAACACCCCAATAATTCGCCAAAATTAACAAAATTGGACTCTAAACGAAATTTCAACCGTATAGAATGTAGAACTCACCTCCCTGAATTACCTGGTATCCTCGGACTGCGATTAAAAGTGAGATTTTCTAAAAAAAATCACAATTTTTCTGATTTTCGCAGCTTGCTCGCGTATACTGTTGCTCGACATTTCCTCTCTGCTTTTGGCTTCAAATGGCTTTTAATTGAGCTTAAAGTGAGGCTGTCGAGCGCATAATAGGCTGGATTTGGCTTTAATTTAAAGAGGATTAAACTTGGAGGAGAGGTAGCCACGTTGCTGCCCAATTTCTTCCATACGATGCCATTTGCGCCTTCAATTGCTGAGAATTAAACAGCAAAACAATTGCAAGTCATCTCAGTCAGTTTCTCCTCCAATTAAACATGCACAGCACATTAATTTTATCAAGGCCTCAATGGAATTGAAAAGCTCCAGGACTTCACGCCACCTCCATCCTCCAATTCCTACAATAATAGCTTCCATGCCAGTATTGGGATGGCACCATTTGAGGCATTGTACGGGCGACCGTGTAGATCACCGTTGTGCTAGACTGAGTTTGGGGAGCGAGCATTGCTTGAACCGGAGTTGGTAGAGCAGATGACAGAGAAGATCCAATTGATTCGGAATAGGATGAAGGTAGCTCAAGACTGTCAGAAGAGTTACGCAGATAGACGAGGTCGGAATTTGGAGTTTGATGTGGGTGACCATGTTTTCCTTCGAGTCATGCTGATGAGGGGTGTCCGACGTTTTGGGGTATCTGGCAAGCTGAGTCCTCGTTATGTGAGACCGTCCGAGATTCTGGAGCGAGTCGGATCGTTGGCTTACCGGTTAGCTTTACCCCCTTAGCTAGCTCACGTACACGATGTCTTTCATGTGTCTATGTTTCGCAAGTATGTGGCAGATCTCGGGCATGTTATTCACTATCACCCACTCGTGGTGCAAAAGGACGCATCATACACCGAGTTGCCTGCTAGCATTGTGGATCGGAAAGAGAAAGTGCTCTGCAACCGTACAATTCCTTATGTAAAGATCCAGTGGCAACGACATACCCCTGAGGAGGCTACTTGGGAGCTAGAGGAGGACATGAGGCAACTTCACTCTCAGTTATTTGCCTAGTCAGGTACGAATTTCGGGGACAAAATTCTTTTAAGGGGGGAGGATTTGTAGTGAACTGTAAATCGTAATTTAATTTAATTTAATTATTAGTTTATTATGTTAATTTAATTTAAGGTGATCATTTATATATATTATTACATGAGTAAGAAATTGGAAGATAAAAGTGGCGTGAAGTTACATCATAATAATAAATTATTTTATGAGTAAGGAATTGGAGGATGAAGGTGGCGTGAAGTCCTGGAGCTCTTCAATTCCATTGAAGCCTTGATAAAATTAATGTGCTGTGCATGTTTAATTGGAGGAGAAGTTGACTGAGATGACTTGCAATTGTTTTGTTATTTAATTCTCAGCAATTGAAGGCGCAAACGGTGTCGTATGGAAGAAATTGGGTAGCAACGTGGTTGCCTCTCCTCCAAATTTAATCCCTTTTAAATTAAAGCCAAATCCAGCCTATTATGCGCTCGGCAACCTCACTTTAAACTCAATTAAAAGGCATTTGAAGCCAAAAGCAGAAAGGAAATGTCGAGCAACAGTATACGCGAGCAAGTTGCGGAAATCAGAAAAATTGTGATTTTTTTTAGAAAATCTCACTTTTAATCGCAGTCTGAGGATACCAGGTAATTCAGGGAGGTGAGTTCTACATTCTGTATGGTCGAAATTTCATTTAGAGTCCAATTTTGTTAATTTTGGCGAATTATTGGGGTATTGCAGTTGGTAAATTTTTACCGCGTTGGGTCAAAACAAGTCTAAGGATATCTTCGTAAAGGCAAGTTCTTTATACCCTCTACAACGTTCTTTTCATTGTCAATTTATTTGACCTCCCTTCGTTTGTTTCGACTGTTAATTGATTATGGAATTTTGAACGATTTACTTTAAATTTAATTTATTAAACTGGCCTCGTGGATTTTATTTGTTGGTTGCCTACGGGAGATTTGTGCCACCCCCATGCCTGTGGGAATGATGTCGTACTCACCCGGGGATAGGTTCTTAATTGTTCGGGTATTATTATGGATGTTGGTTGTTCTCAGGCTAGAGCGGTTGGGCAGTGGGGGCAAGGGTCGATTGTTCGGTGACGTTGGAGTGACTATTGTACGGTCTTTCTTAGGCCGTCGGCTAGACACTCCTAGTTACTGACCGTTGACCGGTGCCAGGCAATGTTGATCAGCTCTGCCGTTACGTGGTTATAGCATGATTGGTTACATTTTATTCTTGTTGCATGGTTTGGTGTGCACATAGGTACGGACTACATGTTGGAGTTTTCATGATCTGGTTATGCTTGGCCACGAGCATCCTAGTGTTGTTAGTTGCATCTGGCACGGGCATATGCATCGTGTGTGATTTACTATGTGGGCGAAGCATCTGCCTGATGCCTGGATATATGGGCGCCAGTGTATCTAGTTAATGTTTACTACGCCTTGCACTTTATATGCGCATTGCATGGTTACTATAGATACAGTGGTCTCGAACGGGAGTACCATTCCGACGGAGCCTAGGGCTCGGTTATTCAGTGGCTCAGGTGTCAGGAGTATTGACCCGAGGAGTGCGCACAGGTTTATTGAAGACATTTGTTGTCTTTCAGGGCAGCGGCAAGTTGGTATGGGACTTGGGTGCCAGGTGTCTCGTGTGGGCCCCAATGACCGGTATGTGCTTCTATTATGCTGCACTATTGTATTGTAGCGTCTCATGGCCTGTGTGTACGTGTGGGACTGTGTTTGGGGTGATCTCCTCTTCTATTTATAGCCTTTCTTTTCTTATAAACTTGCTGAGTCTTGCGACTCATCTTGCTTTCCATCATTCCAGGTAAAGATAAATCAAAAGTCGAGGGCGAAGATCGCACTGCCTAGCAACCGATCCCGTTGGTATGGTGTACAGACAGTTGCCCCCATTGTCTCTGATATTTTGTCAGTATTTTTGTCTCTTATTTTTGGTTGTGCCGGGTTATTTCTTGTATCTTCTATTGTTGGCACAAGCGTCTGTATATATTATTATACTCCATGACCGTTGTTCCAGCGGGGTACTTGTGTGCGTGCATATTTGTAGTTTGCTTCCACTGTTGTTTTTCTTATGCATGCATGCCAGGGTAAATTCCCGTTTTGTGTTTTATCCTCTTTTCCCTTCCGTAAGCACTTCCGTTCGGGTAGACCGGGTGGTTGGGATATCAAGGCGGGGGTGCTTACAAAAGCAGTGAAGATTGAAGAAAACCCTTGAAGAGATGAGGTTGAACCGGTGAACCAGCCTGGTTTAGCTGGTTCACCAGGTCAACAGCCCAGCCGACAAACTGGTCGTTTTTTTTGCCATGAACTAGACTGGTTTCTGGTTTTACCAGCCAGTCCAGTCTGGTTCTCAGATCATTGCTCATTATCAGTTAACAACTAATTGTTTCATAAACATCCCACAGACTTTCAGTGCTTGAACAGCAATTATTGAAATTCTGATTTTCCATGTCAGCCATCTTGATTAAAAAGAAACAAAAGTCTGTTATTGCTTATACATGATCCAAATTTAAAATCAGTATCAGTCAGGAATGGTGCAATTAACCATATGACCTAAAATGTTATGAATTAACAATTTGTTATGCTAAAATTAAGAAATCAACTCACCGTCTTGTGGCAATACTCTGCTGTATTAATGATATAACAGATTACCCTTTCATCCTTATCAGATGTCTGCATAAAATAATCAGATTGATAGTACCTTTAAATTAATACTAGCTAAAAAGGAAAAGCAATTGCTCAAATCCGTCATGAAGGAAAGGCAACAAGTCTGTTAATACCTTTATCTGTCCATCCATACCCGTAGCAGCTGCAACTATTCCAGTGCCCCCTTTAGGCAACCTTACAAAAAGCTTTGTAGCATATGCTTTAAGAATTCTTCGAAATGCCTATAAGGGAGAAGCACCAAATTGTAAATGCTAGAACACCTGTATATCACATATGCTGATGCAAGAAGTACCTTGGACTTTTGACCTTAATTAGCATTAAGGTCAGTATGACCCAACATGTACGTACTTTTTAACAAAAGAAAGAAAATCTAATTCAACATTTACTCAAGAACCATGTTAATGATGCTACTCTAGAACTTGACAGCATCAGAAGTTCTAGAATGACAGTGAACTCATGCCCACATTTCAAAATTCTTTACTACACTGAAGTCTGATTTATAACAAGGCCTTCTCTAATTTACTAAATGTCCAAGTACTGAAGTGCATTCAGTTCAGGGAAAATAGGTACTAAAATGAACTAAAAGAGAGGGCATACTCCATGTACATGCAGGAGAGTAAATGCCACATATTTGTCCTATGTCACATAGATTGCACCCAGAAATCTTTTAGAAAGATTTACACAAGAAGAATAACAATCCTAAAGCCAGAAAGCTAGAATTTTTGTCATAAGAAAATGAAGAAGAATTTCAACTCCCATAGATTTCCTCTGATTCATCTCTCCTTCCATGTACACATTAAGCTCAATCGAGTAGCCTCCCACACCCTTGCCTAAAACCATGCCAGCTTCCCCCCAACTCTCTCATCATCATCAGTACCACCCCAGATAGCCCAAACAAAAGCCATAAAGTGGCACCAAAAATACCACCTCTATTTTCTTGTGTCATTCAATGAGTCTCCTCTTTATCCATAGCCATCCCAAAAATAAACATTTTAAGATAAAAAAAAGGGCATAAAAATTTCTTGGGTTATTCAGCACTTGAGAGTCTGAGGTAATGTAAACCAAACTTCCCCTCAGCTACTTGATAATCCAGCAAGAGAGAAAAAGCATTCCCATCATCTACACATACATTAGCCATTTTTCAAATCATTTAAAAGAATATAGATTCTTAATGCTAGATAGCGCTTGAGGCTTGAGATCACGACACTCATGTGAAAAGGAAAGAAAAAACAGATCTGGAAAATGCATAAAGTTTATAGACTCCTTTACTAACCACAAAGCACTAAGAAGATGATGCAAAACAAATGACCCACACTAATTTGATAGTTTCAATTACAAGAAGCGGGTAGCAAAAGGTCATGGTTCCTAGATGACAAAGATCTGTGAAGAGATTATTGAAGCACTATAAAGACGTGGAGAACTTCAATAGTCTAAAGTGTTCCCCCATACTTCGAGCTTCATATTCATGCCGCCTTATGTTTCGTCCGACACAATGTCATTGGCAAATAGCATAAACTAAGGCCCCTCTGCCTGGACCTGTTCAGTGAGTTCATGGTGCATTACTAGGGAAAAGAGTTAAGGGATTAATCCATATCCTTGATGTAATACAATTATAATTGGAAAAGTCTCAACATTTCCTCCATAAGTTCTGACACATGTTTTTGCTCCATAATGTCTCCAATAACCTACTATAAGCAATTCATACTTCTTTCTTCTTTAAAACCCTGACTTCTCTAGGAACGTGCCATCTTCTCCCATGCATTTGAAGGACCCCCTTTTTTTTTTCAAATCACAAAAACTGAGTCTAGAGGTAGGTCTAAAATAGCCCAAGTTCAAGCAAGCATAACAGGACACAATATCTTATTTTAACTAATGGATCAATGTGTTATAGGCCATATATAAAGAACTTGAATAAGGTTTAAGATTAGCATTGAAAATGCTTCACACTGAAAAGATACCAATTTCTAGTACAAGACATATCATCCATTCCAGCAATAAGCAAAAAGAAGTCAGAAATCCAGGGAAATTGGTTTGTGGAGAGGAATGGAGTTAATATATGATTTAAAGAATCAGGTTAATCTGACATTATGTAAAACTTTCAGGAATAACAGCACCTCCCTATCCACATGTATAAAATGTCAAAATGTTTGCTTTAGCATCTTTGATGGATAGAAGTAACCGACTATAGAATAATCAATTCTTCAACATTTATTTTAAATAGGAGAAACAACGTATTAAGTGTTGGAACAAGAAAATTTTAAATGATAAATTTTACCTTGAACAAGTTAAACAATGTCTGACTCCTTGTCAATGCACTGCATCTCTTCAAACTTCTCCTGATAATTAAGAAGACCTTCACAAGACAGGAACAAATCAAGCAAACAGCACACACATCTGGTATCCAAATGAATTCAAATGTCTACAGTTGAATGATACCCAATACACAGCAACAGGTACCAGAAGCTTAGTTCTGCAACCTAATATTCCATCACTTCTAATGATATGAAATCAGAAAAGCAAGCAATCAAAGAGCAAAGTGGTAAAAATTAGTAAAGTGCATGTTTTCTGGTATACTGAAGAAACAGAGACAGCTTCAGATGCTTGGTTTTGCAACCTAATATTCCAAAATCTATACCTAGATCACAAATGTAGTAAATGCACAATATATACCTCAGACACAAACAAACTGCATGCTGATCAAGGAGAAATATTAGTGAAAGATGTAAACTTGGAAGGAAACAATAAATATCACAGGCCCCAGAATGTAAATGAACATTCTAAGGCCCAATGGTTGCTGAGTCAACCATGAAAATCAAAGTCCCATCCTACAGAATTCATGTTCTTGGGGATGGATGGTAAGGCAGGTAAACTCAAATGTAAAAATAACCTACATTAGAACATTCTAATTCATTGTTTGTGTTATAGCAATACACCAACAGCATACCATGCCTTTATCCCACCATGTGGGGTCGATGTTTGTTTTCTAGCATTAAAGATGGAAAAATAACTGTTGACATTAAATTTGAATGAATAGCTTTCACAGAACTTTTGTCTTGCAGGGGGGAGTTCACTTTGTATTGCTTCGTGTATTGAGTTTTCACTATTTTAATTGATATGAATAGGAGTATTCCTTATTTATCCACTCAATTAATATTACAAGTAAACAACTGTCCTGGTGCCAGGGCAATGGTATTACTTTTACTTAATTATAAAGAGTCAAGTATAATTTGGGAGCCACTGGAACAGACCTAGCTTTGCTAGACAATAGAAGTCAAGTATAATTGTGTTGGGAGAGTTGTTCACAATAAGTGTTGCAAGGTTTTTATAAAATTTTCATTCTGTTTAGATTATGTGAAAACACGGTTCTTATTGTAAATACCTAGCATGCTGCAGAATCTAAACAGATTGACTAACACAATCTTGATCAACTGAACAAATCTGTCAACACAATTTTGATCAAACTATTTCTAGGAAGTTGATCAATATAAAGAGAAACATATTGCTCTAAACCCAAGCATACTGGAACAGAAACAGACATCTTGACGCTAAAAATGACTGGACAAGAATAAAAGAAACAAACATTAGTTGGTCATGGTGTCAATGGACAGGTCATGTAGTTACTCTCACAAATTTCACAAAGAAAACCCTTTTTTTTATGAAGAAAAAGCTTTGCATGATCTGAGGAAATAAAGAAGAAAGGAGTAGATTCCCACCATCCTCTGAAACTATCCCGAATTTGAAATGATGGTTGTATCATTAGAAATAAGCCATGCAAAAATCTAGAAATGAACCCAAAAAGGATATGCCCAAATGCAAAAATTGATGCTGAACAATTATGATAATGTGATAATCTTGCTAGGGCCCAGTCCTCTGAAGACTGCCAAAAAGGATGTCTAATGGTTTACCTGCATGCTACTGGATAAAATATTAGTTTGACTTCCCTCCTCAATATCCCATGTTTCCTCCTGTTAAATTAATAAGGATATATTATCAAGGGAACTATGATTAATGGAAATGAGAAAATGCTTGTGTTATGCATTACATGCTCAAACCTGAACAAGTTTTTCCAGATTCTCCATAAGAGTCTTCTCTTCTAGTTCTACATATACCGTCAAATGAGGTTCAAAGCAAGATGAAATAATTCCACGAAAATTGAACTGCCACATCAATGCAAAAAGACAATTATCAGCGGCAAGTTATATTAGCTGAAAACCTGAAATAAGTCCAAAACTGAAAAGCGATGGTAAAACTAACTCACGAATCATCAGAACAATGAAGACAAAGTTAATTTATAAATCAAGCCCACTGTTAAGGCTCACCACAGACATATCTCACAAAAGTAATGAAGTTCTCGGACATGATTTTTTGTACATGACTATGACTCAAACATTAAGTCTATCAACATCAAATTAAACAGTTAAAAGTAGTACAAGGCACTGAAAAACTAATAACAATGAATTTTCACATCCAAACACATTGATCTCAGTCTCATCCTTTCCCTAAAACATAGTTAGCAGGATTACTTATGCCATAGCCAAAGTGATAGAAGAAATCTAAGTAACATTAATACAACAAGATCTGGGATAAGAAACCACACCTTGCCTCTATAAACTAGATGTTAAGCACACACCATGCATATGCAGTTACAGCTTTGATGGTTTTGAACAGAGCATGCAATTAAGCTGTTGTAGGAAATTAAATAACTAGCATGCTAATTTGACTAAATTAAACATCTTCTAACATTTAAATATGTGGCATTGAAAAGGATAATTCTGTCTTATTACCTAGCTGAAAAAAAAAATCCAGTAAAGGATACTTCTGGTAAAAGGAATTTGACAGAGCTTCAGAACTGGGAGACACCAAATTGGTTATCTCCGTTCATATGATACAATTTCTCCAAAACCCAACCAATCAAAAAAATAAACAAAAAAAGTCCATGTTCCCCTTTTAAAAATATAAATGAAAATATAAAATATTGAAATTAATAAAACATTTAGTTTAACTTTAAGCAATAGAGCACAAAGTAGTTATATAACAGTTGCTAAAAGTTGGGAACTTGCAGCATTTTTAGGGATGAGAATTTCTTTTCTTTTTTTCCCTTACATTTATTAAAAAAGAAATACAATTGAATTGTAAGGTAAATACTTTTTATTAGACAATTTTGTCAAATGACAACTAAAAAACATGATAGGGTCTCATTTTCAGGGAGACACTAAATAGGTTTTCTCCTCCTATATAATAATAGTACAGATAAACCTAACCCAAGACACCTACTTAAAGTAGTCAAAGCCTCTCAGTAAGGTCCCTTTTATTTCTACTTGTCCAAAGAACTGCAACAGATTGTAAAAATGAGGTAATAAAATGATATATTTTCACCATGCAAGCATTTGTGCTTGAATTGGAGATTGTCTGTATGACCTATCGGCATGGCATCCTTAATATAAATATCCAATAATAATTAAAAAGAAACCCAATGAAGATATGTACATACCCCAGCTCCTGTGACCAATAAATCTTTCTGTCCATCCTTCTCCTAATACCAAAAAGGAAAAGAAAAAAGAAAAAAAAATGAAAGGAACGATAAGTATCTTAACAGAAAACAGGATTGGCAACTAATTCTTACTAAGACGGTTTTAACTAAATCAAGAATGGATTAAGCATACTTCATTCTCACTTCCTTGATGTGCGGCGAGCTTTTTCTCATACTTCTTTCGAATATCTGACACAGTTTGACCATTGCTTTCCACTTTACTGGTTTCATCATCACTCCCTGAGTCCCTGCTACGAGTGCCACCACCAAACTTTTCTGCCAACTCTTCTTCAAATTCTAAGGTTCGCTGCAATGCCTAGCCATATTTACCAAACATTGGGAATATCATAAGACAATTATCATTGCAAAAAAAAAAAAAAAAAAAAGAGGAAGTATCCTGCAGAACTGACAATGGTCATGAGATAGAATACAAGCATTTTATCTATAATTAATACAGATAAATTTTTTTGCAGAAAAGTAACTCAAAACAAAAATGTTTTTACTTTTTTTAAAAAAAATAATTCAAAACAAATGCTACTCAAGTTGTTTTATGTGTGGGCCCCTAGCTCTTACTAGCTTGGCTTTCAAATGCTAAACTATAACAGTAAAGTCAAAAGAGGCCAAAAGAACATCCGGAAAGGATTTCAACTTGAGTATCCCACTATTATTTTTACACCTAGAACCTAATATACCTATTTTCTTTTCCAGAAAACTTGTAATCCTGGGAATTCCAAGCAAATATCACAATATTAGCTAAATATGAAGAAACCATAATTTAAGGATAAAATTCCCGACTATTGTAAATATACAAAGCCCTAGAACAAAAGCCAAAAACTAAATGATCAACAAAAGTTTTCAAAAGTTACACCCCCCCCCCACCCCCCACCCCTCTCTCTCTCTCACATTAATTTCTTCAAAACTAAGACCAAGGATACAGACATGCAATGCAACACAAGAAAGACATGGACACACCGACATGAATTTTCAAAATAATTAGGCCACATGGAATAACATGGCATGTGCAACACAACCATCAATGTTCTTGTCTATTCATATCACACTACATCCTTTTGTCTTATTATGTACAAATAAAATCAGGAATAAGGTTCATATTCTCCCTTTTACTTTTCTCATTTTCCATAATAATTCAAGATCTTGATTTGGTTATGAATTTTTTTGTTGTAACAAAAAGGGAAAAATAGAAAAAATAGCTTATTAGACGTTCTTTTCAAGTTTCAAAACAATTGGTGGCTTCAGAATGTTGCCCGGTGCTTCATAAGGTTTGGCAGGTTTGGGTGGAAAGACTATAATTTTAATTTTCTACCAGTATTCATGTTGGCTCTCCCTAAGGGCCCATTTGGTAGGCTTTTTGTTTTCAGTTTTCAGTTGTCATTTTCACTATTTTGACAATGAAAATAGAAAATGGTGCTTGGTTCCTTGTTTTCATTTCAAAAATTTGAAAACTCCAAAGAGAGGTTTTTACAATTTTCATTTCATATTCATTTTTTCCCTCTCCCAGGACTCGCCGCCAGCAACCAAATGTCATTGGCATATCCCTGAGAAGTGGACATTGGTGACCCCCAGCAACCCTACTCTTGGAGTCACTACTCACCAATGATTCCCTGTGATAAGTTCATGGAGATCCGGCTGGCATTTGTAGATTCATATGAAGACTAAACCCCAAGGAGAGAGATTAAGGAGATCTAGCTGGCTGACATGCCAGTGGTTTGGCATACCACCTCAACATAGATATAATACGTATACCTACAAGATAAGGGTTCCTTGATGGCATAGCTAAACCAAATTATGTTGGAAAAGTTAAAAGGTAAATCCAGATTATCTCTATCATGGCCAAATAATCAAGTGATAAGGTTGAAGTGATAAGAGATATACAAGCTGAAGTGATAAGAGATAAAGAGATAAAGCTGTTCCAGATAGGAGATAAGAGATAAGGCTGTTCCAAGAAAACAGGGATGAATTGGTTCCAGCAAATTTAAAATTTCTCTGATCATCTTTAAGTCTAGTTTAAATTTATTTTCTGTATTTATTCCTATATTTTAGGAGATATTTTTAGATGGTCTTGTGTATATATAACCCATCTTGAGTTCAATACAAGATGAGAAAGCATTTACAAGTAATCGAGTAAGTTTTTCTTTCTACTCAAATCATTCTCTCCAATTACTCAAGTAATCCTTCTCTTTACTCAAGTAAACCTTCCATCCCTTAGCTTGTTTTCAATTCTGTTCAAATTATGACATTAAATAATAATAATAATAATAACAAGAAATGATGACCATTTCAACATAGGTATTGGAAGGAGAATGAAAAACAAATATAACTTACCAACAACAAGGTTCCAACATCAGGCTTTTCCTTTAAATTATCGAGGATGTCCACAATTTGTGTCCTGGAAATAAAGAACCACAGAGAAAAATCACAATAAGAAAAATAATTGCCAGAAAGAAATGAATATATGATAGGCCATCGGTGTACCAGACCTACCAAAGACCAGCATACATGAAGGTTAGAATAGGGAATTAACACATGCAGGTTGTTACAACCAGCATGTGCGCATGGGGGGGTAGTTTTGTAATCTATATGCTGAGGGAATAATTTGCATGTGCAAGGGAATTCGGTTAGAGAGGGGTGGAGGAGAGGAATAAATAGCTGAGAAGAAGAGGGAGAGGGTAGCTGGTTTTTGATAGAAGAATTGGGAGAGTTAAAGGCCTCTCGAATGCCCTGGTTTATTCTTGTTTTCTTGCTGGAAAGTATTGGAAGCTATTGATAATTGATTGCTGTTTGGATTTCTATCGGGGATCCTATCAATTGGTATCAGAGCGTCATCAATCTGAATGGTGAACTTGATGGACCAAGTTGGAAAATTGTAAGGGAGAATGGAAGGCATGCAACAGGAACTTGATGCCATGAGGGGTGTGGTTCAATCGGTGGGAAGGAAGGCAGCGAGCTTGTTGGAACGATTCGCTTGGATGAGAACGAGGTGGGAAGAGCAGGAACGGGAGAGGAAGACAAGGAGAGACGGGAAGACCGGGAGAAAGGGAGGAAGGGGAAGTGAGTTGAGGTAGACCAACCTGCGGGTTCGCCCTTGTCAAGGGAGGGAACGCCAGTAGCTGGAGGGAGAAGTGGCAAAGGGGGCGACTGGGTCAATGGTGTCGGAAGGCAGCAGTACCATGGGAGACAACTGGAAATACCCATCTTCGAGGGAGATGATCTAGATAGCTGGGTCTTTAGGGCTGAGCGCTACTTCATTGTGAACCAGCTATCTGATGCGGAGAAGTTGGAGTTAGCGGCCTTATGCTTTGAAGGAGCGGCTTTGTCGTGGTTCCAATGGGAGAAAAGACGACGGGTGAGGAGCTGGAAGGAGCTCAAGGCGATGTTGAGGAATAGGTTCAGGACCGCGCAGGAAGGCACGGTGGAAGAGAGGGTCCTTGCACTTCGACAGTGGGGGTCCGTTAAGGGCCACTTTATCAGCGGATTAAAGCCGGTCATCCGAGCTGAGATGAGGGTGTCGAGGCCGATCAGGCTGGAGCAGATGATCGAGGAGAAGATGGAGGGGATGCAAAAGGGAGTCGACACCAGAAGAGGGGAGTTGCAATCAATGGAAAAGAAGGTAGCAATCATGCTGGACCAGTTCGCATACTTGAGGACGAAGTGGGAGGATCCAGAACGAGAGAAGAAGGGCAAAGCGAAGGAGGGAGATAGACCTTCGGAATTTACCCAGAATTCCAAGGGATCACTTGGAATCGAAATGGGCAGGGAGTTCGAGGGTGGAATTGGAGGGCATTGGCGACCGAAAGTGCGGGGAAGAAGGCTGGAGATGCCGAATTTTGAAGGGGAAAATCTGGATGAATGGATTTTCTGAGCCGAAAGATATTTCTCTATCAATCAGCTGTCCGAGGAGGAGAAAATCGAGTCAGCTGCTCTGTGTTTCGAAGCAGGGGCTTTGGTGTGGTTTCAATGGGAGACTCGACGGAAGGGAGTTCAAAATTGGGAGGAACTGAAGATCCACCTAAGTAAACGATTTCGATCTTCACAAGAGGGATCAATGGAGGAGAGGCTTTTAGCCCTCAGGCAAGGTGACTTCATGTAGGAATACCGCCTCCTCTTTGAGACTTTGGCGGCCCGGGTGGGAGAAGTTTCAGTGGCCATGCTGGAGGACACATTTGTTAACAGGTTGAAGCCAAAAATCAGGGCAGAAGTTAGGGTGTTACGGCCATTGGGTCTATCGCAAATCATGGAGACAGCCCAATTAATTGAAGACAAGATTCACATACTCCAAGCCCAAGTGGGTCCTGGACCACCTGGGAGCCCTATGATTCAACAACAATTTCCTACTTTTCACCTTGAGGACAAGGTGAAAGTGCGGGAGGGGAGTAATGATAGGCCACCAGTGTACCAGACCTACTAAAGACCAGCATGCATGAAGGTTAGAATAGGGAATTAACACATAAAGGTTGTTACAACCAGCATATGCGCATGGGGGGGGGGGTAGTTTTGTAATCCATATGCTGAGGGAATAATCTGCATGTGCAAGGGAATTAAGTTAGAGAGGGGCGGAGGAGAGGAATAAATAGCTGAGAAGAAGAGGGAGAGGGTAGCTGGTTTTTGATAGAAGAATTGGGAGAGTTAAGGGTCTCTCGAATGCCCTGGTTTATTCTTGTTTTCTTGCTGGAAAGTATTGGAAACTATTGATAATTGATTGCTGTTTGGATTTCTATTGGGGATCCTATCAATATATTCTACATTTATGCAGATAAATCCAATGACGTTAAGGAAAACAATTACTAAAGGCTTGATATATTGTTGTTATGGACACCAACCTAGTCAATCATGCAGTAGAACTTCTTAACATTAAATCTGACCCATTGCACCCATTTCATATTTACATGTCATGCCCTAACATTGAAGGAAACATCGCAGCTTGATACATTATACAGGATGAAATAGCAACTGCAAGGACCATATTTACACATGCTTCCAAGATTTTTGTGAGTTTACAGTGTCAAAATCCTCATGTAAGTCAAACTGGTAACACTCCTATATTTCAAACTTGATTGAAATGATTTTTCCACTAAGATATTTTGGTGTCTTCTATGACATGAATATGAATACTTAACAGAGAAGATGGTAAACCTTGTCAACTTGCAGAACTGGATACAAAGCAAATAAGGAACATGCCATGAAGGAGGAAATATTTTCCAGATCTCCTCGTTTGTTCTTAATCGACGCTTGATCCAAGCATATCTCCTTTCAGTTTTATCCAACTTGGCCAGTTCTATGGAAGTTTCAATACGAAAGTCATGAAAAGAAAACTAAACATGAAATGATCAATAAACAAAATGAAAAGAAGGAATAGAATTGCACAAACCAGCTCCTTCAAAGATCTGCCTATATGAAGTAAGCTCCCTGTTGCAAAAATTCTTAACTAACTCTTCCCTTACAGATGGCTCCAGGGCATCAACAACCAAGCAAGCATCTGCTAACTGCTGCAGTAGATTACTTTCTTCAGTCTCTTTCCCTGTTCCTAAGCTAGTGCAGGTAGAGAAACAGATAGATAAGATGACAAGAGATAAAGCAGGATAAAACTTAAAAAAGGTATATACAATAAACCAGAAAACAAACAGAATATATTCCTCCCAATTATGCACAAAAAATTTGTTAAAAAAGGGAAAAAAAAAAGAAAGAAAGAAAGAAAGCCTCCAAAAGCATATATGCAAGAAGTGTTTAGAATAAAGGAATAGGGGAAAACATTCCTCAAGAGTAAGCTAAATTTCAAACATCCATAGCTATACCTGTTTTTAGTCAGAAACTCTATAAATTCCCTCTGCCATGTCTTGTGCTACTATTTGAGCACTTGGGTACAAGGAAGAATCAGGACAATCCAGCATTTAGATGTAAATATCTTGTGCTACTATCCCTAGTTACAGGATTTGTTTCTTTGTTTACTAACCAAATTTCTATCAAAAAAGGGAGAGGAAGGCTGCATATGAATACAACCCTCCAACCCTTGGAATGCAATGTGCCTTGTGCACTGGAGGTGCCTTTTTAAGCAAGTGAATTAGTATCTGAAATTCCTCCATAAGTTTAAATTAGATGATTAACCAAATCACCATCTGTAAGAAATTCATAACCCCTCAAAAATGTGATAATTCTCCTGTTTTCATAAGTTTTTTTCATATCTCAATTTGTTTAATCCTACATACACAATTCAGTTGCTACACTACAAGTTGAGATTTTTACCTTCCATATCTTAAATGTGATATAAATGGCAGTTCCCATTTTCCTACTTTCGGTAGTAAACAGATGACCCAACCATTCAAGTTATAAACCACAAACTAAAGTACCAGGTCAAAGCATTCAAGTTATAAGCCACAAACTAAAGTATCAGATCAAAGTTTCCCCTAAAAGCTGCCCAACACTCGTTGGAAAAATGCATGTGTTATGAATGTAAATGGGGCAATGGCAGAGTTCATAACTCCAAACCTAAAACCATCTTGCCTCCAATTTCTGACTCAGACATTATAACCTTTTTATCGTAACATTGAAAAAAAAAAAGTGCCTAAGTTTAGCATCTTAATTCTTCAAATAAAGTTACACCTATGTTCAAATATAAAGTATATGAAACAAACTAATGCACAAAACCAAAACATAAATTAGAATAGACAAATAACCAACTACATTAGTATCATTATAAAGTATTAAGTGTATCCCTGAAATAGAGTGCATAGAACTTCACAGATCAGGGGCCTTTTTATTGTTGAGTCCTCAGAAAGAAAGCACAGTTTAACATTGGGTAACCTGACAGCTTTCCCTTGCTTTAAATTTTTTTTCTTAGGCTCTAAAGTTACATTATAGTTGGACAGGTAGTGCAACCACGGGCTGTTCTGCAAGCAGTCTCCTAACCTTTTCCTGCAGCTGTTAATTACGAGGTGGTTGTGGCCAAGTCTTTCTCACTCTGTGTTAATGGGGTAAGGTAAATCTATGGATTTTAGACAAAGCCTTCAGGACTGGGAAGGTTGACTCCTTGTCAGCTTTTAGGTTTGCCCCATAATTACAGCAGAATTGGGCTAAGGGTGGGCAAATGTATATGATGCCCATCACAAGGAGGAACATTCTTTATATGCTCTTTCTAATTGTGCCATTTCTGACAAAGGTGACTGATGAGGAATTAGCAATATTAAATTCAGTGTTTAACATTAGGATTCAAGTTTGATTTGAATTTTGGAATTTGGGTTTTGATTTAGATTTAAGATTTCTATGACTGTTTTTCTGGTTAGGATAATTCTTCTACTACTACTTCTCCATGTGGAAATCAATGCTTTCTCAAAAGCCACCTTCATTTGTGTGGACAAAGGCCCATGGCACCATTCTTATTACTGATAACCTAAGGAGGGGCAGCCACATTATTCTTGATTGGTGTTACATGTGCATAAACTGCAGTAAGGCAGTGAATCACCTTATTCACTGTCAGGTGCATGTGATTTTTGGAGCTTTGCTTCACTTGTGATTCAGTTCAGCAGGTAATGCTAACCACCATCTTAGGATTAGGTTTTTTGTGCTCTTGCAGATAGACATCCAATTCCCAGAGAGCATTTGGTTGGCTTTTCCTTTATGATCTTTTTGGTGGTTGGGGATAAAAAGAAATAGGAGGGCCTTTGAGGGTTTGGTGAACTCAGTGAGAACCTCTGCTTTCTTGCACTTTTTTTAGGGTTTTCACACCTTAAGACAATGTTTTGCTTTTATATACTTGCTTATTCCTCACCGCCCCGCCCCCCCCCCCAAAAAAAAAAATAATAAATAAATAAATAAAAAGAGGAAAATTTTGAAAAAAGAAAAGCACAGACATTTCTTGTATAATCTTAGTGTTTCGATTGGAGAACAAAGTTATAAAAAAAAGTATCACATTTCCTCATCAACTGAATTTCCTGAAAAACATTCCTACAAGTAAATATTCATATGTTCAACCTTCATTTCAGTTTTCCAACCCCAAGAACAGAAAAGTGTTATTAACCAAACAAGTCCAGCATACCTTGAGAAATCAGAGAACACATGAGACTTCAGAATTTGTTTGATGTTCTTAAATTTCTCCCTGAGCTCTGTGATCTTAGGAATATCTCTATAGGCATCAAAATGACTACATAACTGGTTTACGGCCTGAAATTCATTAAGACCAAAAATAAGCAAATAGCATACAGTTTTCTTTATAAATGGAAATTATATAAAAGGACACCACCATATATGGGTGAACCATGCAAAAGAAGAAGAAATGAAAAGGAGGTCTGTAGATCTTTTGGCAAGTACAAAAAATAAAAAAAGCATTATCCTCCTTGAACCACAAAAATATGAGACCTCAACAAAGAGCTGTTTAGCCTGACAAAATTCAAAGCTTCTCTTGGGTCAAATATCCAAAGCACAAAAAAAGAGATGGTGACCAAAGGGCATCCCTACCTAAGCCTAGGGCAAACACAGCTACAAGAGCTTAAAAGGTCCACAACAGAAGCAGGCATTATTCATGAATGTCAAAGATAGAAAAGGCCAAGCTCCGATCTCCTTGCCACTAAACAATGAAGAATATGATTCTGTCACATTCCTTGGGGTAGAATTGTCATTATAATTTTTGTATGCTAAATAGGGGTGTACCTAGTCGGTTAGCACAGCAGTGCATCTCCTGGAGTACATTCCAGGAGATTCCAGCTGCAGGTTATATATGTATCAAGGCCTCAGCCTAACAGAATTATGCAATGAAAGATTCTGAAAATTCTCTCTCTCTCTCTCTCCCTCCTGAATCACCCAAAAATCTCCCTTGCCACAGCTCTAAGGAGCTGACAATTGGTATCAAAGCCAGGTGGTTCCCAGCTTTGGTTAGAGTCCGACGACACAAACAGCCGATTCCAAGTCGTCGGAGTTGATCACCACCACGATCAAAACTACCCACCGATCAAACTCATTCCAGTTAACAAAGTGAAGGCGAGCGGAGCTCAAGTCACCGTGATCGAGTGACTCAATCAATCAATTCCGACGAACTAGGAATCTAAGTGATTGTAGTGATTGGGTAAGTGATGGTCAAAGGCACCCAAATGAAACTAGAGACCCGATTGGATGCCTTGGAGATGAGCCTCTGACAGAGCCAAAAGCAAGTAGATGAGAGGGTAGAAACAGGAATCCGCCACACCCAGAAGGAGGTCAGTCGTGGTCAATGATTGAGAGACACTTGAGGGAAGACTTCTTGCACCTTAGAGAAGAATTCTCTAGACTTAGTCAACAGCTGAGTGCAGCGTTGAACATGTTCTCCAGGCAACCTAATGCGAGTTTGCTGGTAGACTTTCCTCCGCGTTCCGTGGCAACACCCATTCTCGCAAGATCGAGGAGTAGACCGAAGATGGAGGAAAGGACGGAGTATGTTCCCGAAACTTCCAATAGGGGAACTTTTGTGAACCAAGCCAACACTCTGATCCCGAGATTGGAAATTCTGGTGTTCGAAAGTGACAAACCAAGGTGGTGGATCTGACACTATGAGTGTTTCTTCTACCATTACCGGATAACCGAAGGCTAGAAGGTCAACTTTGATGCTCCTTACTTGAACAATGTGGCAGATGCATGGTTTCAGGGATGGAGCGGAAGGAGAACAAAGTGGAGTTGGCCTGAATTCGTAGAGGATTTATGTGCTTGCTTCGGGGAAAGGACTATGATCGACGTGGTAGAAGAATTCAATAAATTGAAGTAGGATGGATCAGTGGAAGAATGTCAAGTCAGGTTCAAAGAACTCAAGTCCACATTGAGTCTTTCCCACCCAACCCTGGATGAACCATATTTCGTGTCTAGCTTCCTCAAGTGATGAACTCAGACCAATGGTTAAGATGTTACAGCAAGCCACGGTAAGATAGGCTACCGAAAAAGCTCATTTACATGAGCTATCTCTAGAGGCGTTTGCTAAGAAGCACAAACTATCCTCTAAGGGGTATGCTAGGAATAATTCGCAAAACGGCAGGAATGGGAATTTCAAAACTAACAACCAACAGGTCGTTAAAGGGAACTTAGTACCTAGGACAACCCCCAACCCTGTTCCATTGAAGACCCTTTCTATAGAGCAGAAATGACAAATGGGGCTATGCTTTCAATGTGGAGAGAAATATACACCCGGACATCAATGTAGAAAACAACTGATGCAGATGGAAGGGCAAGAGGAAGGAGAAGAAGGAGAACTAGAGGGTGCTAAGGAATTGGATGATGATGGGAATGAGGTTGCTAGAGAAGAAGGTGGGAAGATCTCCTTACATGCACTAGAAGGCTATCCATAAAAAAAGATAATTAAAGTAAGGGGTTCAGTGGGGAAGAAGAAGGTGGTAATACTCATTGGGAGTGGGAGCACACACAGCTTCCTGGATGAGGGTACTGCCAAAGGTTTGCAATGCCCCTTGCAAGCCACCCTTCCCCTATCAGTCACCATTGCCAATGGCAGCAAGATGGTAAGCAAGTACAGACGTCCAAACTTTACATGGTTGATGGAAGGACATGAGTTTACCATGGACCTACGAATCTTACACCTAGGAGGCTGCCATATTGTGTTAGGGGTGGACTGGATGAGAACAATAAGCCCTTTGGTGTTCGATTTTAATAAGCTAGAAGAAACTAACACTAACCGGATGTTCAGAGAAGGGTGAATGTAAAATGGTGTCAGGCAGAAGCTTACAAAAGTTAATTAAAAAAGGGGAGGCTGCCATAGCCCTACTACATTCCTTGTATGCAGTGGAGTTGGGGACTGAGGAGGGGGATACAAAGGAAAGTGCAGCAGCTGAAGGAAGGGAACATTCATGGCTTAAGCTTGATTCTACTCCACAGTCTCTCACAGAGGTACAATCTTATGACTCTCTACATTCACTGCTGGTTGAGTTTGAGGATTTGTTCATTGAACCATCTACCCTACCCCCAACCCGATTTCTTGAACATGCTATACATTTAAAAACCAACACAAAGCCTCTAAATGTCAAATCCTACTAATATTCCCCTTTTCAAAAGGGTGAGATAGAAAGGCTCGTTAAGGACATGTTGACTAAATCCATAATCCAGCCAAGTCAAAGCCCTTTTGCCTCTCCCATCCTTCTAGTAGAAAAAGAATGATGGATCTTGGCGATTCTGTGTTGATTACCGCCAATTAAATTCTCTTACCATCAAAAACAAATTTCCAATCTCAATCATAGAAGACCTTCTAGATGAGCTGTTCGGGGCCACTATCTTTACAAAACTTGACTTAAGGTCTGGATACTAGCAGATGAGAATGAACCCAACAGATATTCCTAAGACCGCCTTTAGAACTCATCAAAGCCTTTATGAGTTTTTAGTTATGCCCTTTGGCCTAATTAATGCCCCTACTACTTTCCAAGCTCTAATGAATCACATTTTCAGCCCCTACCTAAGAAAGTTCATCTTTGTCTTCTTTGACAACATCCTTGTGTATAGCCCTTCCCTTGACTAACACTTAAACCAATTAAGAACAGCCTTCCAAATTCTCAAATCTAACCAGTTGTTTGTAAAGAGATCTAAGTGCACTTTTGCTAAGAGCAAAGTGGAATACTTAGGCCACATTATTACCAGAGAAAGGGCAAGCACCGATCCAAAGAAAATTGCTACCATGGTAGAATGGCCAAAGCCACAAACGGTGAAGGAGTTAAGGGATTCCTCGATCTCACAAGATACTACCAAAAGTTCATCAAAGATTATGGGGTAATAAGCAGGCCACTAACTGTGTTACTCAAGAAGAACAATTTTGTATGGAACCCAAGGGCAGAGGTAGCTTTTCACACACTCAAGAAGGCAATGACACAAGCACCAATTCTAGCCTTACCTAACTTTACCAAACCCTTTATTTTAGAGACAGATGCATGCGAGACTGGGGTGGGTGTAATGCTAGTAAAAGAAGGTAAACCCCTAGCTTTTCTTAGCCAAGCCTTGGCCCCAAAACACTTGGCACTGAGCATTTACAACAAGGAACTCATTGCAGTCCTAATGGCAGTGGATAAATTGAGGTACTATCTGGAAAGAAACCTATTTGTGATAAAAACAGACCACGAAAGTATTAAATTCCTGATGCAGTGATAGACCACCGATTCACTGGACATATCAAAAGCGTCCAAGGAATCAGGGATAGTTTTGGAATTAGGAAAATGAGCTGCTAGATGAGGGGTAGAGCAAGAATTACAAGGTTGTGTAACAACCTTCATGTGCGAATTCCAATTCCGTTAGAGAATGTGGAATAAAAGAGAGGTGGCGGAGGTGAGGGAGGTGTGAAGAATTTTCCAGAAAGTAGGAGAGATCTAGGGCCTCTCGAATTGCCCTGTTTTCTTTCTTCTTTGGCTGTAATTGGTTTGGACTTTTGCTTATTGAATCAAGCATTCTTACAATTCTTAGAGTTCTACCATTTTGGTATCAGAGCATTGTGATCCCAATGGTGACTTAACAGATCGAGTGGGAGATTTAGAGAAGGGGTTGGATAGCGTACAACTAGGCGTGGATGTCATGTAGAGTGAATTGAATGCCATGAGAAGTGAGATTCGATCGATGGAGAAGAACGTTGCTTCCTTGTTGGAACAGTTCGAATGGATGAGAGCGAGATGGGAGGAGCAACAACAAGAAAGGAAGAACAAGGAAAAGTGGGGAGAACAATCACCTAGGGTAGGTGACTCGGAGGCAACGCCCGAGGCGGGTGGGAGGCGAGCTGAAACGAAGGGAGTTGAGGGTGGCTGGCGATCAGAATCTCGCGGACGCCGGCTGGAAATGCCGCTCTTCGATGGAGGTGACCCTGATGGCTAGATTTTCAGAGCCAAGCAATACTTCTCGGTGAATGGGTTGACTAATATGGAGAAGGTGGATACAGCAGCTGTATGTTTGGAAGGACCTGCCCTCTCATGGTTTCAGTGGGAAGAAAAAAGGCAGAGAATGAGGACTTGGGAGGATTTCAAGCTGCTGCTGCGAAACCGATTCCGACCCACTCAAGAAGGGTCGGTAGAAGAGCGATTTTTAGCTCTTCGACTGAGGGGGGCTGTCTCGAACTACTGTCAAAACTTTGAGGCACTGGCATCGCCTTTGGAGAATCTGCCAGAAGCGGTGCTAGAAGGGCACTTCATCAACAGTCTCAATCCAGAGATCAGGGCTGAGTTGAGGGTGTTGAGGGCAAGGTGTTTGGAGCAAATGATGGACCTGGCGCAACGAATAGAGGAGAGGAACCTGGTGCTCTGGGGAAATGTAGTTGGACCAGTTTCGAATAGAGGTCAGTCCGCTTCACTTGCTATTCCAAATTACCAGCGTGGGGGACCTCAGCTCCAAGGGCAACCTGGTCCTAAATCTGTGGCAACAAATTTTCCCTATCCATTTCGGCCCCAAAACAGTGGGAGGGTGAGTAACCAGCCTTGGAAATGGCTTAGTGAGGCCGAATGGAAGTCCAAGCGAGATAAGGGTTTTTGTTTTAGGTGTGACGAGAAGTATACGATCGGCCACAAGTGTAAGAATAAAGAGTTGCAGGTGATGATGATTTATGATGAAGAAGTAGAGGAGGAGGAGCAGTGGGTAGAGGATGGAGGTGCCAACCAGTGCCTCAGCCAAAAGAGGGAGGAAGTAGGGGAACCAATCCAAGGGAGTGAGGTTATTGAGCTGTCCATGAATTCTGTGGTAGGATTGACAGCACCCCAAGCGATGAAGTTAAAAGGGGAGATAGAGCAACAGCCAGTTGTGGTCCTGATTGATGGAGGAGCAACCCATAACTTTATTTCTGTGGAGCTGGTGCAGCTGTTGGGCCTAAGTAGGGAGGAAACAGTCAGCTATGGTGTGATTATGGGGACGGGAATGGCAGTTCAAGGGGCTAGAATTTGCAAGCGGGTGAAGCTTCAGCTCCAAAACTTGCAGATTGTGGAAGATTTCTTACCTTTAGAGCTGGGAAGTTTGGATGTGATTCTGGGAATGAAATGGCTAGCAGCGGTAGGTAAGATGAATGTGGATTGGAAGACTCTCACAATGAAGTTTCAAGTAGGAGACATGGCTGTAACGTTGCAAAGGGATCCTAGCTTGAGCAAGACCTTGGTATCTTTAAAGGCTATGGTGAAAGCATTTAAGGAGGAAGGGGAAGGAGTGCTGCTGGAATTGGGTACATTGGCAGCTGAAACTGGGGAAGATCCGAGGGCAGTTCCAGAACTCTTAAGGGGCGCATTGGCTGAATTTAGAGGGGTGTTTACTGCTGAGGAAGGGCTGCCACCAAGCAGGGATAGAGACCATGCCATAAACCTCATTCCGGGATCATCTCCGGTGAGTGTAAAACCCTATCGTTATCCTTATTTACAAAAGAATGAGATTGAGAAGCTGGTGGGAGAAATGTTGGCCGCAGGGATCATTTAACCCAGCTCTAGCCCATTTTCTAGCCCGGTATTATTGGTCAAGAAGAAGGATGGGGGGTGGCGCTTTTGTGTCAATTATAGGGCCTTGAACAAGATAACGGTTCCAAACAAATTTCTCATTCCGGTAATAGATGAGTTACTTGATGAGTTGCATGGTGCTAGGGTTTTTTCCAAACTTGACTTAAAATGTGGTTACCACCAGATTCGGGTTAGGCTCAAGAATGTCCCGAAGACAGCATTCAGGACTCATGAAGGACATTATGAGTTTCTAGTGATGTCTTTTGGATTGATGAACGCTCCGGCTACTTTCCAAGCGTTGATGAATGAAATTTTCAGAGATTATTTGAGGCGTTTTGTGTTGGTGTTTTTTGATGATATCTTGGTGTACAGCAGCAGTTTGGAGCAGCATGAACAGCACCTAAGATGTGTGTTAAGGGTGTTAGTAGACAACCAACTGGTGGCCAACAGCAAAAAGTGTGTGTTTGGGCAGCTGGAAATTGAGTATTTGGGCCATGTTATTTCTTATTAGGGGGTTTCAGCTAATAGCAACAAGGTGCAAGCGATGATAGATTGGCCTACTCCAACAACGATAAAGGAATTGAGATGAGAGGGTTTCTTGGGCTTAGGGGGTACTACAGACGCTTTGTGAGAGACTATGGTAAGCTTGCTCGGCCTCTAACTAATAAATTAAAAAAAAACTTCTTGTGGGATGCGGCTGCTGAAGAGGCCTTCCAAGAACTCAAGGCTAAAATGGTATCCTTACTCATTTTAGCCTTACCCGACTTTGAGAAGCCTTTCACTATTGAAACTGATGCCTCGAGGCATGGAATGGGGGCTATTTTGATGCAAGAGCAGAGGCATATCGCTTATTTCAGCCAAGCGTTCAGTCAGTTGGGGAGTAAGAAATTCGTTTATGAACGAGAACTCATGGCCATAGTGTTTGCGGTGAAAAAACGGAGGCACTACTTGTTAGGCAGAAAATTTTTTATTAGAGCGGATCAAAAAAGCCTCAAGTTCTTGATGGAGCAACGGGAGGTAAGTCCAGAATATTTGAAATGGATGGTGAAGTGGATGGGTTACCACTTTGAGATACATTATCAGGCTGGAATGGAGAATAAGACGGCTGATGGGCTATCCAGAATCTGCCACACAGCAACTTTGATGGCTTTGACAATGCCTAGAGTGGTCCATTTGGAGCAGGTGGCAAGTGAGGTAAACACTGATGCAGGGCTGCAAAAAATTATCCAAGAATTACAAGCTAACCCCTCCTCCCATCCTAATTTTCAGCTGGTGGACAAGCACCTCGTCTACAAGGGACGACTTTACTTACCCAAGGGATCCGCACTAATTCCGTTGATACTCCAAGAAGGCCATGATGGGAGCATGGGAGGTCATTTGGGGTTTTTAAAAACTTACAAAAGGGTGGCGACGAATGTCTATTGGCCAGGTATGAAGAAAGATGTGCATCGGTATGTCAGTGAGTGTTCGACTTGTCAACAAAAAAAATATATAACCTTGTCACCGGGGAGACTGTTACAGCCACTACCAATTCCTAACCAGATTTGGGATGACATCGCCATGGACTTTATTGAAGGACTTCCAAAATCTAAAAGGTAGACTTAATCTTGGTCGTGGTGGATCGACTTAGCCAATATGGGCATTTTATTGGACTTAAACATCCATTTACACCTGGGGAGGTGGCTGTAACTTTTATCAAGGAGGTGGTAAGGCTCCATGGGGTTCCTAGGTCCATTGTGTCGGATAGAGACAAAATTTTTATGAGCAGATTTTGGGAGGAGATCTTTAGGCTGCATGGCACCAAAGTCAAAAGAAGTACAGCTTATCATCCACAAACAGATGGGCAAACCGAGGTACTCAACCGGACTTTGGAAACCTACTTGAGATGTTTTGCTTCTTCCAAACCAAAGGCCTGGTTCACTTGGTTACCATGGGCTGAACTACGGTACAATACTTCCTATCACACAGCTGCTAAATTAACTCCCTTCCAAGTGGTGTATAGGAGGGAACCGCCTCCCTTAGTGAGGTTTGAGAAGGGAACTACCCCCATCTCGATGGTGGAGCAACAAATGATTGAAAGGGATGAGGTCCTAAATGAAATGAAGGCGCAACTTTTGAGAGCACAAGCCATAATGAAGAAGATAGTGGATGGGGGAAGAAGGGATGTGAAGTTCCAGGTAGGCGACGTAGTGTATTTGAAATTAAGGCTGTATCGACAGAGATCTTTGGTTGCCCGTGCAAATGAGAAGCTAGCGGCACGCTATTATGGCCCGTTTGAGATTGAGAAAGAGGTAGGCCTTGTGGCTTACCAGCTGAAACTGCCACCGCATTGTCAAATCCACCCAACATTTCACGTGTCCCAACTACAGGAAGCTAAGGGGGCAATGAAAGCCACAAGGGAGCTCCCTGCACAGCTTACTGAAGATCTGGAAATGGTGGTGGAACCCTCAGCGGTGCTAGGAGTGCGTTCGGGGAATGGTAGGAGCATGCAAGGAGCAGAAGTGCTGATTCAATGGAAGGACCTGCCACCATTGGAAGCCACTTGGGAGCTCTACTCAGTGATCCAGCAGCAGTTTCCATTTTTCCACTTTGAGGACAAGGTGAAAGTTGGAGGAGGGAGTATTGATAGACCACCGATTCACTAGACATATCAAAGGCGTCCAAGGAATCAGGGATAGTTTTGGAATTAGGAAAATGAGCTGTTAGATGAAGAGTAGAGCAGGAATTGCAAGGTTGTGTAACAACCAGCATGTGCGGATTCCAATTCCGTTAGAGAATGTGGAATAAAAGAGAGGTGGCGGAGGTTAGGGAGGTGTGAAGAATTTTCCAGAAAGTAGGAGAGATCCAGGGCCTCTCGAATTGCCCTGTTTTCTTTCTTCTTCGGCTGTAATCGGTTTGGACTTTTGCTTATTGAATCAAGCATTCTTACAATTCTTAGAGTTCTACCATGTAGCAGAGACTGCATACCCAGTTACAGAAAAAAGGGGTGACCAAGTTGTTGGGACTCGACTATACAATACAACATTGGAAAGGGAAGGAAAACACAATGGCAAACACACTGTCAAGAAGAGAGGGAGGAGCGGAATGTTAAGCTATCTCAGCATTGGTGCTTGATTGGGTGAAGGAAATATCAGCCAACTACAACCAAACCAAGTGGGCAAGGGACCTCATGATTCAATTAGCTACTTGGCCAACTGATCATAAGGTGTATACTTTGAATGCCGGCCTATTAAGATACAAAGGCAGATTGGTGATAGGGGAAGATGTCCAACTACGGAAGAGAATCTTACAATCTTTGCACAACTCACCCATTGGAGGACACTTACGCCTAAATGTCACTTACAACAAGGTAAGGCAACTTTTTTACTGGCCGAGACTGAAAAGAGATGTAACCCAATTTGTGCTGGAATGCTCTATTTGCCAGCGTTGTAAACATGAGTAGGTACCTTACCCAGGGCTGCTACAACCGCTTGACATACCAGAGCAAGCGTGGTAGCAAATTTCCATAGACTTCGTGGAAGGCTTACCTAGATTAGAAGGAATGAATGTAATATTGGTAGTGGTAGATAAGCTGACGAATTTTAGTTATTTCTTACGCCTGGCCCACCCCTTCACTGCCCCCGAAGTAGCAAGGTTGTTATTAGATTTAGTGGTGAAAATACATGGGTTGCCACTGTCCATTATATCGGATAGGGACAAGACCTTCACCAGCAACTTTTGAAAGGAGTTATTCAAGCAATTGGGAGTGGGGTTACACATGTCAACAGTCTACCATCCCGAAATTGATGGACAGACCGAAAGGGTAAATCAATGCCTAGAAAATTACCTCAGATGCATATGTTTCTCTACACCTAAGAGTTGGAACAAGTGGCTGTCGCTCGCACAATGGTGGTACAATTCTAATTTCCACAATTCCTTAAAGAGATCTCCATTTGAGGCCCTCTTTGGCTATAAACCCCCCTTGATACCGGTAGCCATGCAATACTAAAGTATCGAAATGGCAATGGATCAATACTTACAACAAAGACAAGACGCATTGCAGGTGATCAAAAAGGAGTTATATGTGGCATAGAATAGGATGAAGCAACAGGCAGACAGAAAGCGGTGTGAGAGAGTTTTGAGGTGGGGATATGGTCTATCTAAAGGTCAAGTGATTTCAGTGGGACCTTCTGATTTGCTCCAGGCCCTCCCACAAAGTTGAGCCCAAAGTACTACAGGCCATTTCCAGTGTTGGCTAGAATAGGGAAGGTAGCATACAAGTGGCAATTGCCTGAAGGAAGGGGTGTCAATTCATCTGGTTTTCATGTTTCCTTGTTAAAAAGGTCAGCGGGACCTTCTAATCTGCCTAGCTTGGACCTTCCTCCAATAGAGGAAGAGTTAGCGAAGGTCGTTGAACCGCTAGCCATGCTAGAAAAGAGAGTAAACTATCAAATCTCCCTAACGATGACACAGGTTTTGGTGCAATGGACCCAACTACACCCTGACCATACTTCCTAGGAGTACCTGTCGGATCTTCTCAAATAGTTCTCCCTAGTTGCCCAACTTTCATAACTTCTTGAGGACAAGAAATGTTTTGAGAAGGGGGGGTATTGTCACATTCCTAAGGGTAGAATTGTCATTATAATTTTTGTATGCTAAATAGGGGTGTACCTAGTCGGTTAGCACAGCAGTGCATTGCCTGGAGTACATTCCAGGAGATTCCAGCCACAGGTTATATATGTATCGAGGCCTCAACCTAACAGAATTATGCAATGAAAGGATTCTGAAAATTCTCTCTCTCTCTCTCCCAAATCGCCCAGAAATGTCCCTTGCCAGCTCTAAGGAGCTGAAAGATTCATGAACTCGCCACTATCCTTACACATGAGGCACCAATCCACCATTGCCTATTGCCTCCTCCCAAACCATCAAGAGCAAGGGTAGATCATGGAGAAATACTGAAACAAAAGTAGATCATCAAGAGCAAAGGTAGATCATGGAGAAATACTGAAACAAAAGTCAAAATGTGGGGTTCTCATTCTCCACAAAGCCTTCCATTGGAGGTCTAAGCTCCCCTATCGTACAGGGCTCCACAGGACAAACAAATAGAAAAAAGAACCCTCCCCTGACAGCTATCACAGTCGCAGGCACCACACAAACTTTCCTCTCTGTCCCACCATTGGATGATCATGAAACATTCAAAAAAAGGTTGTCAAAGCCACAACATGTGCTCAGAAATTTAAGAACAAAACTCCCCTACATGCACTTCATTATTCTTGACTAATAGAAATAAGTTGGAAAAAAACTCACAAAATGGCCTATGATCATATCAGACCAAAACCTCTCCCCCCACAGCCACTACATACTCACGGGCAACAAACTTCTACAGTCATCCCAAACTTGAATGATTGCTCTCCAAAACCTGACATCACCCACTTTCAAAACCATCTCCCTCCATAGCCACTTACTTTAAAAAAAAAAAAAGTTATCTCTGTTATGCTCTTGATATGCACATGTTGGTGATTTACTACCCAACATTCTATGGCATAAACACATTTGAAAATGTAACACTAATATCATAGCCTACAAAGTATAATAATGATGCTATTAAGAGGCAGATAGATAAGAGTAGAAAATACTGAACTTAAAGTGGCAAAAATTTCAGTATACAAAAAAGCTGGTACCTCAAGTTGTGCAGCTGCCTCCTTGTATTGCCGTTTCGAAGCCATTACTTGAAGTTGCTCCACGGCAGAGACTGCAATAATTGCCCAAAGGGTGAGGCAAAAGTATATACACACAATGTGAATATGGAATTAAACATATAATCAAGGAACTAAGTGGATTGAAGACCGTTACATTGTCATAAAACATATAATAACACGAGGCATGCATAACTTACCAACATCAACCATGAAGCAAAAAACCTACATTAGTGCACACTGAAAATCAACCAGCTCCAGTGACCTTTCAGATTCAGCTACATATACCAGTCCTTGGCTTCTAGTCAAGGCAAATTAATCTTTTATGTTTGCAGTATATTTGTAGAAATAGTGCATCTAATGGAAGGGTCTTTGTTAGAGAGAGAATACAAATATGCAGGATGTGTTATAGGAAGACCAATTACAGATTTTTACAAGATCGCATCCCACCTAACCACATGCATCGGTACAGCCACATGGTTAGAAAAAAAAAAAAAAATCTTACCAGAAATCTTAACCAAGATATGGTTGTGCCAAGTTCCAACAAGTGCAGAACATTTTATTTTCAGTTAGGAGGCACTGGCTAATGCTGGAGGTAGAAGAAACAAAGGGAAAATATGGAATTTGCTTTCAAGCACACTTTGGTAATCCCTAATCATGCTTATATTCAACTGCTTTAGCCTTAATACTATGACATTGAAGAGCAGTGTGATGCTAGACAACTCTATTTGTATTTTGCCAGCCTGTCGGTTGAAGTTCTATCATTAATCTTTTATTTGATAGTCAAACACAGCAATTTTGGTCCATGGGTCATGATACTGCTAAGTTTCTAAGCTGATAGACAACTCTATTAATAGCTCTAGCATATTATAACTAATCGACATTCTTATGCTTGTGAACCTGAGCCATGGTCCTAGGACTCAATTTTTCAGTAGGAAATTGAGGAGGGAAAAAAATCTACCAGCCTACTCATCTAATTTCTTTTTTTTTTTTTTAAATCAGAAAAAATAGTATTAGCAAAAACATCTTATGTGGTCAACTTTTAGGAATTAAAAAATATAGACAAAGAACAAAATCTGTGAATCTACTGTAGATACAACTCACACAAAACCAAAAACTAAAGAAAAAGGGGCTTACAGTTCGTCAACTACAGAAATAAGAAACTGACCATGGTTCCCTTCAATTAATAAATAGAATGTCCTCCCCCTCAAATGCTCCATTATTCCTCTTGTGCTAAAAGGACTGGCCAGGCAGGTTTCTGTCTCCAAGATTGGCCGCTCTACTGCCAGGAATGCATGATATCGAAAGTTGAGGCTATATTTCATAATGAACACAAAAAATAAAGCAAAAACCTCCAGGTACTCACTGCTTTGCAACGAAGCAAGTGATTATAGACACAGCACTCCACTTACATGCAAAGCACTAACCAACTATAATCTCTCTCTTCCTCCACAAATCATCCAAGGTAAAGATGGATACAAGTGAAGCTATCCAAATTTAAAAAAAACAAAAACACTCTAGGAGAGACTGCAGTCTCCTGATTGCCTCCAATGGAAAGTGTCCCCTTAGTTGCATATTCACAATAAAACGAGCAAACAGGAAAAGATGCGTCCCTTAGCAGGAACTAAACTCAAGCTAGACTCACAAGTCCTCTTCTTGTCCTGACATATGGGTGATCATGGAGCAAGCCAAGAAATGATGTTATAGCATTAATTTCTCAATCGTGGATATTTGTACGTCTGTCTGATGGCCAACCAAAAGCTACCATCTAAGGTAGAGGAAGGACAACTTGGTCACAGTGCCTCCTGAGCCCAAGCCAAAATAAAAAGGTCAGGGAAAACTGACATAAAGACCTATGGGCACTTCATGTATCAAGCCAAAACATCACCCCAAAGCCACTATCCAACTCGAACATAATAGTTTCAAGTTAATCCAAACCCACATAATTCCCCTCCATAAACCAGATCCGTACAGGAAAATAACCCACCCACCCAAGAATAACCATATTAATATTAGACCTTTCCATTCCAAACTAAAACCAAAAACAGCTGGTTACATTAGGAGGACTTTATTAAAATCTTAAGCTTTCTAGTCCCTAAGAACCCCTTACAGACAAGTAAACTCTTCCTGGACTTACTAAATACTAGTTAAAAACACATCCTTGAGATCTCCTAAAAGATCACCACTGAAGTTTCTCTAAGCATATTTGCAACAAATGGAAATCACCCTAGACATGGGAAGACTTGAGAGAATACTTCTAAGTGACTCTACCAAGTATCAACCTTAAAAAGACAGCATCTCTTCTAGGAGATGAGTCTCTTCTTGAGTTACTCCACTGTCCAGTGCAAAACAATGTTAGCTTTAAAACAGGACAGAAGCGACAAAGCCAAATAAGAGGTAGGCAAGGAACCCATACAGAAACCTAAAGAGGATGCCAATGCCTCCACTCCAACCACATACCTCAGAAGAATGATAGTCTTGCCAAATCAATATGCAAACCTAGTAACACTTAATTGCATGAGAACATATGGAAAAACAATCCCTTTCTTTTGATAGACAATATGGTTGTTCATTCTATGGATATTAGCTATCCTATGGGGAAACTAACAGTTCACATCGCTTTATATATACAACAATCTAATTCAAGAGTCAGCCAACTTCTCCTTTTTCATCTGCCTTCATCAACTTCTCACTTACCTAAGGTGACTCTTTACATTCTTTTTCATCTGAGATCTTGATATTAATATTATCCAACAATCTGTCAATTCTGATCTTCAGGTTCAATGATCTCTCCTTCCCAATTGTGAGAATGACTGTAATTTTTTGAACAGAAATTTTTGTACTTAATGCACTAAATTTTATCACATATCATCTGGTTATGGCATATAGCTTGTAAGTTTGACAGTGAAATTAAATATTCATGGAAAAGTTGCACTTGCTTTACCATGGAACCACTAATTTGACAATTTATAGGTTTTTTGAAGAAACCTCCTGAATCAGCTAAAGCTCATTATGTTGTTAACGATTAACACATTTAACTTGTAAAAACAAGAAGCAAAAAAGTGGACAACATTAAACAACAACAACATATCCAGCCGTTATCCCACTATGTGGGGTTGGCTACATGAATTCTAGACTTCTATGTGGGTTACATCCCAAAAGATATTTTGTCTAGAATTCATATTTGGATCCGACTAGGTTTTACGCTGGTTGTCGGCTACCTAACGCAACCCTCCTCCTTTATCCGGGGTTGGGACCGGCAGTGGATAATATCCCCTGGCGGAGTAATGATGAAATGAAGTTTGAACACCATCTTCACATGGAGAAATTTCATGAGATGGTGGTGAATGAGGATAATTGATATAGTTGTGTTCCATAACTTAGTTGACATGGTGAAACCGACAAGTACAATATGGAAACATAACATCAAAAAGTGGACAACATTGATCTACATAATATTTTTCCTGCCAACAATTAAATATACACTTTACCATGTAAGCAAAAAGGATTCTAGGGGCTAGACTCAAAACAAAATTACGGCAAAATTTAACTTTTCAATTAATCAGTTATCACTTGGAATTTTAGCCTATATACCAATAAGAAACCAATGTCATTCCTTAAGTGGGAGCATATGCACTTAGTGACATGTTATCTCATCCAATGTGAAAATGACTAGAACGCCTCCCTTTAAACCAAACTGGAGTTTTCAAATATGACGGTTGATTAAAATAAGAGACATTGAGCTAAAATGAACATTCTAAGTACTTAACATGGCTCTCCCTGTGCTTATAGTTCTTGAAATGCAGTTGATAAAAACAGAGATTCAAGTGCAGTCAATGAAAGATGGAAAGAGAGAGGCAGAGGAAGAGAGAGCTACAGAGAGAGAATAAAAAAACCTACCCAGCATTGTAAGACGATGAAGGGCAGTGATTGTAGTTGTTATATGTTTTTTTGCAAAGTCTAACTTCTTAATGTCACGGCATATTTCCTGAACCATTGTTTCACTTTGCTCAGCTTTACTTTTTATTTCTCGGATCTTATACATGAGTTCCTGCTTAACAAGAAAAAAGTAACACATTCAATAGAATCATAGTATAATATATATATGCCAGAAGTAGAGGCAAAAATTGCAAGGATAGTGACACTTAAGATGAAAAAGTTTCTGCCCTGCCAAAAGGCGACTTCTAGAAAAATATAGTGCAAAAATTATTAGTGATCAACGGACCTCCACAGCATGAGTAGCCGCAGCAAGGTCCTCCTTGGCTTTGGTTCTTGAATTACTCTGGATTGCAATGTTTATCAGTCAAAGGATTTGTATCCATGAAAATAATAAATAAAATCAAGGATCAAAGAATACACAAAACTATTGAGCTTCACAACGAAAAAAAAAAATGAAATATGCAACTACGATAAGCGTAATTGAGAGTCATATGGTCCGCATATTCCAGACAATGTGATGTGAGAACCAAGGATCAAATAATAAACAACATTGAGGGTCAAAAGAACAGTAGTGATGAGAGTCACATGGTTCCCATATTCCATGCTTAATGTTAGGTGTATACACAAAAACTGTTTTATGTGTCTTATTCAAGAGAACAACTAAAGCATATATACACATACATGTACTTAAAGATAAATATACTAATACCCCCACACTTATCTTATTTAACACTTCCCCTCAAGCTGGAGCATATATATTGAGCATGCCCAGCTTGGTACAAATGTAATTCACACGAGACCCTCTAAGCGACTTGGTGAGTAAATCAGCCAGTTGATCATTGGAACCCACATATGTTGTAACAACATCCCCAGAGAGAACCTTTTCTCTAACAAAATGGCAATCAATTTCAATATGTTTGGTTCTCTCATGAAACACAGGATTAGAAGCAATATGCATTGCAGCCTGGTTGTCACAAACCAATTGCATAGGCTTAACTTGCGTAACTCCTAACTCCTCAATTAATTGTTTCAACCACACTAGCTCACATGTTGTTATGGCCATTGCCCTGTATTCAGCCTCTGCACTGGATCTGGCAACAACAGTTTGCTTCTTACTTTTCCAAGAGACAAGGTTTCCACCCACAAAAACACAGTATCCAGATGTGGATCTCCTGTCACTAGGTGATCCTGCCCAATCGGCATCCGTATATCCCACAATCTGACTGTGCCCATGATTTTGATACAATATACCCCGACCAGGGGTAACCTTAATATATCGAAGAATACGGATCACTGCGTCCCAGTGACTGTCACAAGGTGAATCCAAGAACTGACTTACCATACTCACAGCAAATGAAATATCAGGACGAGTGACTGTGAGGTAATTAAGTTTCCCAACTAATCCACGGTAGCGCCCATGATCAGAAAGAGGCTCCCCCTGTCTCGGTAACAACTTGATATTAGGATCCATAGGGGTATCTGTAGGTTTACATCCAAGCAATCCTGTCTCTTCTAGCATATCTAAGGCATACTTTCTTTGAGAAATATAGATGCCTTGCTTTGACCGAGCTACCTCAATACCCAAAAAATATCTCAAAGGACCCAGATCCTTCGTCTGAAACTGTTGGTGAAGATGTGCCTTCAATTCAGTGATACCAACATCATCATCCCCTGTAAGTACTATATCATCAACATACACCACTAGAAGAATGTGGCGGCCAGACTGAGAACGATGAAAAACAGAATGATCAGCTTCACTCCGAGTTAACCCAAACTCAAGAACAGCTGAACTAAATCGACCAAACCAAGCTCGAGGAGACTGTTTTAAACCGTATAAAGATTTTCGAAGGCGACACACCAATCCAGACTCCCCCTGAGCAACAAAGCCAGGAGGTTGCTCCATATACACCTCCTCCTGTAAATCGCCATGGAGAAAGGCATTTTTGATGTCCAATTGATGAAGAGGCCAGTGAAACATAGCAGCAAGGGATAGGAAAAGGCGAACAGAGGAGATCTTAGCAACAGGAGAGAATGTATCGCCATAATCAAGACCAAAAACCTGAGTGTATCCTCTAGCAACAAGGCGAGCCTTAAGACGATCAATCTGGCCATCAGGGCCAACTTTAATAGTGTAAACCCAGCGACAACCAACAGTAGACTTACCCTGGGGAAGAGGTACTAAGTCCCAAGTTCCAGTGGAATGTAAAGCAAACATTTCTTCGACCATAGCATCCCGCCACCATGGATGGGAAAGAGCTTCGGGAACAGATTTGGGAGGTGAAACAGAAGATAAAGAAGAAACAAAAGCAGAATATTCAGGGGACAAATAATCATAGCTAACAAAATGGGAGATAGGATGGCGAGTACCTTTACGAAGAGCAATAGGCAAGTCAAGATCAAAAGTCGAAGGCGATGGACCAGAGGAGGAAGAGCGAAATGGCACCGGGGATGAGTCAGGAGACGGCTCCTGCGGACTAGTGACAACAGTCGGCGCTGGTTGGGCCACGAGATGTGGACGCCGTTGATAGACCTGAAGGTCAGAGCGATCAAGGCGAGAGGCAAAGGATGGTGGAGATGGTGAAGACGTTGGAGATGGAGGTGATGGGAGGTCAAGAGAAGGAACAGGCAAAGGTAACCCAACAGACACAGAATCAGAGATCGCAGGTGAAGAAGGGAAATAAGGAGATGACTCAAAGAAGGTAACATCCGCTGAAACAAAATATCGAGTTAATTGAGGAGAGTAGCAACGATACCCCTTTTGAAGGCGAGAATAACCCAGAAAAACACATTTGATGGAACGAGCAGATAACTTATCACGACCTGGGGCAAGATGGTGAACAAAGCACGTGCTCCCAAAGATACGAGGGGGAAGAGAATATAAGTCAACCCGAGGAAAAAGAATGGAATGAGGAATCTGGTCATTAAGGACAGAAGATGGCATGCGGTTAATTAAGTAACATGCAGTTAAGACAGCATCACTCCAGTATTGAAGTGGAACATGCATATGAAGAAGGAGCGTGCGGGCTGTCTCAATTAAATGGCGATTCTTACGTTCAGCTACCCCATTTTGTTGTGGGGTTCTAGGACACGAAGTTTGGTGAAGAATTCCATTGGATGCCATATAAGATCTAAATGGGAGAGACAAATATTCAAGAGCATTATCACTACGAAGAACACGGATAGGCAAATTGAACTGTGTTCTAATTTCAGCACAAAATGTAGTGAAGACTGAAAATAACTCTGAACGTGTTTTCATTAAATATAACCATGTAGTTCGAGAGAAATCATCAATAAATGTTACAAAATAACGAAAACCATCTTGTGAACTGACACGACTAGGACCCCATACATCTGAATGGACTACTGAAAAAGGGGAACTAGCACGCTTAGTAAACTCTACTTGGGAAAGAACTACGAATATGTTTCCCAAATTGACAAGACTCGCACTCTAAGGAAGAAATACTAGAGAGACTGGGAACCATCTTCTTGAGATTGGGAAGGGATGGGTGCCCCAACTGACAATGGACTTGTAGTGGGGAAGTTGTTGTCGTGCACGCCACTGAAGAAGCAGGGAGAGACAGATAGTAGAGACCGTGAGACTCAAGCCCCGTGCCAATCGTTCGTCCAGTCCTCCGATCCTGCACAAGAACAGAATCAGACGAGAAAGTTATAGAGCAATTAAGACTGCGAGTGAGTTGACTGACAGAGAGCAAATTAAAGGTACATTGTGGTAAATGTAAAACAGATGATAATGGTAAAGTAGGAAGAGGTAATGCGGTACCAATACCCGTGACTGAGACTTGAGAGCCATCAGCCAATGTAACAGGAGGTAGAGACTGCGAAGTTTGAACATGAGATAGGAGAGAACGATTACCAGACATGTGATTGGTGGCACCGGAGTCGAAGATCCATGGGCCAAGAGAAGATGAAGACTTAGTAAAGCAGGCAGTAGGGTTACCAGTGTCAGCAAAGGATGTGATAGGTGAAGTAGCCTGTTGTGCTGCCCGGAACTGAAGAAACTGAGCATACTCCCCCCCGGAGATAGTCACTAGTGAGGAATCACTGGGTGTGATAGATGTCTGACCCTCTGAAACGCCCACAACCATGTTAGCAGTACTGGCTGCATGAGGTGGACGTCCATGTAGACGATAACAAGTCTCTCTAGTGTGACCAAGGCGATTACAATAGGAGCATTGGGGTCGTGGACGACTACCACCCCGACGACCACCACGACCAGTCGGGGTCGTAACTAGGGCGGAGTGATCTCCAGGAACGGACATGCCACGATCAACAGTAATAGAGGAGGCTCTAAGTAGTCTGGCAAATACCTCTGTCAGAGGAGGAAGAGAGGCGCTGCCGAGGATCTGTGTCTTAACTGAGTCAAGCTCTGGTCGAATTCCATGAAGACAGAGGATAGTAAACATTTGATCGCGTTGTTGCTGTTGTTTCTTGATATCGGTATCAAAGGGCATCAACTCGTTAAAGTCGGTAATAAAAGCTTGAAGATTACCCAAATATGTGGTCATATCCAAATCAGTCTGTCGTAAATTGAACAAAGCACCAATCACATCATAAATACGAGTGATGTCGCTAGTATACAACTCACGAGCCCGAGTCCATAGGGCACTACACTCCCGAAGAGGTCGAAATATCGGCATTAAGGTCGGCTCAATGGTTTGCCACAATAAACTCAACAACTGGGCATCCACTCTCCGCCAAAGAGGTTGATCCCCCTCAGAAACAGTTGAAATAGTCTTCGATAAATGGTCCTCAAGGCCATGACCAAGAAACCAAATTTCAACTGCACATGACCAAGCGGGATAATTATGTCCGCTCAATTTCTCCGTTGTAATAACCGGTGTGCCCGAAAAATGGGGAATGGTCACCGGTGTGGACATGGTGGAGCGGCTTGTGGATGAAGAGTGAGCTGGAGATGAATCCATGATACAGAAAAAATAACAGATCTGGAGCAGATTTGATTACACAACCAAAGAGAGGGAAGATAGATCTGGAGCAATGGCAGATCTGGAGCAAAAGCTGAAGCTGTCACCGGAGTTCACCTGAGGATGGCCGGATCTGGACAGGCGCGGCGAAGGCGACGGAGAGATGGCCGGGACAGAGGCGGCGAAGGCGAGGGCGAGCTCGGGCGCGGGCGACAGTGAGGGCGAGCTCGGGCGCGGGCGACAGTGAGGGCGAGCTCGAGCGCAGGTGCGGTCCTGGCGACGGCGAGGACGCAAGTGCGGCGACGGCGAGAGCGCAGGCGCGGCGACGGAGAAGGCTAGATCTGGGCGCGGCCGGATCGGATCTGGAGAAGAGGAGCCGCGATCTGGAGAAGAAGAGCCGCGACAGTGAGGGAGAAGAAGAGCCGCGACAGTGAGAGACCAGCGACCGACGAAGAGACCCGCGGTGATGACGACGGCGGGCGAAGCGACCGGCGGTGATGGGGTCGGCTGACGGCGGCGGCGGCGGCTAGGGTTAGGTTAGGGTTTGGGCTCTGATACCATGTTAGGTGTATACACAGAAACTGTTTTATGTGTCTTATTCAAGAGAACAACTAAAGCATATATACACATACATGTACTTAAAGATAAATACACTAATACCCCCACACTTATCTTATTTAACACTTAATAAGTGGATCATATTGGTTTCAGATTCCACACTCTTATATGCCTAAGTGTACAACAGGAAAGCAGTCAAAATTATCCTTGTACTTCTATAGCCATTATGCTATTGACACTATTCCAGAAACAAGAGTATTGAGTAATGACAATTGGATAGCAAAGGAGGCTTCCCTCACTGGTTGAAGATGTTTAACATGGAAAAAAACCGGTACCAAGGAGGTGGATTAAGATTCTGGCATTTTGTTCTGGGGACAGTTAAGAAAGAGATTAGCAATGCGCCAATGCCTAAATTAAGTGTAGGGTTGCATCTCAATTCTTAAGTCCTATGGAGAGTAGAGATATGGCCGTGTATGTTGTTAACGTGTTATAACCAAGGAATGTGATAACTATCTTAACATCTAGCACTGGTGATGCATTTTGTGAGTGTGAGGTAGTGTCAAGTTTGGTGCTTGACATGATATTTTTTCAGATGGTTGCTTGATCAATTCAAAGTATATATTGTTGTTCGGTCATCAATATCCACATCCAAAAGCATTTGATTATCAAGGAGAGATACTATTGAATAGATCTTAGCTTATGAAAATTTGACAATCTATTAGTATGTACTCAATTACCCTTGTAATGGCGATTCCTGGCCCTCTTCTTTTTCTCCCTCACTTAAACAAGACAACCTATGCTATCCCCAACTCATTGTAACAGCCACAAAAGAGCACTTCTACAAACTGTTTTTTTTTTGGGGGGGGGGAGGGGGGGTGTGGGGAATCCACACCACACTACCAGCAAAAAGCTATAATTTAGTTATTGATTTAGCTCCATAACTTCAGAGTAGTAGTTATTCCAGGCCATCCAATAAAAAGGAGCCCCAAAATCAAGTAATCTCTTACAAAATGAAAACATATTTGCCTTTTATCTACAAACTCCAAGCATTTCAACCCTCTATGAATACACACACACACACAACTTATTTGATGCAAATATCATCAAAATCCTTCCCCACCACGATCACCAACCTTGTTTGATGACCCATAGAATTCAAACTTCAATAAATGAAAAAAGAAAAAAAAAAAAAAGAAAGGCATGCCTTGGGGATTGAATTTTTTTTTTTTTTTTTTTTTTAGCTTTGTGTTTCTAAGCTAATAACAGCTCGCAGCATCAGTCCTTCTCTTGTACGCTCAACATATTATGTCAGTCTATTAAGGGTTCAATGAATATTTAAAATGGAAGTTAGATGGCAGAACACCAGTACAACAGATTTTACAGTTGAGGATGTGAATTTATAGAATTTAAGTTCAGAACAAATCTGATAAACCCATTAAACTTTGGTATTGTTTGGTCACCTACCCTAACAATAATAACAGAAACATATGTTTGGTTCATAATCTATTCCTTTTCTTCCAATAAATAACAAAATACATAACCACAAAAAAAAGGAACCATCTTAAAGGGAGGAACCTTGATCTGCATATGGGCGTTTCCATAACCGCCTCCCTCAACCCAAGCCTACAGGGATGGTTTCCAAACTGCACTGCCATTTTTCACTTGTCAAAAGTTTAGGGATTTAAAAGTTTTAAAATTTATGGATTTAAGTGTTCAACCTCGTCATGCCATAGAAGCACAAATATAGCATACTACCATGGTAATATATCAAAATGACACCATAACAGATAAAAATACAATAAGCAACCAGTATGACCTGTTGACGAACAGCTGCTAAAATTCCTGCATCCACACGGCGAATCTCACTGTGTATCTTTTGCATAAGTGGCTCCACCCCAGATAAAGAGGCCTCTGCATATTAGTCACATTCAACATTGTCAACAAAGTTAAAGGCCCAAAAAAGAACAGCACTCCCAAAAAGGGTTTTTGTGAATTCAGCAATGCAAATGCAAAAATGTCTAACAAGAAAATTCAATGAAACAAATACATGAACATTTCTTTCTGTCTTGTTTAAGCTCAATCAGAATATGCAAGGTACCAATTTTAGAAAATAACCATCACTATGCATTGTTATTAATGATTTGTGGTAGTTGATAAAACTTTATAAATATAGGAGGGACAAACGAGTGCTAAAAGGAATAACTAGAATCTCAATATTTTAATTTTTACAAGTTGAGTGAGTTTCCTAATTTTAGAAAAGCCTTTGACAAAATCCCTAGAGAAGTCTTATGGAGGGCTTTAGAGTAGAAGAGATGAAGCAGAAACATGCAATAGGAAATGTGGAGGAGACACTAAGGCTTTTTCAATTCTAACTGAACTGCATCAAGGATCTGCACAAGCCCTTATTTCTTGGTTGTAGTGACGGATGAATTCATTAAGCACATCCAAGAAAATGTGTTTTGGTATATGTTATTTGCAGATAACATTATCTTAGTGGATGAGACAAAAAAAGAAGGCATAAAATAATAAGCTTGAGAATTGGACGGACACTTAGAATCAAACACTTTGGTTAAATAAATCAAAAACCAAATATATGGTGTAAGAAATGATAACAGAAAACGAGAGAAAAGAATAACAAGAATGCCTCGATCTTGAATTAATGAATAACAAATATGAGCCAGCTGATATATATATATATACTCAGCTGACAGAGAAGGCGCTAAGCCTTACAGCAAACAAACTAACAGAAAGCTAACAAACTACAACTGAAACAATAGCTAAATAGAAACAGAGGAATATGCTATCTGTTATCACTTTCTTCAACATAAGGTAAGTTTAGTAAAAATTGAAATGTGGATGATGTTATGGCAAGATCTAACAACCAAGTTATTCCAAGAAAAACATTAGTTCAGATATTTCGGATCATATATTGAAAAACAACATACCAAGCCTTTACCCTATCATGTGGGATTGGCTATATGAATACTAGCTCTCCATTCATTTCTATCCATGGCCTTATCTTTTTTAAGGCCCATGCTATATAATTAATATCAAACCTAAGTGTCTCCCACCAAGATTTTCATGGTCTTCTCCTACCCCTTTTGGTAAATACTTGTTCCTTTCCACCCAATCTCCTCACAAGAGCTATTATTGGTCTTTTTTTCCCATGACCAAGCCATCTTAATTGTATCTCATGCATCTCATCTTCGATAAGAGCCATTCTTACTTTATCACAAATAACCTCACTTCTAATTTTATCTTTTCTTGTATGGTTACATATCCATCTTAAATCCTCATCTAGGCTACACTCATCTTTTGCTCATATTGATGCTTTATTGTCCAAAATTTTGTACCATAAAACAAAGCTAGTCTTATAAAATTTTCTACTTAACTTCAATGCAACACAAAATGTCAAATACACTTTCCATTTTAACCATCCTGCCTAAAGTATATTGATAACGTCCTTATTAATATCCCCATCTTTTTCGATAATTGATCCAAGATATCTTAATTGATGTTTTCATGGTATGGCTTGATCTTTAAGTTTTACCATACATTCTATATATTTAGTTGTCACTCTACTTAATTAAAACGTTTATACTCATAAGTGTTCCCCCATATCTCAAGCTTAGCATTAACGTCTTTTTTTGCCTCATCCGCCAAGACAATGTCATCTACAAATAGCCATAGTTGTTAAAGGCACGCCTAGGCGCAAGGCGCCAGTTCAGCGCCTCACCCAGGCCGAGGCGAGGCGATTTCAGCGAGGCGCTCGCACGGTGAGGCGCCGAGGTGAGAGGCACGCCTCATGAAACCTAGGTATGAAACCTAGGTTTTAATTAAAACCTAGGCAGCTCAATTCTTCCCCTCTTCTCAGTTCCAACATGTACACATTACAACATATTTACATTTTTTTAGTTTAAGTAAATGTCCACATTTTCTTTTATTTATATTTTACCTTCAATTTACTTTAATACATAAATGTAAATAAGAAAGTACCCTCTAGTTGGATTCAATAAAAATATTTAAAAAATCAAAATCCATAACAATAAAAAAATATAATTTTGGTTTTAGTACAAACTCAGCATTTAGCGATTTTACCACCCCCAAAATATATACCTACTATTTCTTGAAAAATTCATTAAAAATCATTTTAACAACAATGAATATTAGCTATCAAAATACCGGGAGATAGTTTTTCAAAATGAAAACATTTTCTTATATGTCTCCTTATAATGTGCTAATCTTCCAGACTTAGAAAAATAGCATTTTTCAAAATGAAAACATTTTCTTGATTGTGAACTTGTAGTGTTTATTGATTGTGGAGAGTACTAAAACTTGTCCAAAATGTCCTCCATCAGTAAAACAAGAGATTGGAGAGTACATGCAAACTTCTTTATGTGTTTGAGACTTCTTTATTGATTGATTAAAACTTCTTTATTGATTGTAGACTTGTAGTGTTTATATGTTTGTTTAGAACTTTGCATGATGATTGGTACTTGTTTGAGTTTGAGACTTTAAGTTTGAACTTTGATGATGTTTCTAGTTTAGAATTTGCATGATGAATGAATCAACTTTGATGATATTAGTTTAGAATTTGAAGATAATGAATCATTAATGATATGCATGTATTATTATTGATAATTTGATAATTTTTTTATGATTTTACAAGATTTTGAGTTCTTTTCTAAAATGTGTGCCTCGCCTTGTGCACTTCACGCCTCAAGCTCTAGTTAGGACCCTTTGGGTCTCGTTGCGCCTCGCGCTTTTCAGAACTATGCAAATAGCATACACCAAAGCACCTCTGTCTGAACATGTTTAGTGAGTTCATTCATTATTAGGGCAAATTGGTATGATCTTAATGCAGAACCCAGATCGATTATCCAAAAAAAATGAAAATAATGAAGGATGTTTCTCACAAAATTGAGGCAGAATGGTAAACATGGAGAAGTGCTTTCAGTATGCGACTGTAAAATCCCTTTAAAGCTAAAAGAAAAGCTTCACCAAATGTTTATAAGGCCAACTCTGTTTTATGGCACAGAATGTTAAGTAGTAAAGCAACAAAATATCGAAAATATGAGCATAACTAAGATGAAGATGTGTTACATGGATGTGAGACCATTAAAAATTAAAAAGGACAAAAGAAAAGACAAATTAGAAATGATATTTTATGGAAAAAGGTTGAAATGGTTCATGTTAAGAATAAGATTTGTAAGATGCCATTAAACTGATTTGGTCAAGTTGGAAGAAAATATGCTACTGTGAGGTGATGTTGGACAGATATGGTATTATAAGAATAACTAGGCTTATTTATGGTCAGAAGGTTAGGGAAATTTGTTGAAAAGGCTAGGGTTTATATATGTAATGGGTAGGTGGACAATTTAGAGGTAAATGAAAGCTAAAAACTGAATTTTAGGGAACCCAAATATGTCTGAAAGCAGGGTTACGAAAATAATAATCTGAATGAGAGAGAAAAATAGCTTCCAGGCATCACACCAAGGGTTCTATAAGTATCACGCCTAGGATTAGAATTGCATCACAAATTCAAAGAAAGCATAGCATGCTTAGAAAAAACTACAGTAAGTCGTTCCATTCCCCATGAAAAATATATTAAAAAGGTATTTATAGAGCTATAGTAATGCATTCCTATTGGGATTAGGAAAATCCTTTTCTTATTGTGAAAACAAAACAAAAACTGAAACTACTAATAACAAGACTAAAAAAAGAAAATAAATAAAACCTAAACAAGCAAGTAGAATTAACAAAAGACCCTAGAAGACTTGTGTAAAGTGACAAAAATAATGCATGAAACATCAAAACAATGCCTAACAAAGCTCCCAGGAAGGCCCTTCTTCATCCAGAACATCCCAAATCAATGAACCAGCCAAGCCTCTTCGCAGATATGTAGCAGGATGGAAGGGAATTTTCTGTGAAATCAAGGGTTGAATTCCTTCCAGAGAAATATAAAACTTATTGGAAGTGCATGCTCCTACAAAAATCAGGAGGCCTGCCAATAACGCAGAACTATATCTCACTTCTCATTTCATTTGTCCAATAGTGGACTCCCACCACAAGCAAGCCCTAATCTTCACACTGGGACACTCTCAAGCAAGGCTCTGCCAACTACGGATCAGTCACCTCAGCCCCTACCAAACCCTCTACAAACATTCTCCTCCCAGGGATCGGTCACCTCCGGGGTAAAAGTAAGATCATCGCCCACCTTAACAGGGTTTGCAAATCAGCTTCTTACTTAGACCAATGAAAATGGCGATTGTGGTGGAAATGGCGGAAAAGAGGCACATTATTCATACAAAGGAAAAGGAACAGGAACAGGAAATTTTTTAGGCCAAATAGTAGCAGGTTCTCCATCGAGGGAATTCGATCAATTCAGAACTTTCGACCACGAAAGAGTCATCAAACACGACTCCAACGGTCACTGCCAGTACGGAAAACGCAGGGGATCGCAAAACTATGTATACGCAGAAATCAAAACAAAAAAGGAGAATAGACATTTAAACTGCGAAACATTTTCAAGGAAGAAGCCGACGCGAGGGCAAATTGAGGTGTGGAGTGGAGATTAACCTGATGGGAACATCTGGTTGATGTAGTCCAAAGCACTCGATTTATCCATTTCGCTTCAACGAAGAAGCCGAAAATATCGAGAATTCGAGATCTCCTTTCTTTCTCCAATCCTATTCACGCCCCTGCGAGAGAGATCCAGACTTCAACGGAGATGAACGAAAGAGAGGAACGAAGTGGACCTTCTGACGGGTTGCGAAGCGAGATGGCTTCAAGAAGCTGAAAATTCACGGGGAATTTTTTTTTAGTTTTTTATTTAAATAATCAATTATTTCTTTTTGGTTTTCTTAACATGTTTTAAAAAATTTTAATTTTTATTCGACGTATATTTTTAAAAAAATTGAGATCATTTTTCACGGTTAAAAACTTATATAATTGTCAAATTACAAGTAAAATAGGAATTAGGAATGAACAGTTAATTGTGGTTTAACAATTTTACAAATTCACCAAAACCAGTTTAGTTTGGGTTTTATATTTTAATTCACTGTCACAAAAATAACATTTTTTTATAGTTTATATTTTTTATTAAATTAAATTGTGAAGTTATAAATTTTAATTAATTTTAAAATAAAAACATAGTTATAGCAATTCTCTTGCACTGTTGCACCATATTGGATGAGAGATCAACTCGAGAGTTAAATGTCATTTATGCTTATTGGTAAAGGGATTCCTTTTAACAACGACACGGGGAGCGACTTATTACCCACTCAATGGCTTTTGTTGAGAAGATGACTTACAACTTTGGTAACGGTATTATATATCACTAAGTTATCAATCATTTAAATTACCCATCAAGTATTGAGTTTGTAACTTTGAGATATGATTTACAGAAAAAAAAAAAACTTTGAGGTATGGGACGACACAAATTACATGTAAAGTTTAAATCACGTTTTAAATAACACGTACACATCAAACTCAATAAATTGCTTTTGGTTAGTAACTACACGGTCATTAATGGATGCAATGTGAATGCACGTATTGTAGAAGACACATGCATAGCAGTGTTATAAATGAGTTGTATGATAATTCATAGGTTAAGGATCTGTTATTGTTAAGAGGTGATGAGTCTAGATGAACATGTATTGAATGTTAGTCCCATTAACAAATATGTGATGAGGTTAATTTTATCCACAAATATTTAATTTAATCATTATACGCTCTCTAAGTATAATGATGGGCTCATTGATATTATTTGCAGTTAGACCAAAGTCACAAATTTAAACAATCGGTTTAAAAAGTACAATAAAGTGATGCTATTTGGCCACGATAAGGAATATCAGAAATATGTAATGCGGCCCTGGCTTGTTATTTCTATACTATTTTAAATTAAAGTAGTTTACTATAAAGTATTTTATTTTTTTGAGGACTTGTCTTGTCCCGTTAGATTTAATAAAATAAAAAAATATTATTATGTAATCTTGATATTTATTGTCTAATCTTACAAATATTTTTAATTTTATTCTATAACATTATTGTGTAATCTTGATATCAAGTTTTATTAATAATACAATCAATATTTTTATCTCTTAAATAAGTAAGGACAAGTCATGAACAAAATAAGACAGAGACAAATTATTCCCTAAGAGACACAAATCCAATTTTTTGGGAGCATTTAACTCTTATTATAACAATTTAGGTGATAGCATGGTAGAAAGTGCTTTTTTAAAAAAAAAAAAAAATATGTGTTAGGACCATGAAGTGAACTTGATAAGATATAAATAGTTTGGGAAATTTGCAAAAATAGGACTTTCGGAACTGAATTTTTGAAAAATAGAACACTTTTAAAATATTTACAAAATTATGACTTTTGAATGTGTATTTAACAAAAATATTCCCGCTTTTCAGTTAACTCTATCCTTGTTCTTCCTTTTCAACAGTGTTTATTCTTCCTTACTGATTAATTTGTTGAGAATATTTTCAATGTTCGCCACATACAGTGACTGTGCATCTTATTTTTTCCGCCTAAGATGTTATTCTATTCTATTTTTTTTTTCAATGACGTTTTTTCTTCCTTATTGAATAATTTACTGAGAATATTTATAAAGTTCATCACACACAATGACTATGCGTCTTGCTTTCTCCACCTAAGCTGCTATTTTATTATTATTTTTTTTAATAGTGCTTCTTCTTCCTCACTGATTAATTTACTGAAAAAAAATTCAAAATCCTCCACACACAACGGTTGTTCGTCTTGCTTTTTTCGCCTAAACTGTTATTCTATTCTATTTTTTTTTATTTCTTCACTTTCTGCAAGTTCTTCATCAAATAAGCATGGAGATTGTCCAGATATATCAATTTTAGATATTGATCATAGATATTTGATGTACATATCAATTTAACAATATTAGTTATTGATAGATATCTGATGTATATATCGGTTTAACGATATCGATTATTGATAGATATCGATTTAAATATATCTGTTGTATATTTATGTCGTAGTATACAATTGTCCAAATATTTTGGTTGTAAATATCTGTTATAGATATCGATTTTTAGTAGATATTGGTTGATTAAATATATATCAATAATAACAAAAATTGCATATAAACATGAAATGGTTTATATTATAAAGTTACAGTGTCCCATAAAAGTGAAGAATAAGTTGCAGAAAAATTAATATATACATCAGATATCTATCAATAATCGATATTGTTGAACTGATATCTATCAATAACCGATATCGTTAAACTAATATTTACATTAGATATCTACAACAACCGTATTCTACGACAAAATTCTACAACTAATATCTATCAATAACCAATATTGTTGAACTGATATTCATCAATAATCGATATCTATCAATAACTGATATCGTTGAATCGATATCTACAATAGATATATACGACAACCATATTCTACAACATAAATTTATAACCAATATCTATCAATAACCAATATTTAAATCAAATATCTATGACAACCGTATTTTACGATAGAAATCTACAACTGATACCTTTGAACTGATATCTATATCAGATATCTGCAACCGATATATTTGGACAATCTTTATGTTTGTTTGATTGAGAACTTGCAGAATGTGAAGAAATAAAAAAAATATAATATAATAATAGTTTAAGGGGAGAAAGCAAGACGTACAATTGCTGTGTATGGCGAACTTTGAATTTGTTTTCAGTAAATTAATCAGTGAGGATGAGACATCATTGAAAAAGAATAAAAAAATAAATAAAATAGTAGTTTATGTGCAGAAAACAAAATGCACAGTCGTTGTGTGTGACGAACTTTGAAAATATTATCAACAAATTAATTAATGAGAAAGAAGAAGCGCCATTAAAAAAAAAAAGAATAGAATAGCAGTTTAGACAGAGAAAGTAAGACGTACAGTCGCTGTGTGTGGCAAACTTTGAAAATATTCTCAGCAAATTAATAAATGAAGAAGAATAAGCGCCATCGAAAAAAAAGAACAAGGAAATAGCTAACTGAAAAACAGGAGTATTTTTGTCAAATACACATTCAAAAGTTTTAGACTGCGTTATCTTTATTGTTTTCAAGTTATTTTTAGTTTTCGATTTTCTAAAATAATGAAATCATGTTATTTTTATTATTTTTAAAAATGCGTTTAAAAAAAAATTGTAAATAAAACTCAAAACAACAAAAAATTATTTTGAGTGTTTTCATTCAAAATAAACTCTAAACTAAAAACACATTAATTTATTCATATTTTCTTATTGTAATGAGAATAAATATTACAAAATTTATTAACTTTAAAATGTATATATATTTTTAATAATATATTAATATTAAATATTTATAATTTATCGAATAATTAAATTTATTAAATAAAATATTATTAAAAATTTATTTTTAAAATTTTAAAGAGAACTCGTTTTATAATTTTCTGTTTTAAAAAATAATTTTTTAAAATAATAAAGAGAACCCATTTTTAATTTTCTAAAAATAGACTATCAAAATAAAAAATTAAAAATAAATTAAAAATTTAAAACTAAAAATAAAAAAATAAAAAAAACACAGTCTAAATCTTAAGTTTTGCAAAGATTTTTAAAGTATCCGATTTTTCAAAAGTTCAACACCGAAAGTGCTATTTTTGCAAATTTCCCAAATAGTATTTTAACTTCTCGATTAAAAAAACTCCCCCCAACCAAAACCCTATTAACGAGAAAAAAAAAAGGAAAAAACCTATTAATTTAAGGCGCTCGCGTTAACACAGTCAAAACCCTAAACCCTAGTTCCAGCGCTATAAAGGCCTTCTCGCCGTCCATTGATGCTCTCTGTCCTTGCTCGAACGATCGTCTTTCCCTCTCATTAACTGTCTCTCTCTCGCGCTTATCACAAATGAGACCCCCAAGAGGTGTTGTTCACTCACAGCACCAATCTATATTTCACAGTTCCACTCCAAGTTCTGTATTTGCAATCATTTGTTTTTTTTTTCTTTTTTCATAGATTTGGTTTGTTTTCTCAGGCCGTGGAGGAAGGGGCCGAGGGGATGGAGGTGGAGGCAGAGGCCGAGGCAGAGGCAGAGGAGGATTCGGCGGAGGAAGAGGGGATAATGGCAGCGCCATGAAAGGCCGCGGTGGAGGACGCGGCGGCGGCGGCGGCGGAAGGGGTAGAGGGCGCGGTGGACGTGGGGGGATGAAGGGAGGGAGCAGGGTTGTGGTTGAGCCGCATAGACACGAAGGAGTGTTCATTGCTAAGGGCAAAGAAGATGCGCTTTGTACCAAGAACATGGTCCCTGGGGAGGCCGTGTACAATGAGAAGAGGATCTCTGTTCAGGTTGTCTGCCTTTTCAAGTAATTGATTATAGCATAGAGATTGAAATGCCTGTTTCTGTGCTGTGCTTATTTTGCTGTTGTAAAATAATAGATGCTTATATGGTAAATCGTAATGTTTGAAGTATAGGAGCTCTTTGTAGCGGTTGTTTGTGTTAGGTTTCGTATGTTTTTAGGCGTAAAATCAATAAGATTCGTGACACTCACACGAGCACTTGCGAAATACGTTAACCAAGCTTTTATTATAGAGATGGAAATATTTTCTGAGCAGGAAAAAGAAGTAACCCAACTGGGTACATCATAGGTTATGATTTTGATAATGATGTGAAAACTCCATTTTGCCCTTGATTTACTCTCACTTCAAACTTTTCAGATCTATAATCCGTGTCCTATTATATTTGGGTAAAAGACTGTACTTTAGTTGTTGGTACTAGGTGTTTTGCGATGTCCTAACAAATGATTTACTTTGATTACATTCTTTGCTCTGAGTAAGCCATTGCTAAAATGCTAAGCGTAAAACTTAACTGACACAACAGTCTCCATACACTGCTAAAAAGTTTTGTTCTATTTAACTCTCAGGCCATGTTTGGAACAAGGATGTTTTGATGGTAAGAAGGGAAATAAATAACTTAACCTACATTAAGTAGAAATATTCATTTTTCTTTTCCTTCCACAGATCATGGTTCCGAATACAGCATTTGCATTTCTGCATGCCACTTTATTCATGTTGATAACTTGTGTTTGTAAAATGTTAGCAACTTACTTCACTTGTTCTATATTATACCTTTTCTAATGAGTTTATAGTGATTGCGTATGTGTTTGAGTGATGCTTGATTGTTAACATTAGTTATTTTACCCCTCAGGACGAAGATGGGACAAAGGTTGAGTACAGGGTTTGGAATCCTTTCCGTTCTAAGCTGGCAGCTGCAATTCTTGGCGGGGTTGATGATATTTGGATTGTGAGTTTGCATGTTGTCTTCTTATCCCCAATCCCCCCCCCCCCCCCAATTTTTGTTTTGGATTTGCGATTTTGTGTCTTATATGCTACTTTATCCTAATTGAGGTGTATATTTATGGGGCTAACTTACTGCCTTTCTCTATATTCAAATCAAGAAACCTGGTTCTCGAGTCTTATACCTTGGAGCTGCTTCAGGGACCACTGTCTCTCATGTGTCGGATCTTGTTGGCCCTGTAAGTAGTTATGAAAATTAAGTATTCCTTCTCCATTACATAATGAAATCTGGCATTTACTTGTGATATCTCTTTCTATACCCATGATTGTGCAGAATGGAGTGGTCTATGCAGTGGAGTTTTCCCATAGAAGTGGAAGGGATTTGGTCAACATGGCAAAGAAGCGAACAAATGTTATTCCTATCATTGAAGATGCTAGACATCCAGCAAAGTACAGGATGCTAGTTGGCATGGTGGATGTGATATTTTCAGATGTTGCTCAGCCTGATCAGGTTGTTTATCTTTCCTGTGTTAGTTGTCTCCTCTTTTCATATAGAAGCACCATTTCTAAAATCTAATCACCAAGTTTCCTCCCATTGTGACCATCAATTCGGATTAGAGTTTGTAATATTTTTTTCATATTTTCTCTACTTAAACAAAAAAAAAAATAATGAGGTTTTACAAGTTCTTTGGTGACTATTTTTTTAAATATATTCTACCTAGCAATCTTTTAATTGGTCCCTACAGCAAGCTTCCTGTTAGTGATTGTTGGAGCTCAATGTGTAAAACTGTTGGAGACATTTTTTTACATATATTCTACCGAGCAATTTTTTAATTGGTCCCTACAGCTGGCTAGCTGTTAGTGATTGCTGGTGTTGCATGTTTTAAACTGTGGTGATTATGGTTAAACTTTTCAGTTCTTATTCATTCTTCAAAGGATTTATGTTGAGTGTGCACCTCATTCTTGGTGCTGTATTATTACAACAACAATTGCAAGCCCTAACCCCAACAGGTAGGATTGGCTGCATGAATTTGACCTCCAACAATTGCAAGCCTTAGTCCCATCTCATGTTTAAGGTTTTGCTGGTGTCTTATTATTCATATAAAATTTTGTAGTGGTATGAACCTTTCAGGGTAATATGCTGTTCTCAGATTTTCAATTATCATGACCATACTTTGGCCTCTATTTTCTTTTGGATGATTTAACTTTTCCTTCTATTTTCTTTAACATTTCTTCCTTTTTGGGAATTTCAATGATAATCTGTATACTTGACTGCAGTTTATGAAGCTTGAAGTTCCATATTGTTTGCCTGACTCTTTATCTTTAGCTTTGATTACTTTGTTGTCAGCAAGCATATGATGAGTTACTCGGATTCCCCTTCAAGACACCTTGGGTGATGCAAAACCGAGTTTCTGATGCATTTATTAGTGGTTTAAAAATATGATATCAGTTTTATCCTCATTGATTTTAAGATTATTTACAAGTCTGCTCTTCAGAACTTTTCCTCTCCATATGTTTGGTTCTTTTGGGTCTGCTAAACTTAATAGTTGTACCAGTTTATATAATTTGTATTTGTTTGTCATACAGATATAGTTTTCGTTTGACTTACTGTTCCCTAAAATGGTGCATACATATATACTTGCACATATATAGACAACAGTTGAGCTGAACTTGCTAAGATGGTATTCATGATAAGATTTTTGATTATTTTCCTTTTATAGTAATTTAATGTATATAGCAGTTAGGATTGTGCTGAACTCACAATGACAATATTTGTGATTATTTCCTTAGTATTCGGAAGTAAGCCTTGCATTTAATCTTGAGGATATTGAAATTGGAGAATTGGGGTTTTATTCCCATTTCACCTTCTGCCTATCTATCCCCACTTATCCTTGAATCCCTTTGCAACAAGTGACTAGGTTCAGTCATGATGGGACAATTGTGTTTTGGAGTTTTTATTGATTCATGGTGGGACAACTTGGAACATTTTATGCGTACATGTTGCTATTTAGAGTCAATCCTTACCTGAGGCTATGGTCATGGAATTATATCTTGTTTTCTGCTTCCATATGGTGTTTCCTCGCTTCACTGGACTGCATGCGTGGACTTTTCCCCCTCAATGAGGGGGGCATGCATATGTGAACTTATTTCTGCTGTTACGGTTAAGACTTCTGCTACATTATTCCAATCTCTGATGCGTTTTCTGTTATTCTCTAGTGCTGAAAATCCTCATCCAGAGAGTTAGTAATTCCATTTATGGAAGCAATATATCTGATTTGTTCACTTTTTAACCATTCCCCTTGCAGGCAAGGATCTTAGCCTTAAACGCCTCATACTTCCTGAAAGCTGGAGGCCATTTTGTTATATCAATCAAGGTTTGTGATTGATTACACACTATATGGATTTGAATGTAGGACAAAAAATATGGTAGAAATACTTGGAAAATAGAAAATTGGAGAAGCTGCTTCTTTAGCCCTTCAGCTGCAGCCTGGCTGCCCCGATTATTTTCTTTTGGGCCATTGGATCTTTCCAGGTTCTCATGATCAAATGAGAGGACAAAATATGGAAGAAATACTGGGAAAATAGAAAATTGGAGAAGCTGCTTCTTTAGACCCTCAGCTGCAGCCTGGCTGCCCCGTTTATTTTCTTTTTGGGGTTATTATCTTTAACTTGCTAATGGATCTTTCCACGGGCAAATGATCATATGATTTGTTTCAAACTTTCTAGGCTAACTGCATAGATTCAACTGTTCCTGCGGAGGCAGTATTTGCTCAGGAAGTGAAGAGACTGCAGGCAGAGCAGTTCAAGCCGATTGAGCAGGTCACGCTCGAACCATTTGAGCGAGATCATGCATGTGTAGTTGGCGCATACCGTGTGCCAAAGAAACAGAAAGCTGCTGCTGCTGCTCCAGCCTCCTAACCGGGGCTTGTGACTTTGCCTAAACTTCCAAGCTGCTCACAGTTGATGGGGCTTATAACTTGATATGAAGATAGTATTGTCTCTTGCTTCATCCCTGTTGGCTAATTTTGGTAGGCTGGTGGTTACATTTTCTTGAAGATAATTTGTTTCCATTCCATTTCAATACCTGGATGCAAAACTTGCTGGGTAATTTATGCGCTTCTGTGAAAGATATAATTGTCATTTTGAAGTGCCATGCTCAGAAATGCTACCATTGAAATGCTTGACCGTCTATCTTCACAGAAATGCCATGCTCACAAATTGCGAATGGTTTAATGACACTTCAAAAATCATTTTCTCAAAAAATTGCTACTATTTTTATTTTCTGTGAAAAATTGCTATGATTTTCCTTTTATGTTTATACATATAAATTAGCAACCCAATTTGTAATGGTTTTCCTTCAAAAAGAACCTGACTTGGTGGGATTAAGTTTGGACATTTTTACTTCTATGTATAAAGCCAAAAAAGCCGTCGCTCTTCCCGTTATCTTTTTTCTCATTCCTGTTACTTATCGCCAGAGCCACCGTAAAACGCCGTCACCACCATTTCTTCTCTTCTTTTTATTATTCCGTCACTCTGCTGACTGACCACCGCCAATATCCACCACCGCTGTCCGCCGCCTTCACCTCCACCGCCGTCCGAATCAAGATTTTCAGACCTCGATTTTATTATAGAGCTCCTCCATCTTCGATTTTCTCCTGCAACTGCTTTTTCTTCGATTTCTTCTCTCTTGATCACGATCGACCAATCGATCCATTGATTTGTCGAAACCTACCAAAGGGGTTCCACAGCACCACCACATCGCTGGAGGTTTTTTCCTTGTTTTGTTTTAATGTATAATAATGTATATAATCATATGAAAATATAAGTATATATAAAATTATAATCTGCTTTTATAAAACAAAGAAAATATAATCTAAAAGTCTAATTATATATATGAAAATATAATTATATAAATATAAATAAGAGAATAGCTAAAATTAGTCTAGCTTGCAAAAGAAGTTGCAGAATAGACCTACCAAAATGACGTTTTAGTCAAATAGATGTTGTTTTGCAATCCTTTATTATTATTATTTATCAAAATGACATTATTTTTGACTAAAATAATGTAGTTTTATCAATCTTCTATTTTCTTCTCTTTTTGTAAATTTAACAAGTAACGGTAATAATAACAAGTAGATCAAGAATCAGCGAAATCAAGAAATAAATTTAAAATATGACACAGTGACAACAAAGATGATAGGGCAAACAAATCGAGTAAGATAAAGTAACAACAACAGACAAAAGATGCAAGATGCCTATTTGGTTGCCTAAATCTTTATCTGTTGTTGTTGGTTCATCTTCCTTCAATTTGTTCGCCCTATCATCTTTCGCGTTACAGTCGCCTATTCTAGATCTGCTCATCACCATCATCTTCATTGCTTATTTCCAAATCTACCCAATATAGTTGTTGTCACATGTTAGATTTACAAAAAATAAGAGAAAATGAGAGGGGATACGAGAACAAAGCAGATTAAAAATGACACCATTTTGATAAATTTTAATTACAACTTCTTTTGTAATTTGAATTGATTTTAATTATTTTTTATAAATAATCATGTGAATATCTATTAATATATAATTATATAGTAAATGGACAGTTTGGTTATTTTTTATTTAACTAAACAATATATCTAATTCACATTTACTAAATATGACATAGTTATAACTTCAAATAGTATTTTAAAGGACCCATGCGATTTTTGATTTAAGTAATGCATATTTAAACAACAACGATACATATTTAAAAAAAGTATCTTAGGTTTGCTTGTAATCTAAATGAATTTAATATTAAATATTTTAAAAAAACAAAATAATTAAGATGATTTATGATCATGCAAAAAAAAAAAAAATAATAGAGGCTCGTATGGATAGATTATTAATTAAATGAAACAAGTAGTTTGTAAAAAAGAGTAGAGAAAAAAAAAAACTTAGAGATATCAGTGTTTGATATTAAATTAAATATGAGTTTTACGTAAAAAGACAATAGATAAAAATGAATGAAAATGTTCAATCCCATATAATGGGATAAAGATTTAATATATATATTTTTAATATAATAATTCTTAACCCTATTATAAGTGGTCAATTTTATAAATTTTACATCGTTAGTTATTTTTATCTATAATCTTATCTTATACATAAAATTTATAACTCGTATTGTACTTAAGTATTTTTTTATATTTTTAGTTTATATGTTTTACTATTAAATATTCTTTCAAAGATATAACTAAAATTGAATCTACCGTGTTTATCTATACAAATTGCAGCTTTTCAAAAGTAGACCTATGATTTTGGTGTGGTTTTCTTTGTAGAATGATCTTTTACAGATTGGGTGATTTTTTGCAATTCTTATCCTCGACAAAATTTAGTTACTTAGTTAAAATGTAAAAATGGTTCGGTTGATAAAAGACTCAATAAGAGGTTATATTTGTCTAAGTTTTTGTGAGATTACTTAATATACAGATTTTTATTTATTATTAGTTGCGCGTGATTTGTAAATTTTTGTATATACTCATGATTTTATTTAGTACACATTCGGGTAGTAACTACAATTTGACATTATTAATAAAAAAATGTCAAATGTCTTTTATTTTTTGAGAATAACTGACTCCTATTTTCTATTCAATCAATTAATAATGTAAATATTAAAAAGAATATTTTCTAAATTTTCAAGAATAAATACTATTAATTTTAGAAATATAAAATATTTGGACCTAACTGATTATAAAATTAGTGTTAAAAAATTTTAAAAAATATATTTTTACAAACTAAATAGCCTAAATTTTCCCCATTCTGATTTCTCCCCCTCACAAATGCACTGCTACTGGATTCAGTCCCACCTGAATGGAACAGTGGCTTCACAACAACTACTTGAAAGATGATCTCATTCCCATTTTTCACTAACCCATTCAGTATTTCTTCCATTTCTATCCGAGAAAGTAAGCAACTTAACTGGAAGAAAATGTCAGGGTGTGCTTAGTTGTAAAATTAGAATTAAAAAATTAAAAAATATTTTCTGCAACTGAAGAATCCCTCACATTTTATTTTCTGCTTTGATTTTCTCTCTTCATTTCATGGTACATAATCCATTGTTAATTCTGAAGGAAAAAAGTGCCATTAACTGAAACAAATAATATCAGAACAAGGGTTTAATTGAGTACACATTTCCATGCTGCAAAATATTGGAAAGAGCAGAGTCTGCAGCTATATGTAACTTTCAAACACTCGGCAAAGCGTTGAACTGATGTATAGTAATTACGTTGCTTACATGTTGAGGATACCAAGTGAATGATAAACTGTTCAAGAGCGAGCAGCTCATGTATTGCTATCTAACTTATCAGCAATTATGTCTTCCCCTCCCCATTTTCGCATTCGGTCCGTTGTCTGCTCTACCTGCAAATTATTTCCAGAATATAAGTTTTAAGAATCAAATTCCGGTTTGAGGCTATTCAAGGTTTCTTCCAAAAATGTTCAATGTAGATAGGTTATTCTTTTTTCTGATTAAAATCTCAAAATAGGGAAAACAAGAACAAAAGCTAGAAATAATCCTCATAATTTCTAGCATGATCCAAATAGGAATTTTACTAACCTCTTTGTTCCAGTTGGTTCTGTAAAGAATGATCAAAAGGAGCAGTGTCTGAAGTGCAGTTCCAGCTATCATACCACCCCAAAGTCCCTACAAAGCAGTTTAGATCAAGCAAAGTCATAAGCAATAGCTGAGAAGGCAATCGACAAGTTCAATTCCTATACTTTGGATTCGAAGTATACTTAGTAGTGGAAATAAAAGCTGAAAATTTTCACCTGTACTCCTAGATTTGCTACAAAACCAAGAACATAGCCTAGAGGAAGCCCGAAAATGTAATAACAACCCAAGTTGATATAAGCTACCATAGCTTGCCATCCTCCCCCGACAGCAACACCTGTGAAATACGGCAACTCAAAGCTAGAAGGAGCGGTTTAAGAAGATCTCAATGTGAGCCATCGGTTTAAAGAATTGAAGCTATACCGGATATCACGGGCTGGACACTGTTAAGAAGCATAGTGAAACCAAGAAGGTATGCTAGGTGAGATACGGCTTGTTGCATATCCTTGCTGTCTGTGAATATGACGGCGAAATATTCTCGAGTTGCCATTACAACAATCATGCAGAGAATCCCAATGACCAAGGATTGAAGAACTGTAACATAGACGGAGTACTTAGCTGCTCTTGGATGGCCCAAACCAAGCTCATTGGAGACACGAACGCTGAGCAACAGAATGCCAGAAAAAGGAATTAGAAAAGTATTTTGACACAACGGCTGTATCCGAAACCCCAAAGTGGCATGTGAAATATGGAAATTTTCTTACCTTATCCCAGCATTTATTCCGATGAACAACATGAACTCATATCCATTGAAGTTCATACTGAAAGAAGAAACCAAGAGTAAAGAGGTCAATGTAATGTTAAGATAAGCTGAAAAAGTAATCACATTATCATTCCAAAGATCTATTTTTCTACAATTCATTATGTAGACAAGCATTGCAAGCCCCAGAAAGTGTAATTGAACTGTAAAACAATTTCCACAAATAGATGAATTATTCAATCATGTACTTTGAACAGGGAGAAAACTATATGCATACCGAATTGAGCTTACTGAGAAATTTGTTACATACATCAAGGTGGAAATATTAGTTTTAAATTTTAGGGAACACATTAATTACAGGCTCCTAAAACTGCAAGTCCGTAACAGAGTTGCCGGACAGAAAATTATTGAAACGGAAAAACGACTCAAGAAATAAAAAGATCGAGGCAAGTAAGTGAATCTCACCAAATAGAAAGTGATCCAACCGCAATCACTGCATTATCAAGATTACCAGCGAGTACGATTATACTCGTCATATACCAGACCTCTAGGCATAGCATAACAGCCGAGGCAAGGGAGAGCCTGACAAAGGCCCAAATATCCGTCAATGCCGCCCATGACAATCCTCGCCAAGCATCCTTGCACCACCCCACTGCATAAACAATTTGAGCCACTGAAAGCATCCAGCTCGAGAGGTCAAATGCTATGGCCGCGCCTGTGGTGCCCCAACCCAATCCGTAAATAAACAGCGAAAGCAGAGCAATGTGTACTATTAGATCCCCCGCTCCAATCCACATAAGGACATTGACCTTGCTCTGTGCCTGAAGGAACTTTTGGGTAGGAAAAGTGAAAGCAAGAGCAAACAATTGGGGGATGATTTGGATGGAGAATGTCCCTGCAAGATCTGCGATCTCGTCTTCTTGGCCGAAGAGTTTCAGGACCGGTGTAGCAAATATGTAAATTGGCGTGAGAAGAATGCAGGTGACAAACAGAATTATCCATGAGCGCTGCATATAGACCCCAAGCATGTGAACTTGCCCTGCACCATAAGCTTGGCCACAGAGTGTTTCTAGTGCACTCCCCATACCAAGCTACACTAGCATACCAGAGGATTAGCCTCCACTCGAGTCACCAAGAATATAAGGCACAAGGCACCATACTAAGAAGTTATATACATAAATGCATTGAGGTCGAACTATGTTAAATTTTTCGTGCGACCTTAACAAGTGGTATAACAGTCAAACCTTAGCATATTCACTATCTCGGCACCTTTTCTGAAGTTTCCCCCCTACTGTTTTAGTAATGCTACGAGGAATAAGAACACCTCCTTAATCAATCTTTATCATGCGTTTTGTGTATAGACGCTGTGATGTCATTTTTCTTTTTTGCCAGATGATAACTGTAATTTCTTTTTACATACAGTGTTTCAATTTTGTTTGCACAAAGAGGTGTTAGAATTCGACAAGCAAGCGTTCAAATGGTAACATGCCACGTTCAATTGCCAGGGTAGGGCATTGAAGCAAAACTCTTAACATGCGTGTACAAGTTCGTTCTCTTTTCTTTTCTCTTTCTTCATATGAACAAATTTAAGTTTAATCATCATTCATCAACCACTTCATAATGACCTATTCTATTTTTCCTGAAATTCGAAGAGAGGATTTGCAATCGAGTAAGAACTTCAAATACACTAAAACATAATATATAATTAGTAGTTCAAATTCAAAAGATCAAGAGAGATGCAGACAGAGAGAGGAAACACTAACCAGGAAGCCGAAAGAGAAAACGGCGATGACGGAGACGGAGATAGAGACGGCGGAGAGTTCGACATCGCCGAGGTGGCCGACGAAGATGCTGGTGGTGGAGTTAATCGCATAGTTACAGATGGTAGTCACTATAATCGGAGCCGAGATTCTCCAGAGCTTCGCGGTCTCTATCCGGAACAGAGATGTCAGCTCCTTGAAGGTTCTCAATGGCCGGTAATCTCCGTCGGCCGTAGTCAGTTGCGGATCACCTGAGCTACTACTGGTGAGCAGCGGCGATTCCATTTCCCGTCGGCCGGTCACAGGTGGACGACGAGCCTCCTTCGTCTCCGAGTCAACAACGTCGTAATACAGTCGCCGGAATATATATATATATATATATAGTCAGTACTCAGTAATGCCTGTAAATGAGCTCCACACAGACGCAAGCTATTGCTTGCGTTGACGGATCTGAAGAGTCTATTGCACATATATATATATATAAAAAATTACTAAATATCTCCAATGGCAATCAGCCTTAGATCTTCGCACTAAATTTAATATAGACGGACAAGGGCGGTTTGTTAAAATTTTGGTACAAATACAAGTGGGGTGGGCCCTTCTACTCGGTTCACTTGTAGAACAAAAAATGATTTTTGGGACATCGATGTTTAAGTTTTATTTGGTATAAATATTTTAATTGATTTATATTACTATTAGTCATAAATAAAAACTCTAATCATTGGGTACAAAATTATTTTTAGTTCAAATTACATTTAATTTTTATAGTTTTGAGTTATAAAATATGTTAACTCTATTTATTATTCCTTATTGGGAAAACTATATTTATTATTCAAAAATTATATTAAATTACTCTTTATTATTAAATTTATGTTATGAGACATTCCTAACATTTTATTTTATATATAAAAATTCACGCTGTAATTTGTTGAATATCGAATTTAATTTAGCGTTGACCAGGAGGAAGACATTTTTGACGTGATTGATGGGAAAAATATCACAGGCATGGTGCCCCCACAATGGATATTGTCAGACCTTTTGTCATAGTATCCATCCATGGAAATATGATAGATCTAGTGGTCCATCAGTATACGGGCCTCTTTGTCTACGCTTGCTTCTTTTTTTCTTTTTTAAGTTTTTAAATAATTTAAAAATTTTAAATTAAATAATATTTAAATTAATAATATATTTAAATAAATGTACTTTTAAACTATTAGTTAATAATTATGTATTTGATTTAAAAAACTAATAAATTATCAAAACTTGATAAAAAGACGAAAATAGGCATTTTGTTAAATAATATAAATAAAAAATATAAAAATATTAATTTTTAATAAAATTAAATTATAAATTAATGTCTTCATGATGAAATTTTACCAAAATTATATATAATTATTAAAAAAAATACTAATACAAAATATATATACATATATACACCCACATAGAGGTAGTCGTAGGTGGTGAAGGTTAGAGACAGTAGATGATGGCCGACGAACGCAGGCGATGAGCTGGAGGCAAGAACCAACGGTGACAATGGAGCTGGAGGCCGCAGCTGATAGGGGTGGAGACGACGATGGAAAAGAGATGGATGGATAGTGAGGGTGAGGACGATGGCTGATAGTGAGGGCGATAGCGATGATCGATGGTGGTGACCGGAAAAGCTAGGACGACTCATGGCGAGAGGCAGAGATTGAAGAATAAAGGCATGATTGAAAATTACAAAAATGATGAGGGTAAAATGGTAAAATGCTTGATTAATGCAACTTATTTGGTAGCAGTATTTTGCAAAAACGTACCAATTTTTGCAAAACGTTGATGTAAGAGCATTTAAGTTATATAGCTTAAACATTCTTATGACAAGCCAAACACTTTAGTCAAATAAGTTAGGTAGCTTAAAAGTTAGATACAAATTTATAAGTGGTCAAACTGCCTAACCAAACAAGCCCTACATTTAACCAACCAAAAATGCCCAACTAAATAGTTAGGTTGCATGAAAACAAAAATAAAAAATAATTTTGATACAAAATGAAAACATGGAAACAATATTTTTTAAAAAGTTAACAAAATAGAAATGTGGGGTAAATTATAAATTTTTAAAATATAGGGGTATGTGTAATTATTAGTCAAAATTATAAATGATAGAATAAAATAAATAAGGAGTATATGTGAAATTAATCTATAATTTATATGATATAAATAGTATTATATGTTGTAGACCCTAGATTGCAAATGCAGTGAAGTGAAGCTTCAAGGTTTGGAGCAAAGAGAGACCCGGCTGTTTGCTGCTCTCGTCGTCGATTTGCCTTGTCACCGATTCACTTGCTGCCAACCACCAACCTTTGCTGCATCCTCTATCTATGCCGCCGTCGCTTATCTTGCCTCGCTCTCACCATCGACCACTGTTACATCATCTATTTCACCGGGCTTTGATCGTTGTTGCCTCTTGCCTTCTCTACCGACCGGTCTCATGTCCCTCGTCGCAAAATGCGTTTCTAGCTACCTTTTATAAATTGCGAAACGACCCCATAATGTTTCACAATTTACATAAATGGCCCGAATACCATTTGGAACGGGTTTGGCCAGTTTCGAAACGAGACCATTTTTGCAGTTTCCGTGCTTCTTAGCTAGACAGTAGACGAAGAAGAGTCAACAAAATTAAGATCAGGATTCTTGGAAACGTGATCGCTGTCTTGAATGGTTGGAAGAAGAAGAAGATTGAAACAGGCATCAATCACAAAAATTAAGAGAAAACAAGACACAAAAGGTTAAAACTATAATGAGACGGTTCACGGATAAACTACAAGTCATCTCAACGCAGTGTTTGCATGAACAGAAACTGAAATCTATCCCAATTTTGACAATTCCATCAGACTCCAAATGCTCTGTTTAACTAGTTATCAATTACGATAGTCTGATTTTATCATTTCATTTCATTTCACAGATTGGTGGTGGGATATGAACTTGAATTTGAGGAGTTATCTAGAGAGAGAATGCTAACCATGAAGCCGAAAGTGAAGACGCTGATGACGGAGAGAGAGATGGAGACGCCCGAGAGGTCGACGTCGCTGATGTGGCCGACAAAGATGATGGTGTCGGAGTTGGTGCCGCAGTTGCAGAGAATGTTGAGAACAATCGGAACGGCGATTTTCCAGAGCTTGGCGGTCTCTTTCCAGAACACCGTCCTCACTTCCTTGAAGCCTTTCACCGACTTGTAGTCTCCGTTTGCAGCGATCAGTTCGGCCTCGCCGGAGACTTGGGGGAGCAGTGGCGAGTCCATTTCCCGGATGGACAGTCGTCGTAGCGACGTAGACGAACACGTACGGCGGCGTAGCACGGGACCGCCGGAGAAGAACAAGAGGTCTCTCCGACCAAGTCTCCCGCTCACCTCTGGCCCCATTTCCCATCCTTGCATGCATATATATACCGAGTGCAAAAGGTGGCTGGCGATGCTAAAATGATAGAAATACCCTTGTTTAATTATAAATTTACTTTTTTTTTGCTCTTTTTTATCCGCCTCCTCTCTCCTCTCTCCCCCTTTTCATGGTCGTCTCCACTAAGCGCTGACCATCTCATGCCTTTGGCTATTTTTGAAATTATATAATTTCTTAATGAAAGTAAAAAATAAATAAAAAATTTTATACCAATTTTAGTTAAAAACATGTTTAGTCTGGATTAAGATAACAAAAATGATATTTGGACACACAAGTTTAATATTTTTATAATATTTTGTATTATTTTTTCATTGTGTACTATATTAATGTAGAGTGTAAGTAAAAGTGTTGAAATTGTGTGTCTAAATAATATTTTTGTTAACATAAACAAGAAAGTATCTTTTAAAAATAAACCAAATAAACTCAAAATACTACAAGAAAATTACATAAAATACCTGTAAGAATAAACTAAATTATTTGAAATTTAAGTCAAATTTATTCTTTTATTACAATTATATTTTTACTATATTTATTATTATTATGTTCTTTTTTGGAAATGCTATCTGAATATTTAAAAATGTCATTTAATGTAATATCTTAAAATTCATTTACTATATATTTGTATTAATTAAACAAATAATATAATATATATTAATATAAAGATATTATAGTATATAAGAAGTATTTCCTTGTTTTTGGTGGGGCGGGGGGGTTGGGGAAATAGAGAGAAGTGGCTAGTGGGTAGGTAGGATGAACGGGTGAGATTGGCTGATCAACGTATTTCTGTTTTGTTTGCCAAATTGAAGGGATAAAAAATTGCCACGTGATGTGGGGGCCCGTAGAATTAATTGCCCTCGTATTGATCATATTACTCCCTTACCGTCCCCGCCGTCGTCGTCCCCCCATTATTATTATTATTATTATTATTATTATTATTCATGCCTTTTGATGATGCTTCCCATATCATGTGGAAGCATACATGTTGGCTTTGAATTAAACGGTAGTTGTTGGGAAATTAGATCGGAAATAAATTATATATGAGTAAAAAAAATAAAATATTATTATAATAAAATTAATATAGGTGCCATTAATTTGAGAGTATTAGACACTTATTTATAGATTTAAAGATTATCTATAAATATATATAAGAAAATATATTCTGATAAGAACATAACATGATTTATAAGAGTATTCCTCCATATAAGATATATTTTAGTTAAAATTAAATTTGATAACATTATAATCATATTTAAATTTCAAATTTTCATCATGATCAAATTAAGAATTTCAATCACAGAAAAATTTAAATTATAGATCACAGTTATAATAAGTTTTATCTTAACATGAAGTTCAAATATGAAATTATCTAAAATTCTTTCTTATAACAAAATCATTGAGAGTTAATTTCTCTGACGAATACGTTGATGCACACCACAAGAAATACCAATCAAATTCACACAAAGTTTATTGTAAATAGTGAGAATTAAATACTTTGATCCAATAATAAAATATCGTACTTCAAGGTAAATAATACAAAAATCAAATAACTCCAATTAATGTCAAACAATCGATAAATAAAATCTCAATAAAAAATAAATCAGAATACCATATCTGGACAGTAAATCTAGGCAAAAATAGATTTAGATATGGGTTGTCAAATTTGAAATGGGCCAATGGGTCGAGTCAAATTAGATCTGAGTATTCTTGAAACTTCTTGTTAATGGTAAAGGAAACAATCACAGCGAGAGATGAGGAATCGATTGTTATGGGTTGATTGCGAGTAAAAAGAGAAAATCATAGCGGTGTTTGATAGTGAACGTAAGGATGATCGACTGATCTGTGGCGGTCAACCTAAATAGAGACGTTCGTTGACAGCGAGCTGGGCAAAGATGGAGCGATCGTTGGCGATGGCTGAAGGCAAATAGCTGTGTCCGACAGTGGCGGTCGACAATGGCTGAGCAAGAACTAGAGGTGGCTGGCGAAAGGGAAGAATGTGCTGATGATGGTTGCAGTGACAGCGGTGGTTGTGGCAACACCTAGGCAACCTGTGTTATGTCTAAAAGATAATGAAGATGTGCAAATCCAATGGCTTTGATACTAGTTTGTTGCGAAATTGAATTGAAAATAAATCACAATTAAACCATCAACAACACAAATGAACACAAAATTTTACGTGAAAAATTCAAATCGAAAAAAATAATATGCAAAAGGAATAAAATATTATTATGATAGAATTGATATTATAATAGTAATATAATTAAAACTAATTTCAGAATATTAAACACTTATTTATAAATATAAAATCATTTACAAATATGTACAAAATTATATGCTGATTAGAAAATGATTCATAAGAATATTTCTTCATGTGAGATAAAACGAAAATATGTTGAAATTGAAAATCTAGATAATTTTTGTTGAAGAAGTAATTTGAAAATTAGAGAAATTTTTTCTCAAATGTGGCAAATAATTTAATACGCTAGTGTAAGATCTAAGGTATGTAAATCTTAAAAGTTAAAACTAAGTCAGTGTTGGATAATACACAATAATTTCAAAGATTGGAAAAGAGAACAACAAAAAGTCAAAATTTAAGTTGACAAAGAGAAAAAAAAAAAAAAAAGGAGAAGAAATAAAGATCCGAATGTCACATTGCCATGCTGCAAGAATTGCAAAACTATGACAAAAGGGTGTTAATCCCAAGAATTGCAAAACTATGAAGTTTAAATGAGATACAGATTTGGCATATCGTTGAAGATAGGAATGGTTGATTCTTCAACTAAATTATACTACCAAAAAAAAAAAAAAAGCAAATGAAGCTGCGAAGGGATAACTGATAGAGATAAATTAAGCATTCCATCTTTGCCAGGCTTGGAAAATAGTTAATCCATTAGAGGGTTGGGTTTTGTTTGGGTGAGACGCAGCATCATGTATTGTTGTCATTGATATCTTGGCCTCCCCACTTTCGCATTCGATTTGACGTCTGCTGTACCTGCATTTGAATTTTTTAAAATGTCAGTTTTATGAGCAAATCTCAAATTGGTGGATTATTAAAGGGATTTTGGGTATATTTCTGGTCGTATGAACTCAATCTAACACTTTTTGACGAGGATCTATAGCATTACAGTCGGTGCAAAAATATTGCTATGCTTGCGAAGAACGATTATTTAAGAATGACAATGACTCGACCAACTTCATTCTAAACTATGATGGAGGATGTAGCAGTTTCACTGGGTTTACCCAGAAAGAGGTTGTGTAAAATGAAATAGTATTTTCTATTTGTTCAAATATCTATTTGTGTTTTTGTATTGAATGTTGTAGTAGGATTGACAAAAAGGTTGGACAAGACAAGATTCCGGTTCGGTTCTTTGAAGTTAACTGTTTCTCCTAGACATCTCAAAATGGGGATCAGAAATATGGAACAAAAGAAACTGCAATTTACAAAATCCTGAAATTGCTGCTTGGCACAGACTAAGCAAATCAATCGGCCTAAAATCCTTCAGAATGTAGCCAAAACACATTTGAGCCGAGGAATTTACACAACATTGAGCTGAATCAATGGGACTTGGGTTTACCTCCTTGTTCCAGTTGGTTCTATAAAGCACAACCAGAAGAAAAAGAGTCTGCAGTGCAGTTCCAGCTATCATTCCCCCCCAAAGTCCCTGTGGTTGCAATCAGACAAGCATAAGAAGTAGCTTAAGATGAAACATAAACCGTAGAACTTAAAGCAAATTAGCTAATATATAGAAAGTTCGAAAGCTTGATTTTTTTGATAAGGACTAAAACCAAGCTTAGAAATCAGAATCTAAGTCCTAGCATGTTACTTCACAGGCATACTTGAGAGGATGAAATTAGGAACAAAATTTCACCTTCACCCCGAGGTCTGCTACATAACCAAGGACGTATCCCAGGGGAAGCCCAAATACGTAATAACAACCCAAGTTGATATAGGCCACAAGAGCTTGCCATCCTCCCCCGACAGCTACACCTACAAAAGACACAAAACGACAACATATTAGGAAATAATGAAGAATGGTTTTCATGAGATGGCGACAAGGCCGGCTGGCTTCAAACCTACCTGATATAACAGGCTGGACGCTGTTAAGAACCATAGTGAAATCGAGAAGGTATGCTAGGTGAGAAACAGCCACTTGCAGCTCCTCGCTGTTTGTGAAAATGATGGCAAAATAGTCCTTTGTTACCAAGACAGCAGCCATACAGATAATCCCAATGAACAAGGACTGAGAGACTGTAACGTAGACAGCGTACTTGGCTGCTCTTGGATGGCCCCAACCTAGCTCATTGGAGACACGGACACTGAGCAAAGAAGGCAAAGGAAGGAATTAGATAAAGTGAGAACTGGCGGCCTAAGTCATCGTTATAAAACACGGATGAGTGGCTCCCTTACCTTATTGCGGCATTTATTCCAATGAATAACATGGCCTCGTACCCATTGAGGTTCATGCTGAAAGGGAACCATGAAGCCGAAAGTGAAGACGCCGATGACGGAGAGAGAGATGGAGACGGCGGAGAGGTCGACGTCGCTGATGTGGCCGACAAAGATGCTGGTGGCGGAGTTGGTGCCGTAGTTGCAGAGAATGTTGAGAACAATCGGAGCGGCGATTTTCCAGAGCTTGGCGGTCTCTTTCCGGAACACCGCCCTCACTTCCTTGAAGCCTTTCACCGAATTGTAGTCTCCGTCGGCGGCGATCAGGTCTGTCTCGCCGGAGACTTGGGGGAGCAGTGGCGAGTCCATTTCCCTGCTGGACAGTCGTAGTAGACGAACACGTACGGCCGCGCCGGAGAAGAACACGACGTGGCTCCGACCAAGTCTCCCGCTCACCTCTGGCCCCATATCCCATCCTTGCATGCATTGATATAGCGAGTGCAAAAAGTGGCTGGCTCAACCACCAACCTATTTCTTTTTTTTTTCTTTTCCCTACTTTGGCTATTTTTGGAATTATATAATTTCTCAATGAAAGTAAAAAATAAAAAAAAAAATCTTACACACCACATGCTTTATGATTTTATACTATTTTTAGTCAACAACATGTGCAGTTTGGATTAAGATAACAGAAATTATATTTGGACCCCATAAGTTTGATATTTTGTATTGATTTTTTTACTGTATACTATATTAATATAGTGTGTAAGTAGAAATGTTGAAGTTGTGTGTCCAAATAATATTTTTGAAATTGCATAAAATATCTGTAAGAATAAACTAAATTATTTGAAATTTAAGTCAAATTTATTATTTTAATTATATTTTTACTATATTATGTTCTTTTTTGAAAATGTTATTCGAATATTTAGAAATGACATTTAATGCAATATTTTAAAATTAATATATTATACATTTGTATTAATTAAATATATAATATATTAATATAAAAATATGATAGTATAAGAAGTATTTCTTTGTTTTTGTGAGAGAGGAAATGGGATGAAAAATAGAGAGAAGTGACTAGTGATTACTGGTTAATAGGTAGGTTGGATGAACGAGTGAGATTAGCTGATTTGTTTCCCAAATTGAATAGGTCAATGATCATATCACACTTGTATTATTATTATTTTTTTTATGACTCAAGTATTTAAATTTTATTTGTCTAGTTTTAAAGGAGATTGACTTTTTTTTTCTAGTTTGAACTTTGAGTAAATTAAATACAATCGTAAACTTGTATACTTCAAACTAGACATGTAATCGGTCTCTATCAAATTAAGTATTTTTGTTGAGAATTAATCCCCATCACTTTTAAAAAAAATTAAGAGTTTTACCATTTTGATATGTTATGGGCATCCTCCATTATTATTATTCATGCCTTTTGATGAAGGTTCCCCATATGACGTGGAAATATACAAGTTGGCTTTGAATTAAATGGTGGTATTGTTTAGTATTTTTTGTGTTATATTCAGCTCTTAATATGTAATATTGATTAAGTAATATTTTTTCATTAAATGTGATATTATATTTAGTAATTAATATTGAAAATAAGTACTAAAGGCATGTTTGAATTTTCAAAATGCATTTTAAACAAAAATACAGACGTGAGATATCAAATTAGAATTTAGCTTTTATATTGTAGGATAGCACATATTATAAATGACTAAATACTAACAACCAAGGAAACTACATTGTTTTCAATTGGACTCTATTAGCCCAATCTTGACTCTGGACTCAATCTCGGCCCTCGGCCTGACTCTTGTCCCTCGGCTTGATCTTGACTTTGTATCAATGTACAACAACATCATTATAACCTCGCATTGGGTATTCTCGTGTCTGTTCAAGATCTCATTCTCATTAATGACAGATTTTATCTACATTAATGAGGGTCTCGTCGATATCATACTACTGTCAAAAAGCCTTATCGACGTCGAATATCTAATCCCATCACTCTACAAACACACGATATATACATACAGGAGGATCTTATATCTTTTTATATAAACTAGTTTTATTCAAGTGAAGATATGTTCTTCTTTAATTTATTGATACTTTGTCATTTTATTCTTTTACTTAATTAAATGTCAAAGTAATTGTAGGTGTCAAAGCATAATCCAAAATTCATTTTCTACTACTATTGTGGCTCACGTCCAACGATTCTTTTGGATCGAAAGAACACTGATATTGATGGAGTTAGAGAGAAAAGTGACTTAAGTACGTTTGTTGGACAATTAATTCCAAGAAGCCATTGATTGGTTAGGAATGCGAGAATGAGGGACACAACCGAGTACCAATATTGACTGGTTAGGAATATGAGACAAAAAAATCAACGTTGGGTGTCGCATTTTCATATTTGACTGCGCAATGGTAACAGTGACGACATCTAGTACTCTGAGAAAAGGTTTTAGATCGAGGGATGGATTGGTTAGCAAATGGAGACAAAAAAACCTACATTTTCTTCAACATTTCGTGTCATGTTTTTCTTATTTGATTACAACTGTGACACTACACCCACTGCTAATTATTTGTTGTATTCTGCGGTGAGATAGCGGCGGAGGGGAAGGAGATTCAATTGGAGGAGCTTGCGGAACGAAAGAAACATGGGAAAATGATAACTCACCCTCTCTTCTTAATTGACTTTTAGGTGGCCCTCACAAGAACTCTCTACCCAGCCGAGCACCAACGTGACATGAATTAATATAACAAAGGCTGACTCCAACAATTTGTCATTAGTCTCCCCAACCCAAAACTTTAGAGAGTCAAGCTAATTTTTTCATTATTGATTTGCTCATCAAATTCAGTTGTTAAATTGATAGCGAACAATCAAAACTTTATTAGATTTGGTGATTCATCTCGTCTGACCAAGTCTCATCATCTCTCCCATCTCAATAGCTGATTTCTCTCTAGGACTCTCTAGGAGATTAGAGACTACGATTGACAACGACGATGACTAACATCTACAATAGCGTCAAAAGGAGAATAAGCGGCAACAAGTAGACCAGCGGCAACAACAACTAGTGACGAGCAAACCAGCGTCGTCAGAAAGGGAATAGACAATGACCAACATTTGGGTTTGTGTATGTATATGATTTTATAATATTTTATATTGGATAAGTAATATTGTGTATTTAGTTATTGATTTTGTGTATGTGTGTATTTAATTATTAAGTTGTGTATTTAATTTATACATTTTTATAGTAGTAAAAATTATAGGTAAGATAAAATAAATAGAATTATAATTTATTAATAAATAAATATAATAGAGAGTCAAATAAAGAGAATAATAGAGATTGTTGTTGGAATATATATATAATTTTTTAGATAAAATAAAATAAATATATTTATAATATAATGGGGGAGTAGGATATAAATTGTTGTTGGAATCAGCCTAACTAACATCCAAAGCAGACTTGGATGAAATAACATACAACTTCAGCATACTGCTTGCTGGAGCACTAGCTGCTACTCTTAACTTTTAAGTTGATTTTATGTTAAATATAAGAGTTCATCAGTTTAAATCTTCTTCATATAATAAATTTTTATTTTTAAATGACATCTTGAAAAATTACTTTATTATAATACCAAGATTGTTAGAAGAATAGAAGTGGATATTAGAAATTTTATGACCAAACTTTCAAAACTTGGAAGCTTTAAGGGTAAGAGAATTGGGCCAATAACATGTTTTTGGGCCTTTGCTCCAAATTCCACAATTGGATCTTCAAATAACATAATACAACAATTATTTAAAAAAAAAAAAAGATCATAAAGATAAGCTTACAAAAATTTTAAAATGCATGTTAGGGTGTGGTCTTAAAGAATTTAGAGACTAAATTTTTGCTTTTATTCTTAATAAATCAAATCAAGGCTTTTTAAGCAGCACAATTGAACTAAAAAGAAATTATAACGTTACACGTTACTTAAAAGATTAAAATTTATGCTTCTTTCTTGTTTGGGAAACAATCTTGTTTCTTTATGGGTGGCCCATTTGGAAACCCAATTGCTGATGGGTGGGCTTAATAATCCGAGTTGAACCCAATAATTTAAAATTCATTATGGCGCAACAAAATTAAAAGTTGATAACGATGATGAATACCACTGACCACTCCAATCAAGAAATAGTGGAAAGGGAACTTTGAGTGTGCATGCAGATTGGTACAATCATCAGACCCATTTATTTATTTATTTATTGCGCCCAGGACCATGATATTTGCAAGGCCCCATCCCAAATGGAGATTTTGGGCCCTTTAATTTTCTTTCCTTTCACAATATTATTATTATATCTTAATCCCAAGTGCTTAAACTGATTCCATGATGATGAGACATTGATTAAAGATTAATTGTTGGGGAAAAAGTATGAATGTGGTGAGAAAGTTTTGATTCTTATTCTTCGGGGTTCACTTTCAAGGCTTAATTTTTATAGATAGATTTGGATATTGTAAAATGTTTTACACATAGAATCAATGATCTTGGTTGAACCAATGGAGCGCTCATTTATATTCTATTAAATTAAATATAAAAACATTCGCATAAGATCAGTCAATATCGATCGACTTTCTTGCTTAAGAATACATACATGACTATAACACAATCTTTAATCTTTACTTGCTGTATAAGGGATGCGTAATTTGTTATTTATGCAAAGCTTCACCTCCGTTTGCAATCACTTAGTTTGGGGAGAAGCTGGATGGCCCACAGCATAGGAGGGCACCACCCTTTATGAACCATCTTTGAAGCTTCATTTTCCATGGCCGCACACTTCTTTCGGCCCCCTCCCCCACCCCCAAAACACACACTTCTTTGGCCGTCATTTTCAGAAACGAATACAACATTGACAAGCTGCTACTTGATTTAGATGCCGTGGCCGAATAATCATACTGGGTCGGCCGCATGAATTTTAAATTATCATTTATTTTTATTTAACACTATAAAAATTACTCCCAAATTAGAGAAATTTTTAAGGTAATATTTATTAATCAAAATATAAATAAAAAAATACAAGATATAAAAAATATTTTGGATAAAAGTATTTTTTATTGTATTTATTAATTTTTTTAAAAAGAAATTACATGATTTTTATATTTAACTTTACAGATAAATTATCTTGATAGATCCTTATTTTACTCTTTTTAACAAACACTATCATCTAAGGGGGCATTTGTTAACCAAGATATGGGGTAGAAAAGTCAAGATATGGGATGCATCCCAGACTTCTATTTTTTCTAACATGTTTGTTAAGCTTATTTGACTATTCTTGAAAAAATTATTAATGACCTCTTATCTTGATTTTTCAAGATATGCATATATCTCATCTCTCTCAAGATAAGTATATCTTAGTCTCTACATATAAGAAAAAATGACATTTGTGTTCTTTAATGCATTCCAAAGAATTTAACAAACAATTTGATAAAAATCTTGAAATGTTTCCCAATTTTATCTTAACCATTCCATATCTTGATTCAAAAATAATTCTAAACTTATTAACAAACACTACATAAGTAAATTCATGGTGTATGGAATTTAACTTTCAAATCGTGTTTTTAAAAATAAGAATATAGAAATATTTTAGAATTGATAAGGTTTCTTAGTTGCTATCTTCACTTTTGTTGAAAGATGTGGGAAAGAGCCCACAGGGAATAAAGAGGCCAACCCCTAAGATTCCCGTAAACTTTTTAATTCCGGAACTTACTCATATATTTTTCTTTTAATTCCTTATGGTTTTGGGCTGTCAAGTGTCATGGGATATACTTTATTACAACAAATAGAATATGGTGGGAATTGATTAACAGCCCTAAAATTACGCAATCGTCCTTGGACTTGCCTTCCTTACTGCTTTGAATGTTATCACGCTCTTCAGATATTCTAGGAAATTTACAATGTCATTATCTAAGAGGACCCCTAGCTTTTTGGGCAATTCATAAAATAAAATAAAGTTTTTACTAATAAAAAACCCAACATATATATATACAGAGTGTAGTTTTATTTTAATCTCAAAGACGACATTATTTTTATATTCTTTTATTTTTTTTTTCAAATTTTTGTGCTGACTATTTGTAAGTTTTTTAGAAAAAAATAGTAGCCAAAAATTATATATATATATATATATAAAAGGATCTCAGGGGAACCTAATTGTTAGGATAGTCCCTCCATTTTCGGGCTCGAAATCCTACAAATGGCCCCACCATTAGTCACCTTAATCCATTCATATCTTTTATTATTGTTAATATTAATAGCATATCTTAACCAATGTTAAAGATAAAATTAGATAAAGTTCTCACAGGGAAATGTTAGAACCTATCTCAGTTAATTGTGACAGTTTGTTGTGAATTTCTATTTATGATTAGTTTCAAACCCAAATAAGGGAGAAGGGCCGAGTAGATGTTTGATAATTAGTGAAAATTTACCAATTCAATTATTAAAACTAACAAAATGAGGCCAAAAAAATAAATAAATTAGGCTGATTTATTCGAATTATTTCACTTTGAATTTTTTACATATTTATGTGCCCTGAGAAAAAATACTAAATGAAAATAATTAACAAATTAGAAAGGTAGATCAACCCAAGCCCTGAAGTCAGTGGTAAAGAATGACCGAGCCGATAGTTGTAGTAGAGGTGATAACGCGTGCGATAGTTGAGATGTTAAAAAATTGTTGCTTTTTCAAACACATGTAGATGATAAGAAAATTGTTGAGAATTTTGAGATGTTTAGGGGGTCACCTGCACTAGAAGACAAATGACTCGGCCCTAAACACACATGATTGATTAAAAAATTTGACAACACTTGTATGCAAGAGGATCGTCTTGTCAAGACCAAACGATTAAGGAGCAGCGACACAATCTCCCTCAAAGAAAAGTCCAATCCATCTAAAGGATTGAAGAACAAAGATCTACCCTTCTTCAATAAAAAGTCATGTGATAGAATTAGTCCACCCAAAAGACTAGGGAGTCACATTGCATAGCGTCCCTACTCCATCTCAATCTCACCTACATCACTATCTGATAGCAATCCTGTGATCTATTTTGGCACTAAAAGTTGAGCAATGCTTAGCCTAAGCTCTATTTCTCTCTAATGGTTAGACCCTAAGAGCTCCTCACTAAAAGCCCACAAGGGTAATCTAGCTAGAGTTAACTAAACCTGAAATGGGTTAGAGACCAATAACACACAAAGGACCAAGCATGGGCTCTTAACTCCAGCCTTAATCAGCAAGCTCATTGTGATTTTGAAATCCTTGTCATTTCTTAGTTTGAGCCTAAGTTTCCCTACACTCAAGATAGGGAGTCAGGCAAGAATGATTTTATTTGAGATGATCAATTTTTATATAATGGTTATTCTATAAAACCAAGATCTAAGGAAAGCACAGCTAAATCACAAAAGATTATATCGAAACGTGGAATGTGCAAGAATGATCTTTGAGCTGATTATCCAAAAAAATGAAATGCAAAAGCATAAGAATGATTCAAAAATTGAAGTGCAAAAGTGTGAGAACAATTCAAAAATTAATGCGTAAAAGCTAAGACTGGGTTAAAGCGTATAACAAGCAACAACGACCCTAAAATTTAAAACGCAAGAAATAGAAACAAAGGCAAGTCATAACACAGTCTATTATTCTCTTTGAGAAAACTTGAATAAAAGAATGGAGAGCAATTGATGTGTCATGAGAAAAAATATCAAAAGAAAATAATTAATAGATTAGACAAGTGGATCAACCTGAAAAAGTTAGCCCAAGCCCAAAAGCTAACAACTATTGACTATTGTGGCGGATGGTTGCAGTAGAGATGACTAAGGCGTGCAATGACCGCAACGGATGGTTGCAGCAGAGATGATCGTCGTTAAAAGCTATGGTAAGGTAGCAATGATAGCCCTCGTAGTCGGCTGTGGGAGACGACAAAGGTTTATTAAGAGAGATGGCTCTCAAGAGAGGAGATCTCTCGCTACCAACGACCACCGCAAGCTGGTTGTGGCCCAAGAATCGATCCCAATGGGGGACAATCCCAACCCTGAGAGACAAGCTCATCCCCAAATTTTTTTTTTTGAAGACTGGGGAGTCCTTTATAATGGCCAAACTAGATAACTCTGATATTAAAAATCCCTCTAAGGGGATAAACATTATCAATAAGGGATGAACGCTATTTGTAAGAATCATAATCATTTATGACTCAGTATTACTTTATATCCCTCTATAAATAAACTAACCCTTATTATAGAAAAGTCATGTCTCTATTACTGATGTAAATATTACTCTTTAGTCTTCAGCATCTAGAATGTCTAAGTTAAGTATCAAAATGTTGAAAGAGTGAATTTTACTTTTAATAAAATATATTAGGAATATTATAAAAATTACTTTATTAGCGGCTCTTAATTGAAAATATATGTTGTTTTAGTTATTATAAGATATGGCCTAAGCACCGAACTCGTCGAATTGATATAACTAAATAAACCGAAGTGAAGTAAAAAATCAAACATAACCGAATGTACCAAACAGGCCGAAAAAAATTCACTTCAGTTGGTTAGTTAACTAGGCCAATATTTTAAAATATACTTATTTTTCTGTTTTAACTTGATCAAACTAAATATAAACCTATTTACTCAATAATAATTTAAAATATTAACAATTCTAAGTAAGAAAAGAAAGTACAAATAAATTATATTATAACATTTAGTACAAAATTATTTATACACAATAACTTCAAACAGTATCCATATAGAATGATTATGTCAACACTTAAAACAGAAAATAACAAAGAAAGCAAAACTGCTTTTGTTCAACTTCGATTGTCACGTAGACACCACAAAAAATATAATCTGTCCTTTTAAATTTCATTATACATTTTCACAAGGAGGAGGCAAAGAGTAAGCACTAAGCAGCCAAATAGCATGTGACATTCCATGGAACTGAATCATAACAAAGTTTGTTATCTAATATGATTACACAACCCTTTAAATTATTTTAATTTTTTTATAATATAATCAAATTAAACTAAATTAATTAAATTACTTAAAAAATTAACCGAACTAAACCATTCTATAAAATGAACTGAATGCTTAACCCCAAATGAGATGATGATAATTATATAATATGAGGAAATTAAAAAAAAAATAAAAAATTAAGACGATGTCCGTTGGTGAGTAGGGGTAGGCACGTGGAGTGGGCTACGACGATGGGCCGTGTTTGGGATGGGACGGAACTTTTCCAAGTTTCAACCGCCGGTCAGTTAGTGGGCGACGTGGAATGAGTCTGACGAATAACCACGCGACACGCGTAAGCCCGCCATCCAGCCAAGATGGTACTTGATTTTCGGCGCAAACACTGAAAAAGTCAAAAAGTAAGGCTCACCCGTGTCTCGTGTGCGGCGTGGCATCGCTTCTCTTTTGACCCGTCGCCGGAACCGGCTATTTCCGGTCGTCCATCCGGCGTGGACCTCTTCTTCGTAAATCAAATTTTGATAAAAATAGTACATAAATTGTTAAAAAGAAAATGACAAGCAATCGCTTGCACAAAGTAAACAAATTGATTGAACATAAATTGGAAAAAGAAAAACACTAATTGTCATAATAATTTAAATCCCATTCAATATTAATTTAATAAAAAATAAGCTTGAATTAAGTTGGAAAAAACTTGAATCGAATCAAATTGACCCGCTTAGAAGAAAAATCAAACTGACCTACTAATGCTATGCGAATCAAATTATATAGGATTGGATCGATGAACCAATTGAATACGTGATGTTTTTGTTTTTTATTTTTATTTTTATTTTTAAACTTTTATTTTACTATTAGAAAGGATAATAATAAATTGAGATACTATTTGAAATGAGTTAACTATTTGAATATCATTTATTATTTTGTTAATATGTGAACGATTTTTGTATATTTTTTTATTTTCATTTAAATGTTCGGTTTCGTATTATTTTATTTTTGTTTTACTTAGCACACTTTTAAATTTATTACATCTTATGTGACAAAACTTATTTTTATATAATAATTTTATTCAATATAAATATATTTTTTTATATGACACAAATATATTTTTGGAGTCTACCTCAATTCAACCATTGAAATGTAAACCTCTGCCCATTCCATCTCAATCTCAATGCCCAAATTCAATTTTTTGAAGATTAGACTAGTAATATTATTATTATTATTTTAATTGGATTATTATGGAGTTTAGGCCAGACCAAAAAACCACCCTATAGCTCTAGTATGATTTGATCTCCAGGGGGTACAGTAGAGTACCTGAAGATAGCAAAAACAGAAGATAGAAATTAAATGAGACAAGTCACGGACGGGGGCTGGCTGCGGCTGGGACGTCTTACTAGTAGTGTGAAGACAAGGGAATGAAATAAGATGCAACTAATAATATCTCCCCCCACCCTTTCTAAATACACTGAATCTCTCAATTCTCATCTCACCTTCTTCAAAGCAATTTGGATATTATACCCAAATTAAATTGACTTCTCATTCCACTTTTTTTTTTTTCTAATAAGTAAAATTTAATAATTTTCTATATGGTTTGGAAAAGTAAGGTCATTTTGAAAATTAAAAAAAAAAAGGGTATCTAAAGAATCTATTCCTTTGGGTGCCTTTTCTGCCTCAGCTGATGCTTCCATTCCATATATAAAAAAGAAAAGAAGCTCCCCACCCCACCCCACCCCAACCCAACCCAACCCGCAGAGTGGGTCCCCACAAAAAGATAAGGGAAAGGCTTTGTCCAAAAAAAAAAATATATATATATTTAGTTAAACTGGTTTTTGTTTTATTTTTTATTTAATGAATTGTCTAAATAAATAAATCTCAAATTCATAACAGAGTACCAAAATCATAAAAAAAAAAAAAGAGAGAGAGAGAGAGAGAGAGTTAAATATCATATGAAAAGATATTTTGGTTTTATATTAAACTTTAATCTTACAGAAGGATAACTGAATAGTAATCAAGTCAAGTATTTTATCCGTTAAAAATAAAATAAATAAACTCGTGACAAGACAATATTATTATTAGTCATTAATATAATGACGTGAATAACGAAACGTTAAATTAACCGAAATGCGGTGTCAAGTAGGGACCCACATGAATGGAATTTGCACCCCCCGGCAGGTAGAGCAGAAAAGCCTAATAAAAGGTTGCGGAAGGAGAGGGTGGGGGCTTGCTTCCAAGAAAAAGTATGGGTAAATGTTTTGATTGGCAATTAGGAATTCATTGGAGAAATAAGTTAAAACAACTGCCTGCAAAATTACCATACCAGTTGGAACTTGGGGGTTGGGGGGACCATTCATAATTCAATCCAAGTCTCAACCTCACCTTCAATTTTTCAAACCACCCCTCTCCCGTTCATACATAAATGAAAAACTATATTAATTAATACTGTTATAAAGAAATGATCTCTTGTCTGTGTCAGACTAACATTAAACTAGATGTATAAGTCTCTTCTAATAGGTTCACGTCCCTTTCTCTCTCTCAATTTGTCTGTATCGAATAAATATTATGTTGGTCGACACAAACAACGTAATAAAAATATAAATGCGTTAAATTTACTTGAAACTTAGATTTCAAATCCCTTTTTAACATCTTATTCTATTCATATATTACTCACTTTCTAACTTTTTTCAATATTCCTTTCTTACTTTTAGGATGGTTGTACCAATATATATATATATATATAATAAAAATAATACACTTATTTACAGGGATGCCATCAATTCAAAGTAAAAATCAAAAACTCCAGCTTAGCTCAACCTAATTCTAAATTTGGAATTTGAGAATCATTTACTAATTAGTATAAATAATTTGAAAAAAAAACACTCATTATTTGATAATAAGCCACAAATGAAACTATAAACAAATTATAATTCATGAATGAACTTACCGATTGGTTTTCATTTAAGGGATGAAAAGGCCAAGAAGACAATTCCAATAACAATAACTAATTAATAGATGTTATTGGATCTCATAAATGTCATTTAGTGTAATTGAATTATTATGTGATTCTCTTTAACAAATTGTTAGCCGACACTAAAAAATTTAAATAATATAAAAAAATTCATGTATTTTGATTTCGTGCTCTCTCCCTCAAAGTCTCAAGTGGGCAAACCAACGTAATTTTCTATATAAATAGAAAATTATATTTTGGAATCTTAAAGTTTTTTTTAGTGAATTTTTGTTATTAAAATAATATTTATTAATCAAGATATAAATTTAAAAAAATGAGATATGAAAATATTTTAAATAAAAGTATTTTCTATTGTATTTGCTAAATTTATTTGATAACTCTTAAAAAAGAAGTCACGTAACTTTTTATTTTAATTTTTTTAAATAAATTTATCTCTCATTCTCTGAATAAATTTATCTTAACATTTACAGATAAAAAAAAAATGACATATGTGTTGTACCGTATATTTTAAAAAATTTAACAAATAAATTGATAAAAATCTTAAAATACTTATTAGGCTTATCTTAACCATTCTATATATTGATTTAAAAAGCATTACAACCTTATTTTACTCATTTTAACAAATGCTATCTAAGTGGACTAATAACTTGCAAATCTTGTACACTTTTTCATATTAGATATAAATAAATATCAAAATGTATTTAGTCTCAAAAAACTAATTGAATCTCTTTTAGTAAATTTTATATGCCTGGTCAAATTATTTTTTACAATTCAAAATTTTAACAAGCTGCAACTTATATAGCCTCGCAAATATAGTAATTAATTAGACAAAATTTATTAAAGCAAACAATGTCCCATAAAAATCCAACCTTACCCATTTGGTTTTCCCTTTCCCTTCCAGATCGGGTGGAGGGATTTAAGGTTTCATCAAATTACTTGCGTGAATTGTTAAACATTCCCAGTCTTATCCCAACATATTTATGTGCTGTGGCTCATTGGTAATGTGGCCAACCTCTCACCTCCTTTATGGCTACTTTTCCAAGTTGGTGAGAATTTGTGTATATGTACATATAAAGTTATTATTATTTTTTTGGATCGACAAAGAAAAGTTAGGTTATCCCATTAGGAATTAGGGTAGGAGCTCAAATTACAAAGGTAACCTCCAATTATTAAAATTGTCAAAATTGACATTTTTAAAGAGTTTTTGTAAAAAAGTGTATTAAACACGATATAATTGTCCTATTTACGTAAATATGAACTTGATTTTTACGTTTAAAAAATATTTAGAGATGTGATTCTTGTTATACACATATAAATATATTATTTTTAAATTTATTTTTTATTTTTATAAATAAAATATATGAAAAATATTTTGAAAAATGGCTTTATGGGCAAAGCTTCATTATACCCTGCTTTTAGTTCTAAATTTTTTTATGGGTCTATGCTAAAATAAATGTATTTATTATAATAAAACCAACTAATATAAAAATGCTTAGGTCTAAAAATAATGTACAATAAACATGGGTTGTTTGTAAGAATAAATATATTTAATAATTCTTAACCATTGCTATTAATACAGCAATCGACATTAAATTGTTTAAATAATAATATAATAGATAATGATTTGTTTATGACAAAAAGCCACTACTCTGTGCCTTTTTGGTGTGCATTGGATTAGACAGTTTGTGCGTGTGGAGACGCAAAAGTTATTTAAATACCCAATTATGTTACTTATGAATTGACATGTTGGAGTTTATGTCATATTAATAATATATGGTACGTAAATTTATACATATTATAATTAATTATTTAAATAATATTTTAAAAATATTATTTTAATATTAATAGACAATGTCACAAAAAAAAAATCAAAATTTTGGTGTCTTATTATTTTAATATTAATGAGTGTGTACTCATTAAAATTAAATAAAGATTAAAAGACTCTCATCCTTCAGAAATTTTCTTAAATAATAAAATAGATAATAGTTGACCTAACAAAATATAAAAAAAATAATAATAATTGGAAACAATAAACATTCGATCTATCCTTCGACCATCGGTGTTGGGAGTTGAAACCGAATCCAGGCCGTTGATCTGGACAGGCAGGTGGCTTCCGTTACCTGTCAAGCTTTCCGACCCCATGAGATTCAGATCTCATTTGGAAGCGTGGATTTCGTGTGGCGCGTGAGAGGCGCGCGTGGGGATGCAGCTGCCTTATCTTGGGGGAATGGAATCCAACACAGAGAACTATCCCCTCCCGGTTGGCTTATTTAAAACAACGTAACCAAACGGCAGGCCCCGCCTGGGCGCCCAAATGACCGTTTTGCACTCGCCCGGCCGAGTCGCCCACGAGTTCGGGGCGAGTCCTTTTCTGGTAGTGGCCGCTGGCTGCGGGCGGGTGGCCTCCACCAACTCCGATTTCCAGACGTCTTTTTATGCGTCAACTGGAAGCCTGACCTGAGCGGTGCCGGTATTTAATTGTTTGTGTTGAATTTTTTAGACATATAAATTACTTAATATTTTAATGAAACATTGAATGATTTATCCATAATGTATGTACTTAATGCATATTATTCTTAATCTTTAAATATTTTATCAATAAAGTATTTGAGTCTAAAAAAAATACACTAGCGTTTGTTAAAATGAGAAAATAAAATTTAAATATTTTTTAAATTAAAATATAAAATGATCAAAATAAAGTTAAAAATATTTTAAGATTTTTATTAAATTGCTTGAAAGACACATTACCCATAAGCTTGCCAGCTGCTACATTTGGGGTGCCTTTTTTTTCTTCCTCTAAATATGATTATTGACTGAAAATATCATTTTGTATTAAAAAATAATTATAGAAGAATGAAAGCGTGTGGGTTTGTGTGTGAAATGGATCAGCCAAAGAAAGAAGGCGGCTTTAATTGAAGTGGGAATCATGAGATATAGTGAAATGACAAATATGGGCTTGGAAGGTGGATACAATTAGCATTAGGTTAGTTAAAACTTAGGTGGAGTGTTGGGCACAAAGGAGTATCTTGTGATTGTATAAGAAGGAAGGAGTTAGGTAAACTTGGAATTTAGTAGTAGGAGCTTTTTGAATGAAAAATCAAAACAACAAAAGAAAAAGAAAATAATATATATATATATAAATATATATATGTTGTAAAGACAGAGACGGTGGTGGAGTTTGGGTTGGAGAATGGGGACGTGTGCCATCTCTTTGTTTGCCTCTACACCTTGGACGGGTCTTTGAGAGTTTTGGGATAGCATTAATAACCACAGCAAATAGGAGGACATGAAAATGTGATACCATTATATTACGCTATGTCGTTGTAACTAGCCAACACGCATAAATTACCAAATATCGTTATCGCATCGAAATCTTTTTGACACGCACACACACTGAACAGCACAGCACAGCACTGGCTGGGCTTTACCTTCAAGTTAAAACCTAATCCCAACCCATGGGGGGGACTAAAGTTGCTACCGTCTTTTCTTTAAGTTCAATAATCAATATATTCATTCACAAGCAGACCAATTCAAAAACTATGGGACCCAAATTCCATTACATTCATTCCACAAAACTATGCTTATCTCTTTGTTTTGTTTTTTTTTTCCTGCCTATTTTCTAATTTAACAAATTACGTGCATAGACAACAATATATTTTCATGCTTTTTATAACACTGAAGTAGTAGTCGTAGTAATTGAGATAAAGACAAACATTTCCGTCACACACATGGCTCTCTCTGGTGCTCCTTACTTTACAAATAATCACTCCATATTGTTGTTCTATAGTTCGTGTCATTCGATACAAATTGATTAATTTATTTTACCACTTCTTTTAAAACACACGAATTAAATTTCCTTCATTTTAATTGTTACAGAAGAAGAAAGAAACACGATAATGCTACTTTCTAACTCTGTAAAAAATAAAATAAAATCAAGGCACGTGAATAATAATCCCTCATCATACTCAACCATACTGTAATTTTAAGGGGAAAGTCAAGGGCAGAATTCTGACGTGGCCAAGAAGGGGCAACAACATTCGGCAGCGTTGAAACTGCTGAAGATCCCGAAATTTAATTTGATTCGGTCATTTATTTACACACACAATGTAAAACGGAAGGAAGCTTGAAGCTCCAGTCTCCACCCTGCCTCCCTGTTAGTTTTATTATTATATATATGTATCTATACGTATTTTTTAATTTTTAATATTTAATGGTCGCGCCTTCGCCAACGCAGCCAACCCCAACTTCCCCATTCAGACCACCATTTGTCAGTGCTCCACCGACACGTGTGCGTGCAATCCAAGCAATTCCACCGGTTATGCCTATTTCAATCCTAACGTCCTGTCATCGTCTTCAAACGTAATAATATCATAATATATAAAATAAATTTATAATATTCAGTGATATTCATGATTTGTATAACGACGTCATAAATATATATTATTATGCAACATAAAAATATGTATTGTTCTTATATTTATGTCCTAATATTATACAAGTTTAAGGATTTAAAATAATAAAAAAAAAGTAATTTTACGAATCAACATGTACTTATAATGTAAATACGTGACATTTAAGGGAATTAAAATATCAACTTACAGTTACATTGAATATTTTTGCCCCAGGTGGAGCTACCCGATTCGAATTTTGCCAAACCAGCGGTCCGCCGATTAACCGTCACCGGGCTGTCGCATTTGATTCTCTCACCCAGCCCTCGCCTGTCTGACACGTGTCCGGCGGGGCTGTTGTTGCGATCTGTCGTGTACTGTCAGGTGAGCAATCCAGCGCAAAGATCATCTCATTTCCCTTGATGCGAGTTGTAGTTCCCGACAGATTATAGCGCGTCTTCCCCACGCGCCGATGATTAGATTAACGTGGCTAGCACTTGCGGCCGGTGAGAGTGGGCAGCGCGTCGTTGGAACTGCGGAGAGTTTATGTGGCTTCCGTGTCGGGTGTGTGTGCTACTTAACCAAGGAAAGATATCTGACCGTTTATGCGAAAAGATCAATCAGATTTGAGACGATCCGACGGCGGAGATATGGTCTTGCGGGAAAAGGCCCATCGCAGAGGAACGCTATTTCATCACGAAAACCTGCTGAGCGATGGCCAGTTGGAAACCTCTTTCTCTCTCTCTCTCGAAACGCTGTTATAATGACAAGTATCGAACCAATTGCTTCAGCCAACCAAATGTGTTGGTGTAGAAACCAAAGCTACTTCTAGGCTCTCTCTCTCTCTTCCTCTTCCTCTCTGTCTCGGTTGCTTCTCCGGCGAGAATGTCGTCGGGGTTTTCCGGCGGAGGTCCCAACTTCTACAACGCCGGGAAGTCAGTGGCCATGAACAATCCGCAATTTCTAGGAGATCCGGCTTCTCAGATCGCCCATCGCCGGCTCGATTTGATTGGAAAACGATCGCTCGCAGAGTTTCAAAACCAGCAGCAACAAGAACTCTCGCTTCACCAGCAGCAACAAGCCTTGGAGCTTTACCTTCGGAACGTGAAGGCTCGAACTTTCCAACAGGCCTCGCCGATTTCTCCGCTTTCGCCTGTGGATTTCTCCGCCTCCATTTCGCCGGACGCGCCGTCAATTTCCTCCGCGTCCTCCGTCTCTTCCGCCCGGTACAGCGTCCCAATTCTGCAGCAACGGCGGCAGCAGCCAATCTTCGGAGTTTCGTATCAGAACCGGGCTGTGAAGCAAGAACAAGGGCAGGAATCGGACAAGAAGATGATGAATCGACTTCAGGAGCTCGAGAAACAGCTCCTCGACGACAACGATGAAGAAGAAACCGACGCTGTGTCCGCGGTTACCCACAGTGAGTGGTCCGAGACGATTCAGAGCCTCATCAGTCCCACCCAGAAGCCCATTTCGCCTTCTCCGACTTCGTCTTCGTCGTCTTGCTCGTCATCGGCTTCTCCGCCGACTCTCTGTCCGAAGCAGTCGATATCCGAGGCGGCGGCCGCTATATCCGACCGAAAGACGGAGGTTGCGGCGGAGATCCTCACGCGCCTGAGCCAGGCCGGCAACGTGAGAGGGACGTCTGAGCAGAGGTTGACGGCGTACATGGCAGGGGCGCTCCGGTCGCGCCTGAACCCCACAATATACCCGCCGCCATTCGCGGAGCTTTACGGGGAAGAGCACACGGCTTCGACTCAGAAGCTGTACGAAGCGTCACCGTGCTTCAAGCTCGGATTGATGGCGGCTAACCTCGCAATCGTCGAAGCGACGTCTGAGGAGAAGCAGAGGCTCAACAAACTTCACGTCGTGGACTTTGACATCGGCCACGGCCGCCAATACGTGGATTTGATCCGCCTTCTGTCGTCCAGGAGGGGCGAAGGCTCCCCCGCCTCCTTAAAGATCACGACTTTGCCCGAGTACGGTAGCGAGGAGAGGTTGAAGACGGTCGGAGACTGGCTCAAGGCGCTGGCGAACAAGGCCGGGGTTTCGTTGAATTTCAACGTGTTGTCGATGAAAATGACTGATCTGGGGCCGGACACATTGGGCGTGGAGCCGGACGAATCTCTGGCCGTGAATTTCGCTTTCCGGCTGTTCAGGCTGCCGGACGAGAGCGTGACGACGGAGAATTTGCGGGACGAGCTGCTCCGCCGCGTGAAGGGGCTGTCGCCGAGGGTGGTGACAGTGGTGGAGCAGGACCTGAACGTCAACACGGCGCCGTTCGGGGCGCGCGTGACGGAGGCGCGTGAGTACTTCGGCGCGCTGTTCGACTCGCTGGAGGCGACGATGGGGCGGGACAACCCGGACCGGGTCCGGATCGAGGAGGGGCTGGGTCGGAAAGCGAGCAACATCGTTGCTTGTGAAGGGAGGGACCGCGTTGAAAGATGCGAAGTGTTCGGTAAGTGGCGGGCCCGGATGGGGATGGCCGGGTTCAACCCGAATCCGCTGAGCCCCCAACTCGCTGACTCGGTCCGGACCGGCCTCAACTCGTGCACACGTGGCCCCCCGGGATTCACCGTACGGGAAGAAACCGGAGGCATCTGCCTTGGCTGGATGGGACGAACGCTCACCGTCGTATCGGCTTGGCGTTAACTTGAAAACCTGTAATTCTGAAACTGTTGACGCTTCCATTATTCTCCTAAAAAAAAAAAAAAGCGGAGAGAGAGAGAGAGAGAGACGGGGGCCCACCGGACAAAACAAATAGACGGCGCGTTTGGACGAGAGACAGAAAGGCAGGGGGTAATTATGTAATTTGGGGAAGGGAGGTGGGATACCAATTTACTGTTGTATGAAGGGTGTGGAAGTAGGGTTTTCTTGGCATATATTTGTCTGCTGACTTGTATGGATTGGGGTTCCAGTTCAATGGAATTGGAGGGCTCCACTCTTCTCAATAGATTATAATTTCCCGGTTTATGTTTGGAGTTTGTGTGTCGGGATTCCATTGGACTTTGCTTTTATTATTATTATTATTATTATATATATTATTATTTTCAATAGGAAGAATTGGGTGTGTCACGTGCGGCTGTTAAGATTGGGTCTTTTTTTTTTTTTTTTTTAATGCTTTCTATTTTGTTCATTTGCCACTGGGTTTTGCGAAAAAGAGATCCATCATTCAGTTCGGGTTCCCCCATTTTCATATTCCTTTGTAAGTCTGGGATTTTGAAGGAAAATCGAAAGAGGGTAAATTATTTGATCTCTAAACGAACACATTTTTTTTTCCATTTAATTGAAGAGGTTAGTTTGAACTATCTCAGAATACATCACCGTTTGGTTTCATATCATTTACATAGTTTTATTTTAATAAAAGAGAAGAAGATATTTTCAAAATTGGTATAATAATATTGAGGAGGAAGGGGGGGATGAGGATGTCACAACAAAATCATAAGAAGAAGATAAGATGAAGCCAGCCATCTCAACCTTCCCATCATATAAATGTGAAAACCCTGAAATTTTCATATTTTGTTGCTTCATATTTCCATTCCATATAATAATTAGTTTATTTCACAGCCTTGAAGAAGGGGACCCTGCTACTACTACTACTACTACTACTACTACTACTACAAGAAGCATCGCTTTCCTTGGATTCTTTCAATGCGCTTTTACCCCACCACCCCCTACAAAATACAGAAGCACCCGCGTTGTTTCCCCACCACCTATATTTTATACATACATACATACATAATATCAGTAAAACTTAAAAGAGTAATTATATTATACCCTCTTGCCACCCCAAGATTTTACCCAATTATAATAATGCATGTGCATCTTACTACGTATGTACAATAAAAACGAGAGAATGTTTTGCATTATTAGATATGTTTCCCCTTCTATAATCTTTTTCTTTCTTTCATTCCTAACTAGTATATTTGATTATGCAATCTCTATCTCTTCAAGATAGATTTGAGTTGCCATATTGAGCTCATTGATGTAATTTTTGAATAGTATGATTGTATTTTGTAGGAAAACTTAAATATTATTGCTTATAAATCTTATGATTGGTATAGACAGTGACGAACTGTCATATTTTAGCTATGCCACTAAGTTAAGGGAGAAAAATAAAGAAAAGAAAAAAGTGAAGATTTTTTTTATTTTATTATATTAATAATATTATAAATTATAAATATCTGATGCATAAGCATAAATTAAAATTGAACAAAAGAATTGAAAGCATTGGTGTGAATGAAGGTAGCGAGGGACAAGGCCGCTGACAAAGTTGGAATACTTACTGCAATGGATGGGTAAATATGAATGCTCTCATAAAGGGAGTAGGAAAACCATATAAATGATGGGAGTAGTAAAAGAAAGTGAATGAGGGATTGATAAAAGTGGATCCAATTTAATGGCTTTCTTCCAAGGCCCAAAACATGACCACCTTCTTCAATAATAATACATAGATAGATCCCCCATTGAATGGAGGGATTGGAAAAAGGCAAGCCTAAAGCCGGAGTGACCTTTAAAGCCAGTGACCACTGACCAGTGAGTGATGGATGTTCTTTCCAACAATATCCAAAGATTGGCTCTCTTTGCCCAAGGTGGGCATGCAACATTGGGGGGCAAATAGGCCATTTCAAAACTCTCCTAACCCTAGGATGTAACCATGCCAAGACTCAATTCGAATTTAATTAGATTTTATTTTACTTTTAATTAAATTAGTTTTAAATCTAAAATTTTAAAATCAACCAAACTGATTAAAGTGGTGGCGTATAGCTATTTAAATCCAAAAATTATTTAATGTTAAAATTAAGTTAAACTCCAAAATGAATAAAATAATTTTTAAATTTATAATAAAGTATGCCCAGTTAATTTCTGTTAACAGAATTCAAGAAAAAAAGTAACAAAGATTTAAGTTTTAATAAAAATTAAAATTTAATAACAGTGATAACAAAAAATAATGTAGAATGAACAGTTAATTAATTATGAAATGTGAAATTTAAGGATTAAGAATATCATTCATCCACAACCGTTCTGGAACTTAAGATTAATCATTAATCTAAGAGTGATTATGACAATTATCCATAAGGTTGGACGCGGCCACAAACAACTATTGGGCCCTCAGCCCTGGCCTTATTTGCAGGCTTCAAGTCTGTCTTTACCATCACTTTAGATTGCTTTAAAATTTTGATGGAATCGAAATAATTGAATTAATTAAAATTGTAGATTTAATTTGATTTTTTTATTAAACTTTAAAATAACATTGTTTTTATGGTTATAAAATAACGTTATTTTTTGCATGCTGCACGCATTAAAAAAGAAAATAAGAAGAGAAAAAGAAAGGAAGAAAAGGGAAGTTAGAGAACCCAGTGTCCGAACCCTAATCTTTCAGACTTTTCCTTCAATGCCTTTGAGTCTTCGACCTTCCGTTGCCTTCCTTTTCTTCATCAGCTATCAATCTCGATTTTAACCAATCAACCTTATTTGTTTTTGTTGTTTTACCTTTCTTTTCGTTGTCGGCCTTCAATCCCTATTTTCTTGTCATTTTTAGCTAATCGAGCCTTCTCTTTTGTCATTGACCTTTAATCAACGAGCATTGTCCTCGTCTCTCGTTGACCCGAATGGAGAACCAACTCATCTGAGTCCTATTCGCCTTCGACCTTTCTTTTGTTTTGCCTTTCCCTTCTTTGACTTGCGATTCGCGATCAACTTATTGATGACCCCATAAATACAAGTTTCTGTTGTTGTTGTTTAGTATATTTCGATTTGATTTCTTAAATTTTGTTGGTTTTTTAAGTTCTTTGATTTTTTTTTATTTTTTTGTCTGTTCAAATAGTTAGATTTTTTCAATTTTCGATCAGTTTTACAATTTAATCATTTGGTTCGATTAATTTTTTAGGCCACTTCTATAAATATTGCATTTTGATCAGTTTTCGATCGTTTGCACACTCCTAAGATCACATACGTTGCATTGAAATTGAAAAACAATATTTTTCAATAAAATAGGAAGCAGAAACACATAAATAAAAAAAATATATATATTTTTGTAAATATATATTTTAATATAAAAATTATCAAAAAATAAATATAAATTTCATAATATATTTAAATAAATTTTGAAAAAATAAAAAAATTTAGAGTTAGAAACACAATTTTTTCCGTCACTAATTGTTTTAATATTATAAAATAATCCCAAATTACTTCTCAAAAATGATAAAGAAACGTTTTTTATTTTATCTTTTTTAACATTTTAAAAATAAAAATATTTTAAAAATATCGAAACGATGCGCACAAAACATTTCCGTCCATCACAACAGATCAACAAAATGCTCAAGGTCTCCGAGTCGATCGGTCGTTTCCAAAAGATGGTAAGGACTCGGAGAGAGTTCTCTTTTGCTTTCTAAGATTCGTGAGGATCATTAACTCGGTGAATCTGCATTGCACGGTAAGTTCATGATTCGCTTTGAAACCGAATATTATCTAATTGTTTTGAGTGAATTGGTTCGTGCATTGCAGTCCTCATTTTATTAGTAGTTTTAGCGTCTTCATTCTTGAATAGCTTGCTGTTGCTCATCGTTGATCGGTTATTGCCTTATTCAGTTTTCAATTCGGAGAACACTGTTTAATTTGTTACTCAGTTGTCTAGGTTTTCGGAGTAAATTTTGTTTGTGTTCTTTTCTGCCCAAAGGATTGCCGAATGGGGAGGTTCTGGCACGTCGGAGCTGGTTTCGGTGATCGGAATGAGGGGTGGCGACACCAGCAAAACACTCTGATGGTGAAGTAAGTAAGGGATTGTGTTGAAAAAGTATCGATAGCCTAAAAAGAACATACCTTACCCTGTGAGCAGACTACCTTATATAGAGAGAACAAGAGATTCCCTGACATGCGGGCAGTCCCTTGAGTGTTGCAGCGGGATGAGATGGTATCCGGTGCCAGCAAGACTCTCTGATGAAAGTGTGGTGCTAATGAGACCCTCATTAAATGCCGATGGAACTTATAGTGAGTGCGAGAATGTTGCATGTACAAAGATGATGATGATCACTGTTGGCAAGTATAGGGTTAAGATTGGGCCGAGAAGGCCGATAAGGATCTTGGGCCTCTATAGCGCCTGATTCAATTAGGCCAGTACGGTCCAGTTTGATTCTGCTTCAGTGCGGTAAAAGATCATTAGATTTCTGTAACTTAACGTTCTTGTATTACTGTTGCTTTGGACAAGATAATTTCCTCGTTTCTTCTTGGCTAAGTAAATAACATCACCTCTTTGTTTTGATCGTTGCGGATATTGTTGAATTATCACATTCTATTCTGTGTGGTCTAAGTAGAGTTATTATCAAATAAAACCCTCAACTTTCATCGCGCTTTCAGTTTTGAATCATCATATTCCTACTGCAGGTAGAGTTCTTGTCAGTATGTAACATTTCTGAATATTTACCTTCAAGGATAAGAGGCCATGAATAAATAACATTTCGTAATATTTCATTTTGAGGGGCGTTAAAAGAATTGGGGGTAACATATACTAAGTTCCCTTTTCGTAGCTTCCCAAAGGCTGTATATTTGATTGCATATTCTTCGTTATTTAGAATACAGGTCGTGCATATTTTACGGCATTTGTAGTTAGATGTGGCTGCCCTTTTTTTTTTTTTTGAAGGGTTCATTCTTATCTGTTCTAAATAATTAGACGAGCGGAATATGCTAATAGTGTAATCTTTCTATGGATTTCTTAAGTGGGAATGCTGGTTCATTTGTTATCCACCAATATTGCCAGAGCAAACTAGTTGCAGAGAGTTACCTCTCGGGATCCTTATAAAAATTGTAGGGGAATGGTTTTGAGGGGGAGTTTTATGAAATATGTGTTACCACCCCCCACCCCTAGGGGGAGTTCTATTGAATAGCTAGGAGCGGCACTTGTTGCTTCTCGTCGGTAATACTCACTTTCTTGAAGAGTATATGCTTCCTGATCTCCTGTTCTTGGACTTTTCTGCATAATTGATTCAAACACTTGTAACTGTTTGTTAGTTGGTATTTCCCCTAATCTCCTTGTTGGGTAGTTTAATTTAAGATATGAGATTAGATTAGAAGAAAGGGAGTAGCTCTGTATCATGTATCAAGAATCTCCTTTACGAAGTAGAAATGGTCCATTATTTTAGGCAAAGCCCACAACAGGTATATCGATGCATAAAAGATCATTCTGCAGCATAAAATAGGCACCAAAGTGTAAAGGAGTTATTATTCCATAAAAACATGGGGAAACCTTTATTATATATTTCAAGTGTTTTTAGAAAGATGGGGTCAAATTGTCACAGCAATTCCAATGCCATACATGGATAGTCAAGGATAAGCCTCAATGAGAGACCTGAAGCCCAAAGCTGGAGTGATTTTGTGGTGACTAAAGCCGGCTTCAGAGGAGAGTTGGGCCCAATCTTCTTTGGTCCTTTATTTACCTGTAAAGTGAACCAACACCACCATGTCAAGGAAGAGTTGTCCGCGGTTCAACTCATCGTCATCTCTTTTGTGGTTGTCCAGCACAACGTCTATGATGATCACCTTCCCACCTGTTTCCTTGCTCGGAATTGCTTCTCTGCATTTATTCAACACCTTCACACAATCTTCGTCATTCCAGTTGTGCAGAATCCACTTTATGTAGTCGTATTCAATTAGTACGACTAAAGGGTTTTATGAGAATCTGATAGATAGAGAGAAGAAATTAACCATATGAGGAATTAAAAACATATGATAGACCTCGAGTAATATTACATTTGCATAAGGAATTGACTCAAACATGCTCTCTCCAACAAATTAAGTTGAGATTTTTCACTCCCTTGGCAATTAGCAACCACCTGTGGGAGATCAAAGCAATGTGCATTTCATGTTGGGGAATGATTCAGCAATGGCCCAGGCTGTTGTTCCCCTGCCACCGCCGACATCCACCAACGAGCTCAGCCCCTGGGAGGCCCGGCCCCTTGCACTCTTTCAACATCAAGTATACGATGAACTTGGAATCATCAGCCATGGCTTCATTGAACAAACCGCCAAAGCTCATCTCTTCAGCGGTGTACTCCCTGAAATTCTTCAGATGAGCCGTATCAAACTGTGTGGTGTCATCGTTCCGGAACCAATCGCTCAAGCAGTTCCAGGGTTTCACCGTGGCAGGATGAAACGTCATCAAGGGAAATGCTCTCGCACTCAACGGCTCATCTTTTAGGAGGAGCTGTGAGGCAGGCGTGAGCAAGTACCCTTCTTCTTGCTCAGCTAAGAAGCCAGAATGAACAAGAAGTCTCGCATGAGGCGATGGATGCCGTGAGCTTTGGATTGCTTGACTGGAAGTGCAGCAACTAGGTCGCCGATCGAGAGCCATGGTTTGTCCATGGCCATGAATAATATCTGGTATACCGAGTTGAACTGCAAAATTACAATATAATATGTTACAGAATTACATAAGGAACAACTTTTAATAAATAATAAGACTAAGAGATTAATGAGATAAAAAATAAGTTAAAGATTTAACAAAAAAATAATATAAATAATATTGAGTCATTGATATTAATATAACATAATATTATGAATTGTGTTTAAAATTTAAATTACCTGATAGTAAATTAGTAATACTAACATATATATTTATTGTTTATATAAATTATAACATTGCATAACATAACATAGTAAATTAGTAATGTATTAATATAATATAACACATATACACACAAAAAAAAAAATAATATATACATTTATTTTAACTATGCCTTAGCCTTGTTAACGAATGGCTCGATAACAAGTTGGATCGTAATATTCATTTGACAAGCTTAAACTATGCATATCTTATAGTAAAAATATTTTGATGACAAATCTTTTTTTTTATATAATTTGTTTCCCAAAAAAAAAAAATGTATAGAAGGGTTATAAAAAGATCATACTAAAAGAATGAATGGCAATAAGAAGAGGCCTTAAAGACAATTAAGTCTTTAAATATTTATGAGTTATGAATTGATTTTTTTTTCAGAAAGTGAATGAAGCTGATACAACTGGTGCCAATTTAATGGGCTTCAAGGGTATGACTTGAATAAATAATCCCATTGAACAGGGGATTGGAAAAATAAGCAGAAAGTGAAGGATCTTTAGCCTTATTGTTGTTTGTTTTAATAATTTTTTAGATACATTTTATAATTATGTTTTTATTTTAAATAAAATTAATTAAAATCTTTTTACATCCCCAATAATAGTGGCTGGCTCTCTTTCCCTCAAAGTGGGCAAGCAACAGTGGGGCAAATATGTCCAACCCATTTCCAAGCTTACCTAATTAATTAACCTTTGCTATCCAATGTCTTTTTTTTTTTATTTTAATTATGTTAAAAATAAATTTTAATATGTTGGTGTACTGCAAGACCAAGTTTTAGATTATTAAATTATAATGTAGTTTTAGAATCTTCTAATTGATAATATTAATTGGATTAGGTTAATTTAGATTCACTTTATGATTGACTTAATTTTAAGTCTAAAATTTTAAATGGTAACACAGCTTTTTAGTGTCTAGGCATACTATAAAACTGGAGCCTCCTCTATCCCTCCTTCCAAAGGTCCCTTCAGAGCACTGCAACTGCTCATCTCCACCAGTCATCATTTTTTATTCTCTCTCTCTTTTACATAGTATTTTCAAAACTAACGTTATGGTCAAGCAAAAATCTTTAGCCTCTGCTCTGCTATTCACTTCTACTTGGTGCATTTGGGAGAGAAGAGAAGACTGGATACATCTGATAAAGGATCCGCCTAGAAGATTGGAATTCAGCCTTGCTGAACCAAATCTCTGGTTTCTTTAGCAGTAGCACGATTCAAAGATTGATTACAGTCGACTCTCTCTCCCTCATTCTCTCTAGGTTTAGCGTGTGGAAGTTGCGACGTATCATCAACCGAGGTCGAGTTTATTGGAAAGAGAACTGGTACTGATAACCTTAGCTCTTGATTTATGCCTTTTCTTCTTGCTTGTTTGTCTTCGGTTAGAGGAGGAAGAAAGTTTGAAAGTCTTTGGTTATAGAGCAATCGCGAGATCTTCCATTTCGGACACTTTATCCAGCGTTTTGTGTGAATTCTGTATGTGTTATGATGTACAGCGTTTTGTGTGAATTGGTTGATTTGTTCTATATATGTTATGATGTAGTTTTTTTCAGGATTCTGTGGTTGAAACTGGAAGCTACAATCTGGATGGTGACTGCACTCTGCGCCTTCATTGAGACTTGAGTACTGATACCGATTGCTCTAGTTTCTCTGGCTTCTCTTTAGTGAGGATAATACCTTGGGCATAGCCTAGAGCTCTTTTGCCATCACGACTTCCAAATGGAGTTGTATATAGGAATAATGAACTCTTTTTGGTCCCTTATTACAACTTAAGACAGCAAAAAGGGGTAACGGATGCGTTGCTTGTGAAGCATCGGCCTCAGGCGCTCCCACTGAAAGCCCAATACAATAACAGTAACATTTTAACCTGAATGAACATCAAAATATTGCTTTGCCCAAGTATCCACAAGACTACTGAATTCATTTGGCGCATTTCAGGAGCTTGTCCTCAGAAACAATATCATTCCCATCTCTGAAAATGGGTCTTTAGGATGGCTGACAAGTTGAATATCTTGAGGGCTCATTTTTATGAAGTTCAATCCTTGAACTTTATGTATCAGAAACTGGCTATTCTTGTGCTTTATATAGGAATGTGGGGTGATTTGCCTTTGGAGTTGGTATCTGACGGAGATGAAATTTAATCCTGGAGTATCCTTTTAAGTTATAATCTACCTTGGCATTCTAGAATCACCCAAATCAAGGCTGTTACCAGCCTTGTGAAATTGGTCATCTTGTCATTTGGGTATTGAGATGTCTCCTTGAAGGGGTATTTGAGATGTCTTAATTCTCAAGTGATGGTTTATTCATGAAGTTATAGTGGCCGTCAGCTGGTTGCTGCAAGTTGTTTGGCATGCCTTCAGTTGTTATGAGTTGAATGACTTGTCATGAATTCTCTAAATTACTTTGCCCACTTTTTGGCATTCTAAGAATGAGAGCTCATCTTCAAGTCCATGATTCAAGTTTTGCTTCTTAATCGTTCCACTTATTAAAGTGACAACTTTGATTTATTTGGGTTTTAATGTTACATGGAGTTTTCCGATTGTCTTGTATCATTGCTTTCAAAGTCATCCTATACTAGGAACCAGCTATGCTGAAAGCTACAAGTGAACTGAGGGTCTTTTTTCAGGCCCTAAAAACTTGTTAAGTGCTGCAAGGTAATTGCCTGTGTAGGCATGCTGGCAATTATTTTTTGGGCTTGATTGCAATTCATCCTTTTAAAAGATAAATTTTGGAATTAGTATTGTTATTTTATGTAGTTGTTGATTGACGTCTGTGCATCTTGAAGGTGGTTGAAGTGTGGCCGCTTTGGGTGCTGCTCTGGTAGTGGGAGAGCAAGTTGTTCTGTGAATGATACAAACAAACGCTGATCTGAGGTTAATAAAAAAAGTGAGTCCTTCAATTTTCTTTTTTCCTAAGACCATTCACTGGGAACAGGTTACTGTTTCATTATGTCCTTGATGTACCTTGGTTGAAGGGAGAGGTTGGTTAATACTTTCACAGGCTAGCTGTGGAGGTTGCTGTTGAATATGAATGTTGGGTGGTGTTTCAAAACTATATAAAGCTAAAAGATTTCAACTATGTTAATTAGTTCGTCAAATTTATTGTGCTGATTATCTGTCAGTTTTTAATAGATGTTTTGGCATTTTATTTAAGTTAGTATTGATACACCAAGATTTGTCACGTCAGTATGGTAAAAATATGCAGCTCCAAATATACTAATGGATGGTGCTATATATGACTTCTTACATACATGGTAGGATATCATTGTTCTTGGATTTCATCCTTAATAAATAACCAATAATGAGCACCCATGTAGTTATGTGGTTATCAAATACAAAGTGCATATTATTGTCTGTTGAATCATGTAGGAAATGTTAAAATTCATTAGATGATTTTGATACCTATGCAATGCAATTTGTCTGCATTTCTGGATGAGTGGGTTTGGGTAGGGCATAATCATCTAGATGTCTTGAATTTTTAGGCAAGTGATATGTAAATGCAACTTCTAAATGACTTGACAGTTTGGATTTGTTTGTATTGGAGGGGGACTACCTTTGTTTACTTGCAGACCTATATCTTTAGTTGTGCGGATTCACCATCTCCGTTAGAGTTGAGTAGAAAATGAAATTACGTGGATAAAATACCTTGCGAGATTTGCAGGGGACCTTTAGTCTACAGAATACAACCTTCATCTGCAAGCAATCTCTAACGCTGACAATCCAGAAATTACAAATTTTATTAGTCTTGACTTGCTTGGAAATCAATGACCAAAGTCTTTAGGAGTGAGGTTTCTGGGAAACCATCCTGGAAACTGAACATGGGTGTGCAACAGGATGACACGAGCACTAAAAGTGATGACTTTTCAGTTTCTGGGTCAGAGAAGGTATGTTTTCTTATTTTGCTCATAATGATTAACCATATTTTATGGTGTTAGCCTTGTTTTTTCTGTTTGACAGTTTGGGGTAGATGTTCCTTGGCAATATTTCCCTGATGAAATAAAACACATACCCATTAAGAAAAGGAGATTTATGCTCCAGTCTCCATCACCAATGATGTCTCAAACTCCTTCACCACAATTTGAGCAGTCTCCATCATCTACGCGGCAGACATCTTTGTCATGATATGATATAGGTAATCAAACTAATAATAGGGAATGTGGTTCAGGTCAATGGAGTCATTTAAATTCAGTATACAATCAGTAACTAGGGCAATCTAATGGTCCTGCAGAAGTACAACATGACTGCTCCTTCCAATCAGGTCAATGGAGGCATTTGGTGTATGAAGAGCTTTCTGAAGTGATCAATAAAAAGGCTGGCGACATTGAAGACTTATCAGGTATTTCTCTTCTCGCAACTGTTCTATGTCTGCTACACCTTTGTGGAGATTTAGTACCTCTAGTACCTCCTCTGAAATGGGCAATTTGTCTATAAAAGGTTTGGCACATGAAGATAATATTTATTCTTCAACAGTTCAGGATAATTCGGTTACCATGCCATTAAATTGCCATGTTAAGAGAGAAAGTGAAACAGAGAGATCTACTTCTATGAAAGATGACAGGTTACACTGGGACCTGAATACTGTGATGGAGGCATGGAAGATCCCCTGTGATGATCAATACATTTATTCTCAAAAAAAATGTTTCTGGAGGTATCCTTGATGATGGTTTGGAGAATGAAAATCCAGAAAAATTGGAAGCTTGTGTCAGGCATCAAGAATCTTACCGGACTCTGGGATTGTCAATGTATTCTACTGTAGATACTGAGGTTTCTATTCAAGTTATCAGTGAGAATAGAGCCCATGATAATTCTCCATGCCATGTAACAGATCCCATCTCAAGCAGGTCTCTTCCCAGGGAAAAGACAAATACATATGCTACAAATGTTGTCATAAAGGAAGGAGAAGATTGTTGTGGGACTTCTTCTGTGCAACTCATCAAAATGTTGCCCACCGAAGATGTTCATTGTGTAAAGCATGATGTTTACTTCAATCTGGCAGTCTCAGAGAAGGTTGTGTCTCAGATTGACAGCGCACAACTCAAAAAAGAGTCTAGAGAAGCATTTGATGCACCTGATATTGGGACTTCTTCAACAGACTTGGTTAGCAGAGTCAATAACAGTGAGCATTCTGTGTGTAAGCCAGGGAAACTGCAACATTCTCACCCTTCACCGCAATGTAAAACTGATCATGTGTTTGGCAATACTTTGGGAGGGGGCCAAGATAGTGAAGCTCCTGCTGTACATGCTTCTAAAAAAGAATCGTCATTGCATGTTGATTTGAATAAGCCCAAGTCTTTTGAGTGTTTTGGTAGGGTTTTTTTTGAAAGCCATAACAGTAATGGATATGGTGCAGATGCTTCCAATGGTATTCATGGTCACATGGTTAGTGTTGAAAAATTGACTGGAAATGAAGCTGGTAATTCAACAGAAGCATTTGATTTAGCTGATTATGCAACTTCTTTGACAGGCTTGGTTAGCAGAGTTGACAACAGTGAGCATTCTGTATGTAAAGCAGGGAGACCACTTTCTTCTGGCCCTTCACTAGAGCGTGAAAATGTGCACATTTTTGGTAACATGTCTGAAGAGTGTCAAGACATAGAAGCTTTTGCACTACGCACCACTTCAAATGAATCATCATTCCATGTTGCTGAGAATAAGCCCAAGTCCTATGAGGTTTTTGGTAAGGTTGCTTTTGAAGATCCTGGTGATCATGGGTATGATGTGGGTGGTTCTAATAGCATTCATGGTCATATGGTTAATGCTGAAAACATACGTGGAAGTGAAGCTGGTTATTCTAGAGAAGTATTTGATTTACCTGATAATGTGACTTCTTCAATAGACTTGATAAGCAGATTAAACAACAACGAGCATTCGGTATGTATATCAGGAGAATCACATCCTTCCCACCGTCCAGTGAATAATGAGAATGCACAGGTTTTTGGCTACACTTTTGAAGATGGTCAAGATAAAGAAGCTCCTACACTACATGCAACTCCAAATGAATCATCATTACACGTGGCCATGAATGAGCACGGATCTTATGAGTGTTTGGGTAAGTTTGCTTGAAGATCATAACAATCATGAGTATGATGCAGATATTTTTCATGGTGTTCGTGGTCATATGGTTGTTGTTGAAAAACAAAATGGAAGTAAAAATGGTTCTGAATCTCCATTTGAAGATGGAGAATTGAGGGAGTCAGTTTTATATTCCTTGGAGGAGAATGAAATCGAAGGTGATACTGAATGTGTGGACTACGATTCTGATATCAGAGATCAAGATGCCCTTGATGCTGCCACACAGTGTTTGTCAGAAGTAGGTTCTGATAGTTTGAAAAATGACAATAATGGGTGTTATGTTATACAGTGTGGAGGTCTGGATGCTTCAAAGGAATCAAGCCAGTCAACAGGCTTGAAAGAGCTCTCTGGACGGGATAAACTGCCTGATGTTTGTAGATTTTCTTGTAACAGCACCATTGCCCAGTACAAATAAAGAACTACAAGCCTGCAATTCATTTAACGGACATGATGCCAAAGGTTCTTCTGCAGTAGAGGTTGTATCAAGCGCAACCAGGGGAAAATTGTTATCTTGCATTGAAGGGTCATCATTTTCGGATGCTTTGGGTGGGAAGGAGAAGATCAGGTAACCTCTTTGGTTCTGCAAAATTCTTCTCCAGTGCAATTATTTTTTTCTGCCTCTTCACTAATTAATATTTTGTGATTTAGATCCAATTCTGGCTCATGTTTTCAAGCTAAAAAGGTGCTTGGTTCAGCAAAGTACTTGAGAAAGGAAAGACCTGATCAGAAAATACAGGATGCAAGCCAGGGGGATGGTCACTGGATTGATTCTCCAACAGGCTTAGATTCAAGAGACAGCTATCAGAGTATCGACATGGTACTGGGCGCTTCAGGCCAACAAGTGTTGGTGCAAAATCTACAACAAGGATGGATGGATCGAGCTACGGTGATCAGAAGCAATCTATGTATATTCATCGAAAGGTGACTACCAGCCCCACATTAGAAGGATATCTGATAGTAATGCCGCTTGTAGGTTACATAGGAGATTGGTAGCAGAAAGAGATAATATTGATTCTAGGAGCAGGAGCAGATCGGCAATATATCCGGAAAGGGTCAATAGAGGACCCAGGGAAGAGTACCATGGACCTTCACCTGAGGACCCTGAATCATCTTTTGTTGGAAGGCCACGCTATTTATCCAGGAGGGACCGCAGCTTTTCTCCCATTAGACGTGGAGGTGTTAATTTTCCCCAGTCCCATTGGAAGTCTCAATCACGGTCCAGAAGTAGATCTCCTGTAAGTTGGCGTCTGCAGAGGGAAAGAAACATGGGAACCAGAGGCCTAGATAGAACTCCGGGCTTAAGGTCTGAGTTCAAAATGGAGAGAACGAGAACGCTGTCCCAGAAGTCTGGTTTTCCTGAAGAAGAAGATATTTTTATGTCTCCGTCAAGAAATGAGATGTTCTCACGTGGTGATTCTCAATGGATTGACAATCGGAATTACATGGCTTCTCATTTCAACCAGGAAAAATCACCTGGGAGATTCATTCGTTCTCCAGGAAGAATGAAGTCTGATGAATGTAGATCCATGATATGCTCCAGAAGGTTTACTGAGCGTGGAGCTGGTAGGGGACATAAATATGATGGCCGATACTGTGAGGGAGTGGAAGATGGTGGCAGATATGAGATGATTCGTCGAGTGAGGCACTATGACGCTACTGGTCTGGTAAGGCGGTTCCGCTATGATGCAGAAGATTATCTTGAATTGCCTAACTCTCAGAATGAGAACAGCTGCATTAGAGGTACTGGCAGAAAAGGGAGAGGTTCTTTTAGATACAACAATGAGAGGAAATACGCTACTGGCCCCAAGTTATCTAGAATTTGAGATTATGAAGAGGATCCCAGTAGAGGGATGATGACTGGTATTTGCAGTCATGTTTTTGTGTCTTCTTTGGGTGGTTTAATGGTAGTTAGCACACAGGAATCTTACAACGGATTAGCATATATTTTTCCTTTGAATGGGCAAATCTTTTTAAATTTTATCTTGCCCATCCTATCTGACATTGCTTTCTGAATTGTTTAACTTTCCAATTATTCTATTATGCATTGTGTCTCCTACTGTCATTGTTTTTTGCTTCCCTCTCATTTGTGGGACTTTTGCCCGGAAACTCTTTGCTCCTGTACATAAGGTTATAAAAATAATAAAGCATTAAGTGTTATTAATGAAGCCCCAAACGATGTCGTTTGAGGTTAGCTGATGGAGGGCCCGTGCTGCAACCTTGAGCTGCCTTCAGGCAGCCAATTGGAGGGCAGCACGTGGCAACCATCAGCTGCCCTCTGATGGCGCCCGATTACTTTATCAGCTCCTCATCTCTTACAACTCGTACATCTGCTTTTCTTATTCTGTTGGAATATTGTACATCGTGCTTGCACGATCTGATCCGAGCCATCCATCTATGCTTTATGAGTCTTGATCCCAGCCCTCCATCGTTGCTATTTATCTTCTCCTCGGGATGTGATCTCCGCAGACGTTTAAGGCGATAGAGACAAAATCAATCATCGAAGAAAAGAGGGTTCGAGAAGAGAGATTCCCTTCGTCTCCGACCTAGGGGTATCTGGTTTGCTTCGGTTCTTTTCTTCCTTTCTCTGTAAATGTTTCATTCTCGAACTACTGTAAGTACAGAGAGATTGAGGGGTTTCTGTGGGTGTAATTTTTGACTCGATCATTAGTGCAGTGAGCTCTCCATATCGGAGCTCAACGTGGACGTAGCCCTATTTGGGTGAACCACGGTAAAAATTTTGCGTGTCTCTTCTTCGCCTTTACGTTTCAGTTTTGGTTATATCTGTTTTTGCATATATAACCGTTACAGATTATATCATATGCTTGTGTTGGTATTCTGTTTGTAAACCCTAAGGTTTGAGTATCAGTGCTCAACAGTGGTATCAGAGCCGTGTTAATCTCGGCGCTTAGGGTTTCTTGATAAGTAAATCAGTCAGTCTATTTCCATCTAAGGGTTGTCATCGGGTTGTCATCTACTGTCGGGTGGTCTAGGGTTTCTTTGAGAACCTTGTGTCAGCAGGAGTTTGCTGTGTTTATTCTCATCAGTGTCTAGAGCCACCTAGGCTAACTTCGCGCAAGGCGAAGAGGATGTCTACCCGATTTGAAATCGGCATATTTGATGGAAAAGGAGACTTCGGTAGCTGGAAAAAGAAGATGAGAGTTTTACTCTCTCATCATAAGGTGCTGATAGCACTAGAAGCTGATGACCGAAAGTGGTCACCTGATCAGCTTGCAAGAACAGAGGAGGTAAGAGAAGAGGCATTCAACCTCATCTTTCTTCACCTTGGAGACACTGTCATTCGCAAGGTAGATGGTATGTTAACCCCCATTGATTTATGGAATAAGTTAGATTCTTTATACTCTGTCATGACTGCACCTAATTTAGTATACTTGAAAGGCATGTTGTTTAATTTCAAAATGAATGCATCTAAGTCAATGGATGAAAACATAGATGAATTCACTAGACTTGCATTATTACTTAGAGGTACTGATCAAGCATTGGGTGACACAAGTGAAGCTGTGATTCTTTTAAATTCCTTACCTGATGACTATGATGTAGTAAAGCATGCATTAAGGTATACTGGTATTGTTCCTACTTTAGATCTAGTTATCTCGGGTATTAAAGCTAGGGAACTGGAACTAGGAATAACTAAAAGGTCTGGAAATAATCTGTTTGTAAAGAGTAAAAATGATAAAAAGTCATTTACCAGTAACAATGATCACTCAAATGGGTCAGGGCAAAAGGGTAAGAAAAAGGATAAGAAGGGTAAACATAAATGGAAGTGTTATCACTATGGTAAAGAAGGTCATATTAAGAAGTATTGCTATGATTATATTAAGAAATTAAAACAAGGGGGAAACACAAATGTAAATGCTGGAACCTCTAATTGTTTAGCTGAAGTTCTAAATGTTTCTAGTTTATCTGCTGAACATGAATGGGTATTGGATTCCGGTTGCTCTTTTCATATGTGCCCAAATAGAGATTGGTTTCAAAATTTTAATCAAAGGGAAACGGGTACAGTATACATGGGTAATAATCAGTCATGTAGAATCCAAGGTATAGGTAGCATATCCTTAAAATTACATGACAATAAAATCAGAATGTTAACTGATGTAAGATATGTACCAGGTTTAAAAAGAAACCTAATATCTCTTGGCACACTTGATGAGTTAGGTTACTCATATAGAGCTGAAAATGGTTTCCTGCATGTTTATAAAGATGATAATCTTATTCTATCAGGAACTAAGAAAAATGGCTTGTACATTTTAAATGGTTGTTACTCTTCCCTTGTTAACTCTCATTCTGCCTGCATAGTCAATACTGATAAGACAGATATATGGCACCTGAGACTTGGCCATATGAGCCTGAAAGGTCTTCAGGCACTGTCAAACCAAGAGTACCTTGGATCAGTGCCTGTTGGGTCCCTTGACTTTTGTGAGCCATGTGTTCTGGGCAAGCAACACAGGCTGAGTTTCCCTAAGGGAACTCACCTGGCGAAGGCATGCCTTGAATACCTTCATGCTGATTTATGGGGGCCTTCTCAGGTCCCCACTTTTGGTGGTAACAGGTATTTTCTATCTATTGTGGATGATTTTACTCGAAAGGTATGGGTGTTTTTATTAAAATCAAAAGACCAGACCCTAGAGAAGTTTAAAAATTGGAAAACAATGGCAGAAAATCAAATAGATAGGAAAATTAAAACCCTTAGGACTGACAATGGTCTTGAATTCTGCAGTAGAGCTTTTGATATTTTTTGTAATGATCATGGTATACTAAGACATAGGACTGTTAGGAACACTCCCCAACAAAATGGGGTAGCTTAACGGATGAATAGAACACTTCTTGAAAAGGTCAGGTGTCTATTATTCACTTCAAATATGTCAAAGTCATTTTGGGGTGAGGCTTTATCCACTGCTGCCCATTTAGTAAATAGGAGTCCTTCTACTGCACTAAATTTAATATGCCCTGAAGAAAAATTGACTGGTAGAAAACTTAACTTTAATTACTTGAGGGTTTTTGGCTGTGAAGCCTATGCTCATAAATCAGATGGCAAACTTGAACCTAGGTCTATCAGGTGTGTGTTTGTTGGGTACCAAGAAGGTACCAAGGGATATAGGTTATGGGATAGGGAATCTAATGGAGTTAAAATAATAATCAGTAGAGATGTTATATTTAATGAAAATGTTTTCCCTTGTAAAACCAACAACCTAAAAGAAACAAGCACTCGAGAAGACCTAGATGACTTTGCCATATTAGGGGGTCCTCAGCTTGAGGTGGAGCAACCAACAGGAAATAATGACCTGCCAGCTGCTCCAACCTCACCTGATCAAAACCAGCATGATGCTACCTTACCTGTGTCTCATGATGACAGCTCCTCTGATCATAATGATCAAGAGGAACAAGAAAATGAACCTGAGATTGAGGTGGAGCATTATAGCTCACCTCAAGATCTCAGTAACTATCAACTTGCCCGTGATAGGAGCAGGAGGGTCTCTAGACCCCCCACAAGGTATGCTCATTCTGACCTAGTGTACTGTGCTCTGATTGCTGGAATGGAATTAAAGAGCAATGAACCAACCTCATATGAGGAAGCTATCAGCTCCAAAGATTGTGATAAATGGCAACTGGCCATGGAAGAGGAAATGAACTCCCTCAAGGTAAATGGTACCTGGATTTTGGTCCCCAAACCTGAAAAACAGAAACTGATCCAGTGCAAATGGCTGTTCAAACTAAAAGAAGGTATGTCTCCCACTGATCCACCTAGATACAAAGCTAGATTGGATGCTAAGGGCTTTACTCAAAGGGAGGGTATAGACTACAATGAAATTTTCTCACCAGTAGTTAAATTTAAAACCATTCGAATGATGCTTGCTATTGTTGTTCAATTTGATTTAGAGTTAGAATAGTTAGATGTTAAAACAGCCTTCTTACATGGTGATCTTGATGAAAGTATATATATGTTTCAGCCAACTGGTTATATTGATAAAACTCATCCTGATCATGTATGCTTACTGAAAAAATCTTTGTATGGACTAAAACAATCCCCAAGACAATGGTATAAAAAATTTGATAGTTTTATCTTAGGGATTGGTTTTGAAAGAAGTCAATATGATAACTGCCTTTACTTCATAATCTCAAATATTCCTGTTTATCTTCTACTTTATGTAGATGATATTCTGATAATTAGTAAGTCCAAAGGAAAAATTAGTGAGTTAAAGTCAATGTTAAACACTAATTTTGATATGAAGGACCTAGGACCTGCTAGGAAAATTCTAGGAATGACTATAGAAAGAGAAAAAAGTAAATCAATCTTGAAAGTTCATCAAAATGACTATCTTAAGAAAGCTGTCCAAAGATTTGGTATGCAAAATTGTAAAACTGTAGAGGTTCCCTTAGTTGGTCATTTTGTCCTATCTAAATCTCAATGCCCTACAACTAATTCTGAATTAGTTAGAATGGAAAATATCCCTTATGCCAATGCAATTGGAACAGTTATGTATTCAATGATTAGCACAAGACCTGATCTTGCATATTCTATATCTCTGCTTAGTAGATATATGTCAAATCCAGGTAAACCTCATTGGGATGCACTAAAATATATGTTAAGGTATATTAATGGATCTGTAGACATTGGCCTGTGTTATAAAAGAAGATTTGACACTCTTAATCTTGTGGGATATGTAGATTCTGATTTTGCAGGTGATAGGGACTTAAGGAAATCTACTATTGCATATTTTTCACCTTGGGTGGAAATTGTATCAGTTGGAAATCCCAACTTCAGCCTCTGGTGGCTTTGTCCACCACCGAGGCTGAGTATGTTGCCGTTACGAATGCCTTTAAAGAGGCTATTTGGCTTCAAGGTTTATTAAAGGAGATCCAGTTACTACAAGACAAAGTTACTGTGTTCTCAGATAGCCAAAGTGCAATTCACCTCTCCAAGAATCCGGTATATCATGAACGAACAAAGCATGTTGAGGTAAAGTATCATTATGTTAGAGATTTAATAGCTAATGGCACTGTGAGTATTTTGAAGGTGCCTACAGAAAACAACCCAGTAGATATGGGAACAAAAGTTCTAACTGCAATCAAGTTCAAGCATTGCTTGAACTTGCTGCACGTGGGAATTGGTTGATCAAATCAACCAGAGCAATGAAGGTATGGATAGTAGCATGCTGCACTTTGTGATAGTTTCAGATTCACCTCCTGTTTGGGCTTCAAGGTGGAGATTGTTATTAATGAAGCCCCAAACGATGTCGTTTGAGGTTAGCTGATGAAGGGCCCGTGCTGCAACCTTGAGCTACCTTCAGGCAGCCAATTGGAGGGCAGCACGTGGCAACCATCAGCTGCCCTCTGATGGCGCCCGATTACTTTATCAGCTCCTCATCTCTTACAACTCGTACGTCTGCTTTTCTTATTCTGTTGGAATATTGTACATCGTGCTTGCACGATCTGATCCGAGCCATCCATCTATGCTTTATGAGTCTTGATCCCAGCCCTCCATCGTTGCTATTTATCTTCTCCTCGGGATGTGATCTCCGCAGACGTTTAAGGCGATAGAGACAAAATCAATCATCGAAGAAAAGAGGGTTCGAGAAGAGAGATTCCCTTCGTCTCCGACCTAGGGTTATCTGGTTTGCTTCGGTTCTTTTCTTCCTTTCTCTGTAAATGTTTTGTATAGCATTATAGTTGTATGGTTCGATAGGGTTTTGCCTCTTAATCTGTTTTGAGTGATTATTGGGCAAGTTTTGTCATTCTCGAACCACTGTAAGTACAGAGAGATTGAGGGGCTTCTGTGGGTGTAATTTTTGACTCGATCATTAGTGCAGTGAGCTCTCCATATCGGAGCTCAACGTGGATGTAGCCCTATTTGGGTGAACCACGGTAAAAATTTTGCGTGTCTCTTCTTCGCCTTTACGTTTCAGTTTTGGTTATATCTGTTTTTGCATATATAACCGTTACAGATTATATCATATGCTTGTGTTGGTATTCTGTTTGTAAACCCTAAGGTTTGAGTATCAGTGCTCAACATTAAGAGTGGAGCATGTTATGCCTTCTGTTCCATTGTCTTCTGTTTCTTGTAATAGCTTTCCAAACATTTAATTTTTTTGTCATTTTTTTATTACCTCTGATGTTAGGTATCTTTCAAACTTGTTTTTCTGCAGGAAAGTAGAAAAACGATAGAGTGAAATATATGAATTAATTGATACCTTTAAGGCTTTTAACTACAAATTTTGAAAATTAATTGTTTGGTTTAATTATATTATATTGGAAATATACATTAATATTGATGGTTTTCCTTTCATTCTATTCTCCCTTGACATTTTCTTGTTCCAGAGAATAGCATAATAATTTATTATTTTTTCTCAGATATTGAGTGCTGCAAAGATTGCGATGTTCTACAAAAAGAGCTCAAATCAATATTGCGCTGCTTCTTGTTGCTGAGTCTGTGCATCTTGTTTTAGTTATTTTAGTGTTATTAACATTTTCTTTGTAAGTTTTTTTTTTTCAACTACCAATGACTGGAATCAATAGACTTTCTTATCAAATAAAGAAAAGATAAATTAGTGGACTTTCTCGTGAATATTTGATAATTATTTTAAGTTTGCATTGCCTGAATGCTATAATGCAAACTTACTGAATCAGACATGAGGGAATTGAAGAAATATTAGCTCCTGGTTTCTTTCTTTCTTTTTTTTGCCAGTAAGTATTAGCTCCTGGTTTTCATCTTCTTTGTCTCTATCTTATTTTTTGTATTTTACTGGTGAATGATTGTTGTGTTGCTCAGAGCTTCAGTGTAGAAGTTTGCTTTCTTTGCTGAAAATAGCTCTTGAAGGATCTTGTCTATGCGCTTGAAAACTCAAGTCAAGACTGACACGGTGCTTTTATTCAGATATGCATAGAGTATGATGCACATTTAGTTGGTATTCCTGATATCAGGTAATGTTAAGTAAAGAGATGTAGAGCTGGTATTGGTCTGAGATTGTAAATCTGCTTATGTGGTTTGTAACCTTCGGTGACCAGTGTATCTGCAGGCCATGTGTGTTTTTTTTTTTTTTTGGGGGGGGGGGGGACGCACAGTGTGTGTGTATGCATGAAGTGGGAATCATTAGCTTGATCCCTCACTCTGATTCTGGTAATTGCTCAAGCATACCAAATACCTATCCTACATGTCCATGACCAGCCCAACTCTCGCTGGTTTGATCCTTCTGATGCTGGTGACCCTTCTGTCTTCCTCGAAGATAGTGATGTGGAAACTTGCAGATAAAGAAAAATGGAAGGTGGATAACTGTTATATACCACTGCCTAATGCTTTCACTGTCGTCATTGGAGGCTTCATCGAGGTAACATGGCTTCATATCCTCCCATCACAAATTTCTGAACTTGAATTTTTGTATGAAAATAGAAAATTCACTTTATATTTACATTTCAATGACCATTATTGCCCTGCGATTTCTTCATTGCTCTGTGATTTCTAGACATCTGGTTTAAATACATGTGATTATGTAAACTGTTCAAGGAAAGGTTTCTGTCACTTGGGTAGTCATTTGAGCAAGGTTAAAGGCCTTGACTGACCTTAATTCTCTTGAATGTGATGCCTTAATTAGCACTAGAGTATAGGAAATAATAGTTTAAATGCATGTTAATTTGTTTCCTTGGTGAATTCCCTTTAGATATCCTTAAGCTCATCATCTTGCACTCAGAAAGGTGTAACTTGATGCAAGAATATCAACTAAAGGTATGTATCAGATATTCATTTCGTGCAAGGGAATAAGAGGGTGAGACACAGAAGATGGTTGATGAAGGCACACAGGAGAGAGAAATTATCAAGATAAGTTGTTCAATTGATAAGAAAAGGCATGTTTTTTGCTATTATGCATTCTTATATTCAAAGTTAAATAATTGTCTTTGTGCCCCGCCTATCTTATTTAGAAATTGACATCTTTGTGTCTATGCTTTTTGTGTTGTTTCTTGTTGATTTGATTTTTACACCTGCTGCTTTACATGCATTCAGGTGTTACTTGTTCCAATTTTCGATAAGGATATTGAAAAATTGTCCGGGTTGCTGCATTCTGTGAAGTGACTGAATACGGCAGTCATCAGAGTAGAAAATGACAAGTCAGACCACAGAACGCCAAGACATAATTTCCAGGGTGAAGGTTTATTCTTGCTTTTTAGAGAACAATCATCCATAGGGTAGGGACCCCCACCCCCAAACCCAACACACAAAAGGGATAAATCATAAAATTACAATAAATTAAAGAGCAATACTAGGAAAATAAAATCCATGCAATGCTCATCATTATGTTGCTTTACACTTATTCAGCAGATTGCACCTTTTGGCTTATTTGTAGCCTTGTATAATTTGGTGAGACAGAACCCTTGTATAAGTAAATAAGAGCTTGAGCCATTTCGCCAACCAACTACATTCTCTGTTTGACACTTGATTGTGTTGTTTTCTAAACTATCCATGCAATGTTGATGAATCTATCATAAATTTAGAAAATATATTGAGCTGAAGTTTTTCATTTCAGGATCTGCATTTAAACATTCCATTAAGAGGAGTGATTTCTGCTGCATAAGGTAGGTACGTGCTTGTTGGATTTTGTGTATTGCTGAAATAGTTAGTGTGCCTTAATTTGTGTAAGAGAAGATCTACACCTTCTTGGATCTCAGAAATAGAAAATAGTTAGAAATAACAAAAATTAGATTTTTCAAGAAAAAGAAAATCGAGAGGGAGTTGAAATTAGGAGAAAAACAAAAATGAAAGAATCCTATCATCTGACAGCGTCTTGCATTTTGTAGGGACTTCCCTTGAGGATTGAAATTGGTCCATGATATTTTAAGTGGCAGTTTGGTCATTTCCCTGATGGATGCTCGTGGAAAAGATGGGATAGTTTTGGATATGCATCAAATTGTCAATTTCACTGACTTGCATGAATTAGGAATTGGCCAAAAATCCATTCATCCATTGTGAGGAGAGCGACTTCATTTGGAGGTATGTCCATTCTCTCCCTCTTTTTATGTTTGAGATTTAATGTGTTGTACTCCAAAGACATGTGCATGAGATATTTGTTCTTGGAAGCTCTTCAAGGTATAAATGGCAACAAAGATGTCCCATCAGCTTTCACATGTAGATGAAATTATGCTCGCAATAGCTGGCTTTTGTTGTGAACTCAAGTACTGGATCAGCTTCTGCCAACCTTTCTGTACTTGGATTGTATTATCCCTGTACTTCAACACCATAATCTTTTTGCTTCCGAATCAAAGTTATTGAACTTTATAAGATGCTAAAAGTTTAAATATCTTGCACAAGTAACAATTGCAACTCTGGACGATTGGCGGTGTGTTCTAAAATCTTTATGCTCGAGTAGAAGCTTAAAGTTATTAGTAGCTTGGCATGATATGTTGGGTTACATGGCTATAGAAGAAATATTTGTGAGGAGTCAATTCTATATTGTGTCATTATATGATTACTTTTCTTTTTGGCCCTTGTTTTATATACCTCAGATCACAGTCATTCTGACCCTAGGAAATAATAGACCATTATGCACCATATCGAAAGAAAAAAAAAGAAAAAGAAAAAAGAAGGTAGCTTTGGATGCTTGAAGAGCAGGAAAAAGGCATAGTTGGAACGCTTTAAGAAGAAAAAGAATTGTCCCTAAGGGTGGCTGAGTTCTTACGTAGACGTAGAGTGAGTGGTTTTTCAGTGTGGATATTTATAATTGTTTTTTGTATTAATGTTGTTGCAACTAATAAAATATTATTTTATAGCACACTTTGCTTTGGCGGAACTGAAGGTCGCAAAATGCCCTTATCGCAGGAGGCGGCTGTTGGTGGGGTTCCTTCCTTCCGTGAAATACAAAGCGACTTCTGTGCGCATGTTCCCAAATTATTGCAAAACCCCGACGCCACGAAAACTCTCACGTTCTAGAGCGGTGACCGTAAGTAAAAGACAATACAAAATTTAAAATAAGATGAGTGGTAGTTTTAACAGTGAGATTGTTCTTGTTTAATATATATAATAGATTTAGAGGTCATATATTTGACTCAAGAAATAATATAATTGTTTGTTATTTTTTTTTAGAGAAGAATTTAAAGGGTATTTTAAAATTATTTTATTCACAAAGTTTAAAACACTGAACCAGGGTGGGTGTTTGTTCTTATTTAATAGAACACATTTTAAAATCAACACAACTATATATCTATTCTATTATATAAGTAGACACGTCTTATGTTCAATTTTAAATTTTTTAAACGTCATTTATATATTTTACTTGAAAAATAGATTTGCCTAAGAAGAGCAATTTTACTATTGTACTAAAGCGGATCTTCCATTAAGATTTGCTTAAGAATAAATACAAATTAAGCTGTTATCATTAGTATCATTTCCTAATTTTATATTGGCGATTATCTTAAGCTCATAGTTAAAGTGAAACATATATTATATTATATTATTTTTAAATAAAATATGTTTAACATTTTTATTGATTGATAATATATCTAAAAAATACAATTTAATTATCACCCACCAATCATTAAAAATAAAAGGATAAAATACCAAATAAGTCAAGTATATTTTTAGCTTCAGAACTTATTTGACTATTTGACACTTTATCTAGAATCATTGTATCTTACAAGGTATTAAATAAAATATTATACTTTTAGATCTGAGTTTATCTTATCCATTACAGTATTTATCTTCTTAACATCGTTTAATAATATTTTAATTCTATTAATAAAATCAATTTTATTCTCAATAAAAATAACCCTACACAATTTTAACCACCCAAATTCATACTTAACATTCATACATACTTGGATCATGTGTCTTTTTAAAATACACTGACTAGTTTATTTTTTAAAAATATAATAATTAATTTAGCCTTAAAATAAAGTAATTTATTTGTTACTTTAAGTAAAATAAAATAAAATAAAAATATTTTATTCTAAAATAATATACATTTATTTATGTTTTAGAAATTGTCTTATAGCCTTTTCAGTTTACTGTCCCCACGCTTCTCGACAGGTAAACAGCTACCAAAATTTGGCACGAATAATGGCGTCGAAGGGTATTTTCGATATTACAATCAAAAATGGAGGGTAGTGCCGTCACCATGTCCACCATAAAGGCGTGGTGAAGGCATCAACACTTCTCTTTTCTGTACGCTCTCGCCGTCGTTCTTGACCGCCTTGATTGCGTTTGGGGAAGAAGAAGAAGAAGAAGCCAAATCGGATAAGGTTTCAGCGATCGGCGTTCGACCATCTCCTAATTTGGAGGTTAAACGCTTGAAGATCGATTGTTTTTGCGTTCCTTTATCGTGATTTTGAGGTTCATTGAAGTCGAATCTTTCTGTCTCTTTCTTCTGTGTTGTATAACAGTTAACAAGTCTAATCTGGTCGTCATCGCTAGCTGTTCAAGAGAGAGCAGGTATTGAAAACCCTTGTTTTTGATTTATGCGACTTTCTTTTGTTGCTTGTTTGCCCTCGATTAGAGAGAAAAGGGCCGAAAAAAAGCCTTTTGTCGTATGTCAACCGCCAGACCGTCGGTGTTAGTAATTTAGTAGGGTTTCGCACGAAGACTTGAGTGGTGAGCTCAAGGATGGCGTCAACCAGTTCGTTGCACTATTCTGCATATGTTATGATGTGGGTTTATTGGATTCAATGGGTGAAGCTGGCAGCTACAATCTGGACAGGGATTTTATCGGACCTCTTCATTAAGATGTTAGTGTTCGTGCCAAATGGTTTAGTTTGCCTTGCTTCCCTTAGGGAAGATAATACTTTGGGCATGATCTGGAACGAATCGAGCTGGATCTAGGAATTATAAGTTCGTCATCTACCCCCACCCACGCCCCCAATTGGTTTAGAGCAATTGCGCAATATTCGATCTCAGACACTCTATCCTGGGTTTTGTGTCATTACTGAATGGCAAGAATCGAGGACGGCGATCAATTAGTCGACCTGTTCTGGATATGTTGCGATGTAGTTTAACTTGAGTGAACATCCAAACGTTGCTTTTCCTGAGTATCCATGAAAACTACTGAATTCATTTGGCACATTTCACGAGCTTGTTCCCAATAAATAATTCTATTCCCATCTCTCAAAATGGATCTGTAGGATATGGCGGCTTACAGTTTGTATATCCAGAGGGCTAATTTTTATGAAGTTCAATTCTCAAACGTCATGTTTCTGAAAAGTGGCTGTTCTTGTGCTTTCTATAGGAATACAGGATGATTGTCCTTTGGAGTTCCTATCTGAAGGAGGATGACATCTGATTCTGGAATGTCTTTTTAGGTTATAATCAACCTTTGCATTGTAGAATTGCCCCAAAATTAAGGTTGTTTTCAGCCTCCCAAAATTGGTGACATTGTTATTTGGTCACTGAGATGGCTCCATAAAGGGGTATTTGAGATGTCTTAATTCTTAAGTGATGGTTTATTACCATTCATGAAGTTATGGTGGCCATCAGTTGGTTGGAGCAAGTTGTGTCAGATGATGTTTGGTATGCCTTCAGTTGTTCCAAGTTGAATGACTTGTCATGAATTCTCTAAACTGCTTTGCCCATTTTTTGGCATTCTAAGAATGAGAGTTCATCTTCAAATCCATGATTCAAGTTTTGCTTCTTAAGTAGTTCCACTTATTGAAGTGACAAGTTTGATTTATTTGGATTTTAATGTTACATGGAGTTTTCCGATTTTCTCCCATAATCATTCCTTTCAAAGTCTTCGTACGCTAGGAACCAACTGTGTTGAAAGCTACAACTGAGGGACTTTTTTGCAGCCCTCATAAACTTGTGTGCTGGAAGGTAATTGCCCGTGTAGGCGTGTTCTGGCAATTATTTTTTGGATGCTGATATGGGTGCCAAAATTTTCAAATTAAATGGCCAGCTGATCAAAATGACCAGTCTTCCCTTGCATTGGTTGCAATGACCAGGGATTACTGCTACCAGTGCAAGGGCAAACTGGTCATTTTGACCAGTCAGCCCTTTAATTTGGCTAAAAAAATTTGGCAAAGATTATTTTTTCTTATTTTTTTAGGTTTGATTACACTTCATCCTGTTATAAGATAAACTTTGGAATTAGTATTGTTATTTGATGTTGCTGCTTATTGACTCGTGTGCATCTTGCAGGTGGTTGAACTGATGTTCTTTTTTGCATGTCTCATAAACTTGTTTAAGTGTTGCAAGTTAATTTCCTGTGTAGGCATGCTTTGGCCTTTTTTTGTTTAAGCTTGGTTGCAGTTCATCCTATTATAAGATGAACTCTGAAATAATTTCCATTATTGATTCTGCTGCTTATTGAATGACACTGATCAATGCTGATCTGAGGTTTATCAAAACAGTGAGTGCTTAGAATTTCTTCTTTCTCCTAAGAAGATTCACTGGGGGGGTAAAATTAATAAATAGTCATTGAACTTTAAAGTTGTAATTATTTACTTACTGAACTTTAAATTGTAACCAGTTACTCACTGAACTTTACTCAATGTTAACCATCCATCACTCGTTATAACTCCATTAACTATTACAAATGGAAAATGCTAACGGAATCTGATGTGGCTAACGGAATCTGACATGGCGAAAATTAATTTAACACACTTACTAAACTTTAAAAATGTAACTACTTACTCATTGAACTTTGCTCAATGTCAACCATCCATCACCCCGTTACATCACCGTCTGATTTTGAAATATATTAAAAGATTTTTGTATGCATTTGAGATCACTTACTTCTCAAACTAAAAGCCAACAACTAGACTAATGATTCAAATTAAAAAAACTACTAATGCAAACCAAAAGTAAAAAAAATGTCTGCTTAGATTTTTCTACCTTCATTGCGAATAACGAAATTCAACATATTCAATAATAAAACCAAGAGTCAAAAACTGAAGGTATACCAGTCACTGGATATGACCAATTTGGTCACTCACTGAAGGTATGCCGATCACCGGATATGACCAATTTGGTCTCGTTATTAAATACATTTTTTGTGAATTTCGTTATTTGTAATGGAGGTAAAAAAATCTAAGCAAACATTTTTTTTCTTATTTTTAGTTTGCATCAGTAGCTTTTTTAATTTGAATCATTAGTTTAGTTTTTGGCGTTTGGTTTGAAAAGTAAGTGATCTCAAATGCATACAAAAATCTTTTAATATGTTTTAAGATCAGACGGTGATATAACGGGTGTTTCAAGATCAGACGGTGATGTAACGGGGTGATAGATGATTGATGTTGAGCAAAGTTCAGTGAGTAAATAGTTACATTTTTTAAAGTTCAGTGAATGTATGTTAAATTAATTTTTGCCACGTCATATTCTATTATCATTTTCTGTTTGTAATAGTTAACGGAGTTATAACGAGTGATGGATGGTTAGCATGGAGTAAAGTTGAGTGAGTAACTGATTACAATTTAAAGTTCAATGACTATTTATTAATTTTACCCTTCACTAGGAACAGGTTACCATTTCATTATGTTCTTGTTGTACCTTGGTTGAAAGGACAGGTTGTTTAATGCTTTCACAGGCTAGTTAGAGATTGGTGGTTGCTGTTGAATATGAATGTTGGCTGGTGTTTTGTTACTTTATGAAGCTAAAAAAATTCATCAATGTTAATGAGTTTCTCAAATTTATTGGGCCAATTATCTGTTATTTTTGAATAGATGTTTTGGATTTTTAGTATCTATGTTAGTATTAGTACACTGAATTCTATCATGTCAGTATGGTATAAATTAGTGGTTTGAAATGTACAAATGGGTAGTTCTGTATATCACTTTTTTAAAACCATTTTTATGATTACTTACGTGGTAGGATAACATTTTTTTCAGATTTCACCCTTAATAACATTTTCCTTATAAATAATCAATAACGACTCTCCATGTAGCCAGTGTTATGAAAGTTCAAAAGAAGCTAGTGAGCTATATATATTGCCTTCATATCAAATATAAAGTGCATGTTGCTGTCTGTTGAATCTTGTAGGAAATATTAAAATTAGTCTGATGGTTTTGATATCTATACCAATGCAATTTATCAGCATTTCTGGATGAATGGGTTGGGGCAGGGCATATCTCTAGAGTATTGATATTGTTTACATGTATTGAATTTTTGGTCAATTGATATGTAAATGTAACTTTTAAATGAGTGTCTGTTTGTTTGTATTGAGCGTGAATATTCTTGTTTACTTGCAGATTTGCATCTTCCGTGGATAAAATAACTTGTGAAACTTCTGAAGGACCTTTGGTTTATGGAATACGATCTCCATTTGCAAGCAAGCTCAACATTGTTAACCCAGAAATTACAAATTTTATGAATCCTGACTTGGTTGGAAATCAGTGACCAAAGTTTAGAAGTGAGGTTTCCAGGAAACCATCCTAGAGAACATGGGTGCACAACAAAATGACAAGAGCACTGAAAGGAGTGACTCTTTAGTTTCTGGGTCAGAGAAGGTATGTTTTCTATTTTTTGTTCATATTGATTAGCCATATTTTATGGTGTTAACCATTTTTTTCTGTTTGACAGTCGGGGGTAGATGTTTCTTGGCAACGTTTCCCTGATGAAATAAAACATGTACCCATTAAGAAAAGGAGATTTATGCTCCAGTCTCCATCGCCAATGATGTCTGAAACAGCTCCACTGCAACCTGAGCAGTCTCCATCATCTAAGCAGCAGACTTCTTCATCCCAATTTGATGACAGTAATCAAACAAATAATACGAAATCTGGTTCAGGGCAGTTGACTTATTTAGATTCAGTAACCAATCAGGAACTAGGGGCAACTAATGGTCCTGTAGAAGTACAGTTCCGTAAAGGTATTGAAAATACTTTGGTGACTGGAGAGCTTTCTGAGGTGATAAATAGAAAACCTGGTTACATTGAAGACTTTTCAGGTATTTCACTTCTTGCCGCTGCCGCTTGCAATAACAACATCAATGATGATTCTCCGGGTAATGAAGGTGAAGTTTTGAGACCTGAAAACATTAACTGTTCTATATCTGCCACACCGTTGACGAGATGTACTACATCCTCTGACACCAGCAATTTGTCTCTAAAAGATTCAGAGTGTGAAGATAATATTGATTATTCAAATGTTCAGGGTAATTTGGCGACCTCATCACTAAATTTTCATGGTAAGAGAGACAGTGAAACAGAAAAGAAGTCTGCTTCCATGAAAGATGAGAGGTTACACTGGGATCTGAATACTGTGATGGAGGCATGGAAAACACCATGTGATGATGGTTTAGATAGTGAAAATCCAGAAAAATCACAAGGTTGTGTCAGACATTGGGAATCAGATCAGACTCTGAGTTTGTTAACATATTCTAGTGCCGATACTGAGGTTTCTACTCCAGTTATCAGTAAGAATAGATCCCTTGATAATTTGCATTGTCCTGAATCAGATTGCATTTCAAGCAGCTTTTTCCCTGGAGAAAAGACAAATACATACCCAACTAATGCTGTCATACAAGCAAGAGAAGATTGTGATGGAACCTCTTCTTTGCCACTCATCAAAATGTTGTCTGCTGGAGATGTTCCCTGTTTGAAACATGATGTTGTTCACCTTGATCAAGCGGGCTTAGAAAAGGTTATGTCTCAGATTGACAGCATAGAACTCAAAAAGGATTCTAGAGAAGCATTTGATTTACCTAATAATGGGACTTCTTCAACAGACCTGGTTGGCAGAGTCAATAATGGTGAGTGTTCTGTATGTAAACCAGGGAAACTGGATCCTTCCCACCCTTCACCACATTGTAAAGCTGAGCTTGAATTTGGCAAAAATTTTGAAGGGGGCCAAGATAATGAAGCCCCTTTACTACATGCTTCTACAAATGAATCGTCATTGAACGTTCATAATAAACCCAAGTCTTTTGAGTGTTTTGGTAGGGTTTCTTTTGAAGGTCATAACAATAATGGATGTGTTGCTGATGTTTCTGCTGGTTTCCATGGTCATATGGCCAGTGTTGAAAAGTTGAGTGGAAGTGAAGCTGGTAATTCTAGAGAAGCATTTGATTTACCTGATAATGGAACTTCTTTGACAGGCTTGGTTAGTAGAGTCCATAACTGTGAGCATTCTGTTTGTAAATCAGGGAAACTACATTCTCCCAACCCTTCTCCAGATCTTGAAAAAGTGCACATTTCTGGCAACACTTCCGAAGAGGGCCAAGACAAAGAAGCTTCTGCACTGCATGCTACTCCAAATGGATCATTATTCCATGTTGATGAGAGTAAGCCCAAGTGCTATGAGCTTTTTGGTAAGGTTGGTTGTGAAGATCATAGTGATCATGAATATGGTGTATATGGTTCTCCTGGCATTCATGGTCAGATGGTAAATGTTGAAAAAATTCCTCAAAGTGATGCTGGTTATTCTAGAGATGAATATGATTTACCTGATCATGTCTCTTCTTCAATAGACCTGATGAGCAGAGTAACCAATGTGGAGCGTTCTGTATGTATGTCAGAGAAACCACATCCTTCCCAGCCTTCACTGGATCACGAGAATGAACACGTGTTTGGAAACACTATTGAAGATGGTCCAGATAGAGAAGGTCCTGCACTGCTTGCTACTCTAAATGAATCACATGTTGCTATGAATGTGCACAAATCATATGAGCGTTTTGGTAAGGCTGCTTTTGAAGATCATGACTATCATGAATATGGTGCAGATATTTCTCGAGGTTTTCATGGTCATGTGGTTGGCATTGAAAAACTAACTGGCAGTAAAACTGGTTATGAGTCTCCATTTGAAGATGGAGAATTGAGTCGGTCAGTTTTCTATTCCTTGGAGGGGAATGAAGTTGAAGGTGAAAGTGAATGCGTGGACTATGATTCCGATATCAGAGATGAAGATGACCTTGATGCTAGCACTCATTGTTTGTCAAATGTTGGTTCTGATGGTTCAAAAAATGAAAATAATGGAAGCTTAGCAGAAAATGTTATACAATATGGAGGTTTGGATGCTTCAAACCAGTCAACAGGCTCAAAAGAGCTCTCTGTGCAGGATCAAGCACCTGATGCTTGTAGATTTTCTTGTAATACCACCATTGACAATACAGATAAACAATTACTGGCTTGCGATTCATATCATGGACTTGATGCCAAAGGTTCTTCTGCAGTAGAGGTTGGATCGAGGGGAACGAGGGGAAAATTGTCATCACGTGTTGAAGGATCATCATTGCCTGATGCCTTGGATGTGAAGGAGAAGAGCAGGTAACCTCTTTGATCTGCAAAATTCTTGTCTGCTACACTCTTTTTGTCTGCCTCTTCACTAATTAATCTTTTTTGTGATTTAGATCCAATTCTGGCTCTTGTTTTCAAGCTAAAAAGGTGTTTGATTCAGCAACGTACTTGAGAAAGGAAAGACCTGCTCGGCGAATACAGGATGCAAGCCAGGGGGATGGTCCCCGGATTGATTCTCCAGCAGGCTTGGATTCAAGAAATAGCTATGAAACTGGGTACGCACATGGTACTGGGCGCTTCAGGCCAACAAGTGTAGGTGCAAAATCTATGGCAAGGATGGATGGATTGAGCTATCGTGATCAGAAGCACTCTATGTATTATTCATCGAAAGGCAATTACCAGCATCTCCTTAGAAGGATATCTGATGGTAATGATGCATATAGTGTACATAGGGGAATGGTAGCAGAAAGAGATAATCATGACACTAGGAGGAGCCGATCAGGAATATATCGTGAGGGGGTAAATAGAGGGCCCAGGGAACAGTACCGTGGAGATTTACCTGAGGACCCTGCATCATCTTCTGTTGGCAGGCCACGTTACTTATCAAGGAGAGACCGCAGCTTTTCTCCCATTATTGGTGGAGGTGCCAGTGTTCCCCGGTCCCGTTGGAGGTCTCGATCACGATCCAGAACTAGATCTCCCGTAAATTGGCGTTTGCAGAGGGAAAGAAACATGGGAGTCAGAGGCCTAGATAGAACTCCGGACTTGAGGTCTGAGTTCAAGATGGAGAGAACGAGAATGTTCTCCCAGAAGTCTGATTTCCCAGCAGATGAAGATATTTTTTTCTCTCCATCAAGAAATGGCTTTTTCTCACGCAAATGGACTGATAATCAAAATTACATGGCTGCTCCTTTCAAACCGAAAAGGCCACCTGGCAGAATGTTTTGGCGGAACCCAAGGTTTGATTCCAGGGGTTCTTCAGGAAGAATGAAGTCTGATGATTGTAGATCGATGATAGGCTCCAGAAGGTTTACTGATTTGCCTGGTGGAGCTGGTAGGGGTCATAAATATGATGCTGGTAGACACTGTGAGGGAATGGAAGAAGGTGGCAGATACGAGATGATCCGTGGAGCAAGGCACTATGACACTGGCGGTGGAGTAAGGCGGTTCCACTATGATGAAGACGATTATTTTGACTTGCGAAACTGTCAGATTGAGGAGGATAGCTGCATTAGGGGTAGTGACAGAAGGGATATGCCCATGACCAGGAGTGTCAGGGAAGAGAGAGGTGCTTTTAGATACAACAACGAAAGGAAATATGCCACCCCTGCTGGGCCCGGCTCCAAGTTATCTAGAATTCGTGATTATGAAGATTGCTTTCCTTGACGAATACCTTTTGGAAGGAAATATGTTGTGCGCGTGTTTTAAAACTCAAGACGAACACCATGTTTTCGTTAAGATACGTATTGGGTAATGTTATGTAAAGAGGTGTAGGGCTGGTATTCATTCTTAGATTGTAATCCGTCCTGATTAATGCTTTCATCGTCCACATTGAAGCAAGGCTTCATAGAGGTAATGTGGTTTCTTATGGGCCTTATTGCAAAGTTCTGAACTCGAAGGGGCATGCCAGGTAGTACCAGGGAAGGAAGCGTGGCGAGGTCCTTCTAGATATATAGCGAGAGGAAGAATGTCAGTTGCCCCAAGTTATATCCAGAATTCGAGATACGTTGAGGATCCCAGTAGAGGCTGATCATTGCAACTCTTGCAACATGTGGGTGGTTCTAAATGGTGCTGCTGCTGGGATTATTCAGCCATTCCAATTTCCTGCAGGGATTTTGACGATGTTATTCTTGCTTGCTTTGTTTTATTATGGGCCTTTTTTCCCTTGCGTTTGTGGCATTTTTGCCTGCCAAGCTCTGAACTCTGCCGTTGCTATTGTAAATGTACCAGTTTATAAAAAAGGTTAGCGTTGCTTGCTTTGTATGTGCTTGCCTTCGGACTGTTTGGTTTACCCATCCCTAGTTATCTTTTATTCCCAATTTCATGTTATTAATCTATCCGCATGTTAAAAGATGGTTGACCCCACCAACATGTCATCTCGTCCAGTCAATGAATCAACTCGGCCCAGTCAGGTTGACCCCAAGGTCGAGCCCAAGGTCGAGTTGGGATCAGTCCAAGTCGAGTCTAGGACCCAAACCGAAGAGTCTCCATAGGTGTCGCAGCCCATGACCTTTTTTTTTTTTTTTTTTTGTGGTTTTGAACACCAGTCTTTTGGGACAATAGCAATAATTGTGGTTCTACCATCCAGTTAGCACATTATAGATTTCAATAGCAATAATTGTTGTTGTCCATGATGACAGCTCTTCTTAACCCGATTGCATCCAGATCAAGTCAGCGTGTTTTTTTATGTTCATATGGAGTTCAGTATTAGGTGGTGGATTTTGTTGTCAACCACCTAACAAAGGTAGATGAGAGACTTCAGGGAACATGTAATGTCAAACCACCTAACAAAGTGTCCCCAAGTAATTAGATAAGGAATCTTTACAATTCGTCGTGCTTTTTATGGGCTTTGGCATTAGTCTTATCTTTAATGACATTCCTTATTTCATTTTTCATTATATTATAAATAATTTATTTCTTATTTTTATTTTATCTTGATATTGTGTTTATTTCAATCACATTTCCTATTTCACTCTCTATATTTGTCTCCTTATTTTATTTATTTATTAATAAATTTTATTTCTAATTTATTTTACCTTACTAATAGTCCAAATATAAACACACAAACAATACACTAATAGCTCAAATATGCTAAAAAAATGCAAATAAAAAAAAAACACAAACTTAACTAAAATAAAAAATTCATGCTAAAACCCGCCAATCTCTGTCATGACGAATCGACTGAATTTATCTACTGTCGTGACTGACCAATCAAATTTATATAAAAAGAAGAAGAAAAATCAAAAAATCTAGTTATAGAAATCAAAAGCATACCGTGTCTATTCGTTTTTTTTTACCGTGAGCAATGACAACTCGTATAAGGTCTTCTTTAGCCATTGGCAATGGTGATGCCTCTTCTTCGACAAAGTTTCGTGATTTGACAGTGATAACAACGATGTCTCTCATCTAACGATGATCATTGTAGAAAGGGATGACGAGGGATGCTCTGGACTCCAAACTATCCAAAAGAGGCAAAAATTTCCTCATTCACTATTTGAATGGCAAGCAAGAAATATGGTGGCGAGCCGTGTTGGAGTAGGTCGTGGTCATCGCCCTAGTTAAAAATTTGACTTGGTGAGGGTTTTGACGAACAATAAGAGACACCCTTAATTTAACTTGGTGAGGGTTTTGACGAAAAAATAGAGATACCCTTAAGGAGTGCGTCAAAGTTCAAAAAAAGTTTTAAAATTTATTTAAATATTAATATTTTTTATTAGTTAAATTTAATATTTAATATTTAATATTTAATATTTAACAGCGCGTCAAGATCCTGCTCTTTATGTAACTATTAACTAAAGCCGCTTAAGAAGTAAACACTGCAGGTTGTTTTGATTTTGAGTTGCAGTTAAGTCACTCAAAAATCAACCGATTGCAATAGAGCCTAAGGTAAGTCAAACTTTCAAAAATTCTATTTTCTTGAATTGTTTAGGGGTCGTTTGAAAATATTGTCAAAAATTTTTCTTTTTTTTTTTTCATTTTGTCATTTTTATTTCAATCTGTTAATTTTCATTTCCGCTGAATAAAAAATAAAAAACTGACAATGTTATTTGATTTGATCGTAAATTGTCACAAAAATGAAAATAAAAACTGAAAATAATGTTTAGTTTTATGAACCTTTATTTAATATTAAATCAATGCTATGGATAATGATAAAATTAACTAATTATATTAATTTTTAAAGTTCGAGTTTATTAATTCATTAAATTCTCAAAAACACAACTAAGGAGTTTGTGTAACAATAATGTTAAATCTCAAACATTTTATCCGTATCATAATTTCTTCTTGTCATATATTATTGTACTAAATTGGGTGTCACGTTATCATAAAAATTTTTAAAATTGTATTTTATGCCTATTTCTCCTTTGTATTAAAAGATATATTTGCTAACATATAAAAATATATATATTTTTTATTATTTGTTAAGCACACAAAAAAAAATGTATAAAAGTTTGATTAGCTTCTGGATAAGCATGATCTATTACCAAAGTTTAATTTGCTTTAATGTGAGACTGTATATAAATTTGTGTGAATTCAATTGCCTTAATATTTTTCATTTCATTCCACTCAATTCCTTTAGAAATATTCTGCCAAACAGAGTCTTCCACTGTTACCCTGATCATTATTTATCAGCGAGATTGCATTTGGGGGAGAAGAAGGCGAAATATCATACAAGGATTCTCAGTGACTTGGAATTTGGACGTTTCGCCAAGAAAATTGAGGCCTTGCAGAACCCAACGATTTGAAGATTGATTGCAGTCGAATCTCTCTCTCTCTCTGCCTCTAGGTTTCTGTGCTGTTTTAAGTGTGTGGAAGTTGCATCGTATCATCGACTGGCGGCGAGTTTTTCGGAAAGAGAACAGGTAGTTAAAACCCTAGCTCTTGATTTATACGTGTTCTTCTTGCTTGTTTGTCTTCGGTTAGAGGAGAAAAGCTTCAAAGTCTTTGGTCATAGAGCAATCGCGAGATCTTCCATTTCACATACTTCATCTAGCGTTTTGTGTGAATACTGAATGGCAAGGATCAAGGACAGCGATCAATTGGTTGACTTGTTCTGTATATGTTACGATGTAGCTTTCTTAGGATTTTGTGGCGGAAGATGGAAGCTACAATCTGGACACTGCCTGCAATGTGCGCCTTAGTATAAATTTGAGTCATCATGCTGACTACTTTGGTTTCTCTGCTTCTGTCGGTGATAATAATACCTTGGGCATGATCTGGAACTCTTTTACCATCATGACTTCCAAAATAGAATTTTATATAGGAATATGATAATAACTGCAGGGTTTTATCAGGGAAATTGGGAAAAGTTGAAAATAGAGTGAGAAATAAATAACCAATGATGAGTATGCATTTAAGTTTTATGAAAGTTCAAAATAAGCTGTTGAGCCATATGTATTCCCTGCTATATCAAATACAAAGTGCATATTGTTGTCTGTTGAACCATGCAATAAATGTTAATATTTATCATATGGTTTTGATACCTATGCTAATGCAATTTATCAATATTTCTGGATGAGTGGATTTGGGCAGTACTGTAATCATTATTAGGTGTCTTGAATGCTGAGACAAGCGATATGTAAATGCAGCTTCTAAATGAGTGACAGTTTGTTGTATTTGTTTGTGTTGGATATTGGATGAATATTTTTGTTTATTTGCAAACCTGTTTCTTGCACAGGTGCACCATTTCCCATGGGCTTAACTGAAAAAAGAAATTCCATGGATAAAATAACTTGTAAGACTTGCTGAGGACCTTCAGTTTATGGAATATGACCTCCATCGACAAATTTGATCAATTCTAACTTGTTGGGAAATCAGCGACAAAAGGCTTTAGGAGTTAGGTTTCCAGGAAGTCTTCCTAGAAATTGAACATGGGTGTGCAACAGGATGACAAGAGCACTGAAAGGGATGGGTTTTCAGTTTCTGGATCAGAGGAGGTATGTTCAGCTATTTTTTCATAATGATGAACCATATTTTATGGTGTTAACCATGTTTTCCTGTTTGACAGTTTGGGGTAGATGTTCCATGGCAACATTTCCCTGAAGAAACAAAACATCTACCCATTAAAAAAAGGAGATTTATGCTCCAGTCTCCATTGCCAATGATGTCTCAAGCTGCTTCACCACAATGTGATCAGTCTCCATCATCTAAGCAGCAGACCTCTTCGTCACAATCTGATGATAGTAATCAAACTAATAATGACGAATGCGGTTCAGGGCAATGGAATCGTTTGGATTCCGTATCCAATCAGGAACTAGGGTTATCTAATGATCCTGTAGAAGTAGAAGTGCAGTTCCATGAAGGTATTGAAAATGTTTTGGTGAATGGGGAGCACTCGGAGCTGATGAATGGAAAGTCTGATCGCATTGAAGACTTTTCAGGTGTTTCACTTCTTGCAACTGCTGCTTGCAATAACAGAATCACTGATGATTCCCAGAATCCAAAGGCAGGTAATGAAGTAGGTGAATTTTTGACACCAGATGATATTAACTTTTGTATGTCTGCTACACCTTTGAGGAGATCTAGTATATTCTCTGAAACGGGCAATTTGTCTCTGAAAGATTCAGCACATGAAGATAATATTGATTATTCAATAGTTCAAGATAATTCAGCAACTGTGCCACTAAATTTTCATGGTAAGAGAGACAGTGAAACAAAAAAGAGGTCTGTTTCTATGAAAGATGAGAGGTTACACTGGGACCTGAATACTATGATGGAGGCATGGAAGATACCCTGTGATGACCAAAAAAATGTTTCTGAAGGAATCCTTGATGATGGTTTGAATGGTGAAAATCTAGAAAGATCAGAAGGTTGTGTCAAGCTATGGGAATCCTACCTGACTCTGGGTTTATCAACATATTCTACTATAGATACCGAGGTTTCTACTTTAGTTACAAGAGAGGATAGATCCCTTGATAATTCTCCTTTCCCTGTGTCAGAAACTATCTCAAGCAAGTCTCTTCCCAGAGAAAAGACAAATACATATCCTACAAATGATGTCATACAGGCAAGAGAAGATTGCTGTGGAACTTCTTCCCTGCCAGTCATCAAAACATTGTCCGCTGAAGATATTCATTGTGGAAAGCATAATGTTGTTCACCTCGATCTGGCAGTCTCAGAGAAGGCTGTGTCTCAGATTGACAGCATACAACTGAAAAAGGATTCTAGTGAAGCATTTGATTTACCTGATAATGGGACTTCTTCAACAGACTTGGTTTGCAGAGTCAATAACAGTGAGCATTCTGTATCTAAACCAGGGAAACTGCATCCTTCCTTCCCTTTACTGGAGTGTAAAACAGATCATGTCTTTAGCAACGCTTTTGAAGGGGACCAAGATAATGAAGCTGTCACTCTAGATGTTTCTACAAAAGAATCATCATTCCCTGTTGATAATAAGCCCAAGTCTTATGAGTGTTTTGGTTGGGCTCTGCTTGAAGGTCTTAACAATAATGGTCGTGTTGCTGATGTTTCTGATGGTTTTCATGGTCATATAGTTGTTGAAAAATTGACTGGAAGTGAAGCTGGTAATTCTACAGAACCATTTGATTTACCTGAAAATGAGACTTCTTTGACAGACTTGGTTAGCAGAGTCAACAACAATGAGCATTCTGTGTGTAAATCAGGGAAACCATATTCTTTGGACCTTTCACCGGAGCATGAAAATGTACACATTTTTTACAACACTTCTGAAGAGGGCCCAGACAAAGAAGCTTCTGCACTACATTCTCCCCCAAATGAATTATCATTCCATGTTGATGAGAATAAGCCCAAGTCCTATGAGCTTTTAGGTAAGGTTGCTCTTGAAGATCAAAGTGATAATGGATATGGTGTGGGTGGTTCTCACAGCATTCATGGTCATATGGTTAGTGTTGAAAAATTACCGGGATGTGAAGCTGGTTATTCTAGAGAAGTATTTGATTTACCTGATAATGGGACTTCTTCAATAGACTTGATAAGCAGAGTAAACAATGACGAGCATTCAGTATGTATATCAGGGAAACAACATCCTTCCCACACTTCACTGGACCATGATAATGCACATGTGTTTGACAACACTTTTGAAGTTGGTCAAGATAGAGAAGCTCCTGTACTACATGCTACTCCAAATGAATCATCATCATATGTTGCTATGAATGAACACAAGTCATATGAATGTTTTGCTAAGGTTGCTTTTGAAGATCCTAACAATCATGAATATGGTGCAGATGTTTCTCATGGTCATATGGTTGGTGTTGAAAAACAAACTGAAAGTAAAACTGGTTATGAGTCTCCATTTGAAGATGGAGAATTGAGTCAGTCAGTTGTATACTCCTTGGAGGAGAATGAAGATGAAGGTGAAGCTGAATGTGTGGACTATGATTCTGATATCAAAGATGAAGATGACCTCGATGCTGCCACTCACTGTTTGTCAAAAGCCGGTTCTGATATGTTAAAAAATGACAATAATGGAGGGGTAGCAGAAAATGTCATAGAATGTGGTGCTCTGGATGCTTTGAAGGAATCAAGCCAGTCAACAGGCTCTAAAGAGCTCTCTGGGCAGAATCTACCACCTGGTGTTTGTAGATTTTCTTGTAATACCACCATTGACAATACAAATAAAGAATTATTGGCTTGTGATCCATTTAATAGACTTGATGCTGAAGCTTCTTCTGTAGTAGAGGTTGTATCAAGGGCAACAAGGGGAAAATTGTCATCACGCATTGAAGGATCATCACTTTCTGATGCTTTGGATTGGAAGGACAAGAGCAGGTATCTTCTTTGGATCTGCAAAATTCTTCTCCAGTTTTGTCTGTCTCTTCACTAATTAAATCTTTTTTGTGATTTAGATCCAATTCTGGCTCTTGTTTTCAAGCTAAAAAGGTGTTTGGTTCAGCAAAGAACTTGAGAAAGGAAAGACCTGCTTGGCGAATACAGGATGCAAGCCAAGGGGATGGTCGCTGGATTGATTGTCCAACAGGCTTGTATTCAAGAAACAACCATCAAACTGGGTATCCACATGGTAGTGGGCGCTTCAGGCCGTCAAATGTTGGTGCAAAATATACGACAAGGATGGATGTATTGAGCTACCATGGTCAGAAGCGGTCTATGAATTATTCATCAAAAGATGATTACCGACCACACCTTAGAAGGATATCTGATAGTAATGATGGTTATGGTGTACATAGGGGAATGGTAGCAGAAAGAGATAATTGTGACACTAGGAGCAGGAGCAGATCAGGAATATATCAGGATGGGGTCCATAGAGGGCCCAGGGAAGAGTACCATGGAGCTTTAACTGAGGACCATGGATCATCTTCTGTTGGCAGGCCACGTTATTTATCAAGGAGAGATCGCAGCTTTTCTCCCATTACCAGTGGAGGTGCTATTTTTCCCCGGTCCCGCTGGAAGTCTCGATCACACTCCAGAAGTAGATCTCCTGTAAATTGGCATTTGCAGAGGGAAAGAAACATGGGAGTCAGAGGCCTAGATAGACCTCTGGGCTTGAGATCTGAGTTCATGATGGAGAGAACAAGAATGCTTTCCCAGAAGTCTGATTTTCCAGCCGATGAAGATATCCTTTTCTCTCCACCAAGAAATGACTTCTTCTCAGACTGTGACTCTCAATGGATTGATGATCATAGTTACATGGCTACTCATTTCAAACAAAAAATATCACCTGGGAAAATGTTTTGGCGAAATCCAAGGTATCATTCCAGGGGTTCTCCAGGAAGAATGAAGTCTGATGATTGTAGACCCATGATAGGCTCCAGAAGATTTACTGGTCTGTCTGGTGGAGCTGGTAGGGGACATAAATATGATGGCAGACACTGTGAGGGAATGGAAGATGGTGACAGATATGAGATGAATCATCGAGGGAGGCACTATGACACTGGTGGTGCAGTAAGGCCATTCCACTATGATGCAGATGATTATTGTGAATTGCATAACACTCAGAATGAGGACAACTGCAGTAGAGGTAGTGACAGAAGGGATATGCCCATGCCCAGGCCCAGGACAGGGAGGGAAGAGAGAGGTTCTTTTAGATACAACAATGAGAGAAAATACGCTGCTGGCCCCAAGTCTAGAATTCGAGATTATGAAGAGGATCCCTGTAGAGGATGATCACTATGGCGTCTGCTTCACATGTTTGAAGTAACATATTTTTGTGTCTGCTGTGGATAGGGATGGCAAATGAGGAGAATTTGAGGCAGACCTGACCTGACCTGCCTTGCCCCCACTCCCCATTTGGTGAATCGGGTAGGAATGGGTGTGGGCAGGTTTGGGGTGTAAACCCATTAATTTTAAGATTCAACGATCACAACCCATTATATCTGTCTGGTAACCTGTGTATTCTTACATTTCAGAATAAACCCAATTGTTTTAATTTATTTACAAGGCTGCCACTATAAGTATTCTCATTTTCTTGGTCAGGGTTAGGGTTAGTAGAATACAGCTGCATCTCTCTTTTTTCTCTCCTTCAATCCTCTCATCCATCTTTTGCAACATGGCTCCTTAACCATCATAGCTGGCTTCCATCATCATCCTCAACGGCCAGCTCTTTGGCCTCAGATCCTTTCATCAGCCACCTCTTCAGCGTCACACCTTTTCTTTGGCTTCATATTTCTCTTTCCTCTCTTAGTTCTCCCTAACCACTATCATTGGCGACCACCACCACCATCAGTGATAGATTTTCCCACCATTGCTGTTGACGATTCACTGCTTCGTAACCATTGTCACATCCGGATGTATAGTTCTTTCTTAAATCTGGTATGCCTTTATTTTGCTTTTATTTTGTAATCAATATACTTCACAGATCTAGGTTGAGCACTTTTTTGTTTTTATTTTTTAAATTTGATGATATGCTTATTCCTAGATCTGGGCTTAGCACCTTCTATTTTTTAACCTTATTAGTTAATATTATGCCATTTAGGTGGGTGTCGTTTAGAATTATTTCAAGATAAATATGAGATTGGGGTATGTATTAAAAATTGGTTCTTTTTCTGTTTTTCGGCATAAGAAACTCAAGGTGACGAGCAGAATGGTTTCAGCAATTGTCTTGGAGGAGGCGCTGAATGGTCCTGTGACAGTTTGCCTGCTTTTGCTGAGACAACCAGTGTTTCAAAAAGGTTAGGTTGTGTTTAAGTTTTTCTTTTCTTTTCTTTCTTTATTTTTGGAGCCCTCCTGGTTGTGATTACAGTTTAGGAGTGATGCTTGTTGATCTAGCAATATAGAAAAATACAATTAGTGACTCCTCCATGTCACAAAAGGAAAAATAGTAGTTGTTTTACTCTTGAAACTTTTGTTATGGAGAAGTCACTAATATGACCAACACTGCCAGAATGCAGGTCAGTCACTAGTTTGATCCATACAAGCTTTGATCCTGAGTCCATGATGCTCCAAGGTGTCTTTTTAAGGTGTTCGGTTTTATGTCTTGACTTGTTGACCCAAAAAAAAAATAAAAAGAAAGGAAGAAAGGATATCTTCCTGATTTATTATGTGCCTTTACATCTTGACAAAAAAGAAAAGAAATGAAAAGTTCCAATGATGGGGGTGATTAAAATGTTCATACAGAAATGACCAGATGACTATTTTCTAGTGGATATTATTTCTCACGATATGTTGAACTTTTCTTTGGAGGAATGCCCTCTTAGGGAAAATTCCAGTGTGGAATGAGGTAGCATTCTGCTCAACATTACTGATTGAGCATTAGTTTGATTTTCATGATTGCCTTGTGTACTAGCAATTTATTCAGTCTTGATGTTTTCTCCTACAGTTGCATAATTATGTCACTCCCCCTGTGCAGATATTTGATGTGTTTGATGTGAAGAAAATTGGCGTATTGAATTTGGAGAATTTGTTCATTCATTAAATGTCTTTCATCCAAAAACTCCTGAAAATGATCAAATTTAAGAAATAAGTATGACAATAAAGGCTTTTTTTTTTTTTTTTTTTTTCATTTGCTTGCATGCAATTTTTGTTAATCTGTTAATTGGGTGCATAATATGGCAGGTGTGTTTAGATGGTATGATATAAGGCACACTGGCTATATAAATAGCTCACCAGTACTTACAAAATTATAGGCCATTAATTTATAGTTCAACATATTCATACTGTCTTATCATTCAAGAATTTTGGTTGTGAAGCAACTGTTGGAGAGTGGAATCCAGATGACAAGGCTAAAATAAGTAGTCAAATCCCCATAAGAAGGGATGGCTTCTCTCCAAGTATCTGTCTCCAGTTTTTTAATGTGTTTTTCATCCCCAAAAAAAGGATACTGTAGTTTAAATGATTTTTCCAACAGACTACATGTTTGAATTGTTGCACAAAGCATGTTGTAAAGAAGTACTCAACATTGATTGCAAAAGTCATGCTCAGACCATCTCCTAGAACAGGGAATGGGTAGTCAGCATAATGAAAGTTTTGTATAGTCTTTGCCATGTTTTTTTTCTCCATTATTTTTTTTGCAGCTGAGATATGTAAAGAAGAGCTGCCGATCCCACCAAAACTTTCCAATGAATTTGATAATAACTTGAATAGCATATCATTAGTTGCCAAATTTTTCAGCATTCCACATTTTTCTTACGACACACCTGAATGCACAGACAAAGATGATTATCTTTTTCATTCTGGAATTTATCATTAAGACCTCTCACTGGTTCTATATGTCCTACTACTGGAAACTATGTTCCTGTGCATATGAGTTTTGTATTCTTCAACTTTTCTATCAACTTCCTTCTTTTCCTTTATATAAATATTGCCATCTTATTATTCATGCTTATGTCTCTAGGCAAGATAAAGTTATTTGGCACAAATTACATATAATGTATTATTCCAGGCTGTACCTTCTTTTTTAATTATTGGTTTCTTTCCCATTAAATGTGTTCTGCAATATTTCAGTGTGTAGTCTTAGCTACTCATTATTTGGATTTCTGTCTTGAAGGTTGACTCATGGAGAAGACTAGAGTTAGAATTATAATAAAGAGGAGATTAATCAGGTCCATGTTCTATACAATTCTTGATGTTTTAATAACTTTGTTTAGTTGGTGTTCTGCATTTTGAACTAATTCTTGATATTCAATCCAGACTTTCTATTGTTCCAATACTGAAATAATTACACGTATTTGTGCATCCTTTAGCAATGCAAAATACGGAATGGTGATCACTAGAAAACAAGAGTATATGAAAGGGCAAATAACTAAGATTTGGGAAGGATAGACAAGTAAAATCTTATCACATGGCCTTAGAAGTTTTTTGACTTTCAAGAATCAAATGTGTATTTGTCAAATTTCATTTACTTCTTTGCTAGATTTGGGTTGACTATATTTGTCATTTCTTTTTGGCTCATATTTTTCAAATTTTTTGCTAAAATGTTTGAGCCTCAACAAGGGGAAAATAATGTATTTGGTGACTATCTTGGTCATAGTGGGAGGACTGCTATCCAAGTTTGTCCACCATCCCCATTAGATGACTCAAACCCTAGTCTTTTGTCAGGCTAGGAAAAGGAGGTTGACATCAATTGTTTGGAAGGATTTTCAGAAGGTTGCAATAGATGGAAATGAACAGAGCTATTTATAAACATGGTAATAGGCAACTAAATTCAAAGATTAAAAATGGGACAAAGCATACACTTGAATAGGTGCTTGAAGGATAGATGAGATAACACAAGAAAACGAAAGAGTAACATGTGCTAGTCATGTTATTTGATCAAGAAATCTCTTATGATGGTCTTGTTTCCATGATCATTTTACGAGTACTCTTTTTATCACGTTGGTTCTGAGAGACTCATTAATGTTATTCAACCTAAGTTCAAAATGGTTTAAAGAAACACAATTAGGGGACATATGTCAAAAATTTATAATTTAGAGAAACAAAAAACACGTAACTTAGAGAAAATAAAGAGGACGTTGCTGCTACTACAAATATATGGACAGCTAAGCCAACCAAGATAGGTGTTGTGGCTATTATAGGACATTTTATTGACAAGACACGACAGGTATAAAGTAAATTTTTGAGATCTCTCTCCATCCCGTATACTTAAGTATTCCTTTTTGATGTACTTACTGATGCCATCATATTGGATTGGAAGGATATGAAGCTATCCACCATTACCGTAGAGAATACTACCACTAATGATGCTATGATGAATATTGTGTCAGAAAAACTTAACAAAACCACTTTTCTTATAGGGAAAATTAATTCACATGTGTTATATACATATTTTACAAATATCATCCCACTTTTGATCCAACCAGCTAACTTATTGATAATCGATCAGGTACAATTGTTGAATTCCTTTCCGGTTTGTTTATGATCCTAATGCTTCGTTTGATCTTTTAGTACCATGTTTGGCATAATAGCATACGAACTTGCTGTTAAGCTTAATGTTGCATTGGCCCCTTGATTGTCTAGGTTCCCTGGATATGTACATAAATCATTTGAGATCTGAAATAGAGTAAAATATGAAGCTTATTTTAAAGTTCACTGGAAGGTACCATCCTTCGCATCGCTGGGATTCCACTTATTCGTGATCTACTAAAAATGATTAAATTTTTGGGTAAATTGCCCCCGCTGTCTCTGGTCTGGGCCTTTTACTCAGATATAATATATTATTTGTTTTTTCCATCAAAGGGATTCTTGTATTTTCCATTTGTGGCAAAAAAAAAAATTCATATATGGTGTTTGGACAAAAGGCCCAAACTACATGGGATTTGGAAGCAATTTACCCTTAAATTTTTCTCGAAGAGTTGAGACATTTTGTAGATACAATTTGGTTGATGGTCCTTTTCAATAATTATTTTTATTTCAGTGTTATTATTTTTAATCATTATTTTAGTATTGATTTTTTTGGGGGTTGGAATTCTGAATTATCTTTTGTTTTCTTTTTCAATTTCAGGTGGATTGAAGTGGGCAGGCTGTTTTTTAATCGTTGAATAGCTTTCTCCTTTTTTGTTGTATAATTTGAAACTCGTACTAATATTTGTCTCAGTTTGATTTGTATTTATTAGCGTATCAGTTAAGAGTTTTGTTTTCATTTTCCTTTTTGTTGATTTAAGTTTGGTTTGTAATCAGGTGGATGAGTTAAATGTGTTTTTAACCCTTATGAAATTATATAGTTTGGACGGACCCATAATTGTTTTTATCTTTGTATGATACAAGTTTAAGCAATTGGAATTAATCAGGGGTAATATTAATATTTAAGGTGAAATAAGTTTATCTAAAAATTAAAGAGTATTATATTTTATTTTTAAATGCTTTTATTCGTCGTTTATCAGAAAAAAATACGATGTATTAATAATATAATTATTTTAAATTTAAAAATAAGATATAATATAATATGCGAACACCTCTATTCACTGGGAACAAGATTTGAATAGTGGGTGATTAATCGACGGCCAGGAATGGAGAATGGCCATCGCCCGCTCGGAATGCACATCATGGACCCCACTCCACTCGTCTAATCCACCTCTTCGTCCTTAAGGGTTGCAATTCCTTTGGCTACTCTTTCCAGTTGCCAAGCTCTCCACCGATGGGGGCGCTGAGACTACCATCTCTCACCTCCATCTTGGCTTCCACCTCGTCCACCTCGTCGCCGTCGCTTTTACTGCGGCACCACAGGTTCCGCCTCCGCCGCCGACTGATCACTGCAACTGCTCATTTCTCCGGCCAAAGCACCGCGGAGAGGGAGGTTTCGGCGCAGACGGAAGACCGAGGCGCGTCGAACCAGAAATCCCGAGTCCAAGACCGAGTCATAACGCCGAGGTCGCAGGATTTCAATGCTTGGTACCTTGACGTCATTGCCAACGCCGAGCTCGCTGACTACGGGCCGGTGCGGGGCACTATGGTCATTCGTCCCTATGGTTACGCCATTTGGGAAGCAATTCAGGTGAATCGTTTGATTGATTTGTGTGTAATGATGTGGTTTGGGGTTTACTTACTGGAGTTCGGGCAAGAGGTTGGTTTTCTCACTCTTGATTAATTTTTACAGGATTATTTGAATGTTAAATTCAAGGAGACCGGGCACAGCAACATGTATTTTCCACAGGTTCTCACATATTAATTATGTTTCTGTTGATTCTGTTGTATTAGTTTTTGATGGAATAGTAATTGTTATTTCTTACTTGACAAAAAAATGAAAGAAAGCTATAAGCTTTAGTTCGGACTGCTAGATGTTGATTAGGAATTCATGTTGTGCCAGACAGGGTGTTGTTTTTTAGTCTTTATTTTATTTTCCCCTAATTCTTATCTGCAAATTGCTCAAGCCGTAATGTGCTGTTTTTTTTTTTCATATTTATTTTTGGAAAATTGGTGGAAGTTAAAATTTGGGAGTTACTGTGTAGAGCACGTTGAAGGTTTTTTTATTTGCATACATTTAAGCTAGTCATTCCAAGATAATTGATTAAAATTGTTGATATGTTCTGAAAATTTCTCATTTTTAATAATAAGACTTGAAGATAATGCCCAAAAAAGATAAGAAAACAAAAAGAAAGAACGACCTTGGGTAAATTTTTGAACAAGTGGATTATAATTTAATGGCTAAAGAATTGTACGCTCCTATCAGTTTAATTCTGCACATCATCTTTCTTCTTTTTCATAATTACTAAAGTTTTACTTAGTCACTCTCTTCTTGTTTGCCGGAATGTTGTTTTATCAAAAGATTTCTTGGGATATTTACAAACTTGTCAGCTCATTATTCTAAGGCCTAGGGGCTAGCAGTTCAGCAAGCATTACTTTTATTGAATTGTAGGTCCTCTTATGGTAATACTTGCAAAAGAGTTGCAGTAGTTGAAGCAAGTTACTGTTTTTAGTAAATACCTTCTTCATTGTATTGTTTAGTTTTGGATTTTCAGTTGTTTCACATGTTTCCTAATCTTGGCTGCAGTTTATACCGTACTCCTTTATAGAGAAAGAAGCTAGCCATGTTGAGGGTTTCAGTCCAGAATTGGCACTTGTGACAATTGGAGGAGGAAAGGAACTTGAAGAAAAACTTGTGGTACATTCAGAACTTGACCAACCAAAAAATTTTTACTTCTTCCCTTTGTTATTTTGCCACTACTTTGGCCTCTTGTGGTTTAAGTTGATAACTTGAATTGATGAGCGTGCTAATTCAAGCTCATGAAAACTTTGACCTGAGTTTTGATTGTTGCACTTGTTGAGGTTCTGGCAGGTCCGACCCACCAGTGAAACCATTGTGAATCACATGTTTACTCAATGGATTCATAGCTACCGTGACCTTCCGCTTATGGTCAATCAGGTGCAGCCTTAAATTGCAGTTTTTAGTTGTTGCCACTTCTAAAGGTTTGTCATCTAGAGATGTTCTGCTCATGTTCATGAATGATATTTTAGTGGGCAAATGTTACAAGGTGGGAGATGCGCACCAAGCCCTTCGTGAGAACTCTTGAATTCCTTTGGCAAGAGGGCCACACTGCCCATGCCACTTCCCATGAGGCAGAGGAGGAGGTAGGCATTCATATGTATGTGTAATACTGATTGTTCTGATTGAAATATATATATATATATATTTGTTTAACAGTTCTATGCTGCTGACCTGCAGGCATTACAGATGATTGATGTCTATACAAAATTTGCTTACGAGCAAGCTGCAATACCTGTCATTGCAGGTCGGAAATCAAAGGTGGAGACTTTTGCTGGTGCTTGCAAGACCTATACAATTGAAGCTATGATGGGAGATCGGAAGGCTCTTCAGGCTGGAACCAGCCACAACCTTGGTCAAAATTTTTCTCGTGCTTTTGGAACACAGGTCAGTGATATTTTCCTTTGATTGTAACTTGTAAGCCAACTTTCTTCTAAGTCAAAGTTGTGACTTTTAATGCCTGGATTCGTGCCTGCAATTTTTGGAGTCTGCCAATATTTCTGTGGAATTTGGCTACATGAGAATCTGCTGTAAATTATTTAGTAAGTTGGAAGGAGGAAGTGTTAATGTAAACAAAGTTCCATTTTATGGTTTGGTTCTCTGACAAGTATAGAGAAGTGGAGTGGTTTGGGCCTATGGTTATAGTTTCTTCTATAGTGGTGTATTCTGGATTGAATCAAAGAGAATCCAAGTAATGGTACATATAGAGTAGCTTGAGCATCCTATACTTATTCTTGCTACCTTCCCTTACCTTTCTCTGAACTAACTGATGAAACTTTAATCATTTGTGTCCCCTATTTTTACTTCTTTTATTGTTTTATACAAGAAGCCAAACTGACTGAGTTAATGGCTCTTTTCTTAATATTTCTGCAATTCCTGATGTATCTTCTTTTTTCCTAGCCCTCCCTCCTGAAATTTTCATCTTGAATTATGGCACTCTATAATTATTATTGTTGTCTCCTCTACTCTGAAGAAAGTTTTCTGATTTTTTTTTTTTTTTTGTATAGTTCACAGATGAAAATGGACAAAGACAACATGTATGGCAGACATCATGGGCTATCAGTACTCGTTTTGTTGGTGGTATTATCATGACCCATGGAGATGATACTGGTTTAATGCTTCCCCCAAAGATTGCCCCAGTACAGGTATTTGGTGGCTCTTGTTGATTGTTCAAGTCTGTAACTACTTGGAAAGTTAGCAGTCTTTAATGTATCAGCATTATAAGATTTCATTTCTATTGAGGCTGTGCTATTTACTTTTGTGACATGGTAATTATAGTTCTTTAATCCAGTTCCATGGCATCTGCTTTGTCCAAAAAAGCAGAAGTTTTGTTATTTACCCATCCACCATCTGTGATCCAGAGTGGGAGGCATGGCACATGTTTTTAAGTTAGATTTTCTTGTGCTTCTATTAAGATTGAATAAAAAAAAAAAAAATCTTGTAAGAAATTTACTCTGCGATCTCTAAACTGAAGTAATTAGGTTAATTTATGTCAAGCGAAAGAGGATTCCATTGAGAATTTAATAGTCCAAGGAGACAGCAAACTGATATTGTTATATGTGTCAGTTAATGATTATCGTTATGATAATGTACAGCTGTCACTTCTTCAACTGTTATACTAGTGGGCCTTTAAAATTGGAGTCTACCTCTGGCTTTTAGCATCTCCTCCTAGAAGTCACTATTAATCCCATGAACTAGAGAGAAATTTAAATATCTCAGCACTTTGGATAAATTACTTCCTTCAAATCCCAGTCCATTTTTCATTAGGTTAGATCATTCCAATGCCAAGAATATGAGTCTTATCTAATGAATTACATCTTGGAGTTCCCAATCATAGTTCTAAATAACAGATCATAACTTATCTAATCTTTCCTCAGTACTAGAACTGAGCATTTCAAAGTATGACAATTAATGGCTTGATTCTCATTCTGCTGGCACATGGATAACTTTGAATAAAAATACTGAAGGTGCTTAATGGTTTTCTCATACTTGGAGAATATGTTAATGTAATACTAGAGGGATACATGTTATTAATGCAGTGGTGTGTTCAATGCTAGGGTAATCACATACATATCTGTATTGATGTGGAAATTTTAATTAGCTATTGCTTCCGGCTTGCTGATAAAACTCCAATCTTTTGGGTGTCATCTTCATATCTTGGATGATGAACCAACAAGAAGCAGTATTAAATTCTGTTAGAGCTGACATGTTTCTGACACTTGCTGTAGAACTATAGGTCTCAGGTTCTCTTGGACAGTTGACTAATGTGCTTACATGTCTCCATAATTTTAGAAATAAATATGTTTCAGAAATATTAATTTCAAGATGAATTAATTTTCTAGACTTGGTAAAACACTTCTTGAATAGAGAAGATATGATCGTGGATGGAAATGATTGGCTAGTTAAAATCTACATAATTGATGCCACCTAGTGGGATTAAGGCTAGGTGGTGGTGGTGGTGGTGGTGTTTGTTGTTGGCAAAATACTTCTCAGATGCCCTTAGGCACATAATCTATCAGTTAGCAGTGTAACTAGCTGCAAGGAAAAATCAAAAAACAGTGCATTTATACTAATTTGTTCTAAAAAAATAGTGAAGCAAGTTCTAAATAGGCTTAGTCAAAAGGGAGAAAATAAGAGGAAAGGAGTTATCAAAAAGACTATTTTCTTTGGCAAGATAAGGAGTTTGTTCTGATGCTTTCATATATGCAAAATTACTTAAGCAAATACATTGTCACCCTCACCATTGTCTATCCTATTTGAAGTGACACTGTCCTTGTGTTTGCATATTTCTGTCTTTGTGTATAGGGCACATTCCATTCATTTTCGGTTTTAATTTTTGCTGTTCTTGTTTCTTTATTTGATTTTTGTCCATTCAAAATTGCTTTACATTTCCCAGGTGGTAATAGTGCCAATTTGGAAGAAGGATGAAGAGAAAACAGGAGTTCTGAATGCTGCATTATCCGTGAAAGAGATTCTGAGGGGTGCTGACATTAGAGTCAAAATTGATGGCTCAGACCAAAGAACACCAGGATGGAAATATAATTTCTGGGAGATGAAGGTTCTGTTTTTTGCTTTCAGGAAAAATTATGCATATGCTGTTTGTCAAGGCTTACAAAAGTAGTAAAAAACCACATGATGCTCATCACTAGACTTCTACATCAGTTAATTGCAATTTCTGGTTTATTTGTATCCTTGTGTACTTTTGTTTAAACAAACTCCTCGTATAAACAGCCAGCTGAAGTTATCTCCACTCTATTCAACTTGAAGTCTATAACTTCTCATCTTTGTGTGAAACTGATGGGTTCTATTTAAGACTTCCAATGATGCCCACAAACCCTCTCATGAATCTCAGGAAATGTACAGCCAGAGACTTTTTTTTCAAGACAAAGCCTTAAGGTAGCATGTTATGCTTAAATGTTACCACAGACATTAAAGCCAATGTTTTGAGGGGAGTGGTTCCTTTCCTGCCTCACCTTAACCACTGGTACTGTGTTAGACTTGGATCTCATTTAATTCTGTCTTTTGCCAAAATAGTTGATCTCCCTTTGTGCATAAGAAATGGTCGGCACTTGTAGATTTTCACAATGAAATAGTAGTTACTCATAACAAAATGATGTAAGCTTGCAGAAAAACAAAAGAACTATATTATCTGATAATATCTTATGTGTCTTGTAGGGAGTCCCCCTAAGGATTGAAGTTGGCCCCCGTGATGTTTCAAGCAGGACTGTGGTCATATCTAGGAGAGACATTCCTGGGAAAGAAGGGAAAGTTTTTGGGATATCTATGGAAGCGTCCATTTTGGTAGGTTATGTCACTGACAAGTTGGATGAGATCCAGTCATCCCTTCTGCAGAGGGCAACTTCATTTCGAAATTGGTGTGCACTTCTCCATCCCTATTCTGTAAATTATTATGCTTAACTTCAGATACAAATGATATTTGTTCTCTATAGTGGTTAAATATATAAATACAAAAGTGACATGACAAGTTTTCTGCATGCAGATGAAATTTTGTGTGAGAACTATGTTTCTTGTTATCTTAATATTGTGATTACTCTCCGCTACCCTTGATATACTTGAGCTATTTCATCTGCAATACATGAACTCCAATGTTCTTTTGCTTAGTGGAGTCAAAATTATTGAACTTAGTAAGATGCTCAAAATTGAATTTGATTTCATGGAATGAATGTTGGGCAACAAAGTATCAACATTTGCAAAATTAAGCATAATGGAGATAAGGATCTTAAGATGGATGTGTGCCCATATAAGAAATGATGGAATTAAAAAAGAGGTATCATAAGGTCAGAGTAGCTTTTATTAAAAATAAAATGAGAGACACAATCAAAATGGTTTAATCTTGTGACAAACTTAATAGGAAGCTCACGGGCATGATATCTATCTTAGTGGCCCTATAGAAATATGGCCATAGATAGAGATGATTGGTGACTAAAAATCCACATAGCCGACCTCACCTAGTGAAATTAAGGCTTGATGTGTTTTTTTAATTTGCTCGTGGCACCGAGTATGATATAAAAATATTCATGCTCAAATTGTAGCTTAAAATTATTGCTAGCTTTAGATGGAATTTGCGGGTCATGTACTTACCTAGTTATGTTTTATAAAATGTTATACATGGCGAAGCTGTAAACTACTCGAGAAAGCATTCTGAAAATTTTCTTTAGTTTCAGATTCATAATCATGCCTACCATCTAGGCATCAAGTTCTCCTGATTTATTTGGCCATTGGTTTTGCTTGCTTTGTGCATGCTTTTCTATCCATATTTTGATTATAGATATCTAGTCATTGCTAATGCACATTGACATTTCTCTTCAGTAATATTGTGGATGTAAACTCATATGATGAGTTGAAAGCTGCAATTAGTGAGGGAAAATGGGCAAGGGGACCGTGGTCAGCTAGGTAATTGTTTCGTGTTTGTGCATAGTTAGACAAGAGAACGTGTATTTCTGATGTCATCCTCTTCCTGTTGGCACAGTGACAAAGATGAGCTAAGGGTGAAAGAAGAAACGGGGGCAACCATCCGATGTTTCCCTTTTGAACAGCCTGAAGGCAGGAATAAAACATGTTTGATGACTGGAAATCCAGCAGAAGAAGTTGCAATTTTTTCCAAATCATATTGAATCATTCATACTAACATAAGTTCTCTGGCCAACAAGAACATGTTGTCAATTTTGTTGGGTTGTTGTCCTCATAGTTTATATTTTAGATCGTACTACTAGGCTCTGTATATTATGAATTCATTTAAAATTCTTAAAAGCTTATGGTTCATTTAATAGGGTGACTTTCACCAAACCCTATTAAAATGGGTTAGTTTGTGTGTGTGTGTGTGTGTTTTTACACATGATACCTGCTTGATTTTAGCTTTACGTCGCGGAGGGCATAAATAGCGGGATTGAAGCATTTTTTTAGCTTTCATTTCCTCGGATTCTTTATTGAGATGACTATCATAATCCCCCACCTCATCGTTAAAAAGTGTTTTTGTAGAAAAGTGGAGAGTGAGCTGCAACTTGGCTGGAAAAGCATGACTAACAGGAGCTTAACTTGGACACATATTTTCTTTAGTTTTTAAACTTTTTTGTCATAGAAAAAATTAAAATAAAAAAACATAAATCACGAGTTGTTTGTAAATTTGAATTAGAATTAAAAGGGGAGAGAGAGAGAGGGGTGGAAAGTTTGAATGAAAGGGTTTGGTTTTAGAAATGGAAGGAAGCGGAAAGGCGATGTGAGAAATAAGGGAAGGAATCTTTGGATCCTTTTGTCGTGGGAATGGGCAGGAACTTTCGGGTTTTGCTTTGGGGAGGGTCCCGATCCCGAACAAAATGTGCTTTTGTCTTTGTTGTTATTGCCGGGTGGCTTCCCTCCGTGGAATTAAAGCAACTTACGCAGCTTCCAATTCCATGGCCACCACACAACGCCTACCCCTTATTCCACGCAAAACACCGAAACCCTACCACACAAATATTACTATATGTAAATTACACTATACATTCTTTTTGTGGTTTCATCCGTTTCCAATAACACTTTCTGTCTTTTAAAATTAGCTTTAAAAAGTTTTCATGTTTTCAATTCTTTTTAAATATACCATTTTCATCTAAATTAAAAGTTAATATCATCTGTTATTTGTTATTGACTAAAACAACATAGTTTTATGTCAAATAATATTAATTATAATAACATAAAAACCATAAACAATAAAATAAAAAAAAAATCCAATGGAGAACCGGTCGCCATTGATTCACCCACAATCAATTCTCCAAAATTGATGTAGCGAGAGAAAGAGAAAAAAAAATTAATATGAAAATGAAGAATCTCAAGAAGAAAATGATGAATAATTTGAACAAAAAGATAAAACAATCTTAAGAAAAAAAAGATGAAAATGCAATCAATATAGATTTCATTCTAGATCTTCAAATCGTTGGGAATGAAATAAAACCAAATTGATTTGGATTTATTTAGTATTTGGCTTCGTTTCATGTTATCATGGTTTTCCAAACAACTTGGATCAAACTCTTAAATTGGATTTGAATTACATTGTTGTCATCTATCGAGCTCATGTGTATATTATGAGATGACTTGAAACTAAATTAGGTCAGTTCCATATTCGTCTTCAAATTTTTCAAATTTTCACATTCTCGTCTAGATTCTTTATTTTTTAACTCTTCTTACTCTTTTTCTTTCTATCAATTCCAAAGTATCGATTATTAGTGATTCCTAGCAATCGATTCTTTATTGACGGAAAATAATTGGTGACTCTTGTTTTTATTTTTATTTTAAATTTATTTTAATTTAATTACTAATATTTAACATAAAATTATATCTTTTTGATCAATAATCGACAAAGTTAACCCTTAGGATGTCGAATAAGTGTTTAAAAATGATTAAAACCACATGGGGTTTTTAGTGCCAATTTTAAGGTATATGAATTCCACGTAAAGTGTGCAAGTAATTTACCTTATTACATACATACAGTTTTAGATAGACAAAATTGAAATTGTTTTAATTAGGATTATTGGCCACACATTTTTTTGAAGACTTTTACCTATTGTTATTAGCACATACTCGAGACAATAAACTATAATAACTAGTTTATTTTGTCTAACAAATTATTGATGTAATTCATTAATAATCATACTAAAAAGTTATTTATTTGTGAGTGATAAATCATAGTCTCATAAAATAATTTTTTTTTTATATATGTTCATATCCCTTATTTACAACTAAATTAAGTTTGATCCAACTGACCTAATTTATTATATCATAAACAAATTTGATGAGTTATTAACAATTTTGAAACCTTAATCAAGTATTAGACTTGACATAGGATATGGTAAAAGCAATCAAATGGTCAGAATGGGTTGAAGACCAATCAAATCAAGATTTTTTTATTAAATAAATAAATATATAATAATTGTAACACAAATATAAAAAAACATAAAGTTCATTGTGCTATATTATAATAGATTTAATTCTTTCATAAGCATCATTATACTACAATCCACGATTAGAAAAAAATTGATCATACATCCAAATATTTATACCATTGTCTTTCTTTAATTTAATCCAAATTATTATCATCTTTTAACATTTAAAATAAAATTAAAAAAATATCAATTATGTATATACTTGTCTTAATGGATCAAGAATTAACATTCATAGTGTAGCATAGAAAGTTATTATGATTGTTTTTCATCATTAAAATAATTGTTAAAAATTTTATAATTAATTTTTACTTTAAATTAATATGAGATTATTTTTACACAGAGTGCTCAATAAAATAAAATAAAAAATTGTTTTAAAGATAATAGATGAGAAAAAAAAAAAGGTTATTTAACTAAATTCCATTTGTTCAGCCTCCGTGCAAGTAATAGAAGGGTAAAATGGGAATAAGAAATATAAGTAGGGGCGCAATTGTATGGTTCGGTGGATCAAGGGTGATCGTTAGAATAAGTTATATTTTAGGGGGGTGAACGCAATTAAACTTTCTAGCATCGAATCGAAGAGTCCCGAAGGAGCCGCAAAAAGTCATTCATCCATCGGGGCCGTAAGAAATTACAATGCTTATTAGAGTTTTAAAATTAAACCTATAAACAGCTGCCGAAATTTGACTCAAATTAGGGCATACAAGGGCATTTTCGGTATAACAAAATACATAGGGGTAGTTTCGTCACAAAGTCAACCATAAATACGTGGTGAAGCCACTCTCCTCCCTTGCTCCTCATCATAATCATCATCGTCGTCATCCGAGGTTGGATTTGGAGGTGAGAAGAAAACAGCGAATCGGACAGGGGTTTCGGAAGCCGGCGTCTGATTGTTTCGCGAAATCGCCTTTTGTTCGCCGGTGATTGAAGCCAAGAAGGGTCGAATGTTGCGTTCCCTTAGCACGATCTGAAGATCAGATCTTTCTCGCGCCGTCTGCTCTGTTGTTTGACAGTTTGGGAGTTCCGTCATATCATCGATCGGAGGCGATTATATTCAAGGCTCAGACAGAACAGGTATCGAAAACTCTTTTGATCTATACGTTTTTTGTTGCTTGTCTGTCTTCAATCAGAGGAGACTTTCAGTGCCCGCGTTTTCTCTGGACGACCTGTGGGAAAGAGCCGGAAAAGCCTCTAAGTTGCCGCAGGAATCTCCAGATCTTCGATCCAGGAAACTTTATTAAGGGTTGTGTATGAAGAACGAGTAGCAAGGTTCAAGGACAGCGTCAATCGATTGGTCGAACTATTCTATGTATATTATGTTGTAGTCTTCGTTAGGGGTTCGATTGTTGAAGGTGGAAGCTACAATCTGGTTTAGGACTACATTTTGCGCCTTGGTTGAGATCTGAATCTTCATGCTGATTTCTTTAGTTTCTGTCCTTCTTCCGATGATAAGATTTTGGGGCATGATCTGGAAGTCTTTCACCGTTGTGGCATCCTAATAGCGTTGGATCTAGGATCGAATTTGTCCTTGGCTCCTATCACATGATAAGACATCAAAATGGCTGTGGGATGCGGTGTTTGTAGAGGGATCTTCCTCGCACGCCCGCCCATTAGAGGCTGCTTTCGGAAATAGTAAAAGCTTAAAATCTAAATGATCATTGAACTATTGCTTTTGCCGAGGATCCACGAAGAGTGCCCGATTCATTGGCACATGTTGCCAGCTTGTTCCTGGACATAATACCTTTGCATCTTTGAATTGGATCTATAAGATATCACTGACAATTTGTATATTTGGAAAGTTCAATGTTCTGGAATTCAAACACCACATGTTTCCGAAAACAGGATGTTCTATGTTTTTGTGTAGGAATATGGAATGATTTGCCTTTAGAGTTCATATCTGAAGGAGATGGGATATCATTGGGACAGTCCCTTAGCTATCATCTACCTTGGTCTTGTAGAATTTTCCAATATGAAGGCTTTTTTCAACATTTTGAATTTGCTGGCACTTACTCTTTAGTAATTTGTGGATGTGAATAATTGATGCTTGGGTTAGACAATGATCTTTGCTGGTTAGTTCGTCAAGCTAGAGTGGAGGAGAGAAGGTGCAGGCACGTGGGGTGTGTGTGTATGTGTGTGTGTCTGTGTGAGGAGGGGGAACATACATGTGTTTTAGGAGAAGAGGGCTTCTCCTTGTTAGGCCTAGCCCTGTCTCTAGGGCTCGAGGTTTCATTGCTCTTGCAGGGTTGTCAAGTCAAGGAGGGTCACAATACTGTGCACCTGATGTGCTTAAAAGAGATGGCACATTCTCTTACCAGCTAGCCAATATGCAAGGTGCTTGGTGGCCCATGGTTTCATCTTGCCAATTTTTGAGAGGTACTGGGCAATGCCCCCGAGCTCCTGTTTGGACACAGGTGAGGAGTTAGTAGGGAATTCAAGTGGAGAGCCACCAGTGAGCTGTGCAATGCTCAAGCTGCTTGTCCCAAGGGAGGAGTGTTGTCTCAAGTGGAGGTTCTCTCTAGTGGAGCCCTCCACTTGAGCCAGACAATGATTGAGCCAACCCTGGATGAATCTGAGGAGGAGCCTTGATAAGTCAAGTCAGACTTGTTACATTGATGTAACAGTTTATTGCCACATGCCAGGCATGGAGGTTTACCCACAGTTATCGAGGCAGGCTCTTTGTAGGATGTCAACATTTGAGATAGTTTCCTGCTCTCCTGCTTGTGTGTTCTTGTTCTTGAGTTTGTATTGACCAGCAGCTTGCTGGCACTATTGGCATCAACTGGGACTAGGTTGGCCTTCATCTGGGGAATCAGTACAAGTCAAAGGACTTGCTATGAATTGTGTAGATTTCTTTTGCCCACTGTTGGCATTATGAGAATAAGAATTTAACTTTGAAATAAATGATTATTTAGTTTGGTGATCAATTAGTCCCATATTCTTTAGAATGATGGGCTCAGTGTCTTTGTGTTGTAATATTTTGTGAATTATCCTGTTTTGGTTGCATATTTGATTTTGGAGATGTCCTGTAGTAAGAGCCAGTTATGTTGGCATGTGAATGTAGGGAGTTATTTTGCATGCCCCAGAAACTTGTTAATTTCATTTGCCAAAGAAGTTATTGGATGCATGTGCTGGCAATCATTTTATCAGTTTTCAGGCATTGTTGCAATTCTTCCAATTATTTCTATATCTTTTTGGTATTAGTTTTTGATGTTGTTCCTGATTAATTTGTTTGCATTTTACAGGTTGCTGAAGTGTGGCCTCTTTGGGTTGTGATTCAAAAGCTGGATTGTAATTTGTTCTATTAATGATATAAACGGGTACTGATGCGGGTTTTAAATAAATGGTGAGTTACTACATTTACGATTTCTGCTTATTCTAAGGCCATTAATGATATAAATGGGTGCTTGTTATTCTGGTTGATTGCATGTTTAAGTTAAGTGGGATTAAGGCTTATGGTGCTTCTTCTTGTTGCTTCTGCATGTTTAAGATACATGTACAGTTTGTAGGTTCACTGTTGAGCTTAATGTAGCTTCTACAATTCCAATTTGGATATTAATTAGGTTATTATGTGCATATTGGAATAGTTGTTTTTCTTGTTTTTATTCCCCATTCTACCTATGCTTGGCAGCATATGCTAATGCTCATCAACTTCAATATGGCAACGATGACCAGATTTTGCAGCATTATTTTTTAACCAATTAGGTGATTACTTACTTTAGCAAGGTATTGTACTATTTTATTTCTGATACTTTCTTGTTTAGTATCATTTAATCACAAGCATTGGATGTAGGTGGAAATTAATCAGTGGGTCTTTTGACATTTATTGTATATCCATTCAAAGTGCATATTATAAATCATTAGCAAGGAATTTCGTCGTGTGGTTTTGATAATCATGCCAAATTCAAAGTGTGACACTTGTTGGACATATTTACATTTGAACCTGCATATTTTTGTTTGTTTGCAGACTCGCTTCTGTACTTGCACAGCGTTAGCATCTGCTGTGGACTTGAGTAAAAAAAGAAAGCAATTTCATAAGATTACTTGCAAGACTTGTGGAAGACCTTTAGTGTATGAAATAGGGCCTCCATCTGCAAGCATGCTTAGCACAGTCAATCCAGACTTGACTTGGAAGACAGTGCCCAAAGGTTTTAGGAGTGAGCGTTCTAGGAAACAAGTCTGGAGCTTAAATGTGGATGTGCAACAAGATTGTAAGAGCACAAAAAGGGATGAGTTGTCAGTTTCCGAGTCAGAGAAGGTATGTTCTCTTGTGTGCACAGTGATTACCATTGAGTATATCTTGAATTTTGTACAATTAACAATATGTTTTTGTTTGGCAGCTTGGTGTAGATGTTCTTGGCCGGCATTTCTCTGATGAAATTAAACATGTACCATATAAGAAAAGGAGATTTATGCTCCAATCTCCATCACCACCATCACGGAGCCCTTCACCACGTTGTGAACAGTCTATATCATCTGGGCCTCAGACCTCTTCTCCACAACCTGAAGATTTTGATTGGACTGCAGATAGTAAATGTGCTTCAAGTCAACAGTTCTTGTCAAGTTCAATATCCAACTGGGAACCGGGGGCATTTGATGGTTCAATATCCGTAAAGTCCTGTCAACGTTCAGAGAATACTTTGGCTAATGGAGCACTATCTGATGTGACAGATACAAAGCTTTGTTGCATCGATGACTTTTCAGGCATTGCACTGCTTGCCACTGCTGCTTGCAATAACAGCATTATTGATGACTCACAGAATCCTAAGGACGGACAGCCAGTATGTGAGGTATTGACATCGGAAGGCATTGACATTTCTGATCATGCTACACCTTTAGAAAGATCTATGACATGCTCAGAAAAAGGTAATTTGTTTCTGAAAAGCCTGGCGCATGAAGATGATGTGGATGGTTCGATGCTTCAGAATAGTTCTGTAGCTGTGCCACAAAATTTTCATGGTAACATAGATTGTGAGACTGGAAAGAGGTCTGCTTCTATTAAAGATGAAAGGTTACACTGGGACCTGAATACTGTGATGGAAGCATGGGAGCTACCCCATGATAATCACAACATTTGTTCTACAAGAAATGATTTGGAACATATCTCTGATGATGATGTACACTGTGTAAAGCCAGAAAAATCAGAAGGTTGTGCCAGACGGGTGGGCCCTGACAATACTCCTGAACTGTCAACAATTTCTACAGAAGCTACCAGGGTTTCTACACAGGTTTTTGTCAATGATAAATCCCTTGATATTTCTCCTTGCCCTGTAACAAATCCCATCTCAAACAGTCCTCTTTCAAGAGAAAATATAGATGCATCTTCCAAAAATGTGGTCTCACAGACCAGAGAAGATTGTTCTGGAACTTCTTCCATGCAACAACTAATCCAAACTGCTACCTGCACAGAAGACGTTCATTTTGGAAAGCACGATGTTCTCCTCGATCTGGCAGTTACAGAGAAGGTTGACAGCATACAACAAAACACAGATTCTAAGGAAGCATTTGATTTAATTGATAATGGGACCTCTTCAACAGAATTGGCTAGTAGTATCACCAATGTTGAGTACTCTGTATGCAAATTGGGGAAAGGACATCCTTCCTACCCTTCACCTGAGTGTGAAAATATGTATACGTTAGATGCCAATTTGGGACTCCGACCTGCTATAGCTGTTGATGTGGAGAGGAAACAGCACAAGGTAGTGCCTGGAGCACATGCTACTGCAAGGGAATCATCGTTGCGTGTTGATCTCAATGATCCTGAGTCTTTCCCAAGCTTGGGCAAGGTTGGTGTAGAAGTTCATAGTGATGATGGATATGATTCTGATGTTTCTCCTGGTGATCATGGTGGTACAATTGGTGCTAAAAAAATAACTGGAAGTAAGGCTGGTTATGAATCTCCATTTGAGGATGGAGAACTGAGGGAGTCAGGTTTATATCCATGGGAGGAGAATGAAGTTGAAGGTGAAATTGAACGTGTGGACTACGATTCTGATAATAGAGATGAAGATGACCTTGACGTTGGCCCCCCGTGTATGCCAGATTTTGGTTCTGAGAGTTGCGAAAATGACAATAATGGAAGTTTGGCAGAAACTGTCGTGCAAAGTGGAAGACCTAATGCTTTGAAGGAGTCAAGCCCGTCAGTGAGCTTAAACAAAATTTCGGAGCAAGGTAAATTGCCTGAAGGTTGTGAATGTTCTACCAATAGGGCAGGCGAAACTAACAACAAAGTCCTTGTTTCCAATTCAATGCGTGGACTTGATATTGAAGGCTCTTCTACTGGAGAGGTCAGATCAAGGGAAACTGGTGAGAAATTGTCATCACGCATTGAAGGACCATCCGTATCTGATGGCTTGCAGAGGAAGAACAGGGGCAGGTAACTTGTTTGGATCTGTAGAATATGCCTCCATTGCAGTTCTCATTTTCCTTTTTTCAATTCTTTTAACTACTTAGTGCAGCTTTATCTCTGATTACTGATTTCATGTATTACATCCAGTTATGACTCATACTTTCAAGCTGGAAAGGTGTCTCCTTCAGCAAAGTATTTGGGCAGGGACAGACCTGTTCGACCAATGCAAAATGAAAGCCAAGGGGATGATCAGTGGATTGATTCTCCAACAGGCTATTGGGATTCAAGAAACAATTGCCCACATGGTCATTCACAGGGTACTGGGCGCTTCAGGCCAACAAGAAATAGTGCAAGTTCTGCAATGAGGATTGATGAAATTGCCTACTGTCACAGGAGATCCATAAATCATTCCTTGAAAGGTGATTTTCGACCTGCCATTAGAAGGATATCTGGCAATGATGATGCTTACAATGTCAGGGATACCATATCTGCAACAGATAATAGCCGCATTAGGAGAAGAGACAGGTATGAAATATATCAACAAGGAGTAAACAGAGGCCCCAGGGTGGAGTTCCGTGGGCCCATGTTTGATGATCCTGCGTCATCTTCTGTTCGTCTGTCACATGATCTAGCAAGAAGAGAACGCAGTGTTTCTCCAGTCCTTAGTAGAGGTGCTAGTTTTTCCCAGTACCGCTGGAAGTCACGGTCACGATCAAGAACTAGGTCTCCCCTAGCTTGGCATAGTCAGAGGGAAAGGAACATGGGGGCCAGACGTGTCAGTCGATCTCCAGATTTCAGGTCTGATGCCAGGATGCAGAGAACAAGAATGCCCTTCCAGAACTCTGATTTTGCTGAAGATGGTGAAGATGTCTTCATGTCCCCATCAAGAAATCACTTCTCCCCACGTCATTCCAGATGGGTTGATGGTCGGAATTACATCGGTCCTCGGTTCAGGCAGAGAAAATTACCTGGAAGATTCCTTTGGCATAACCCAAGGTTCGGTTCAGGAGGTGGTTCTGGAAGAATGATGCCAGATGATCGTCCTAGATCTACAACACGGCCTGGAAGGTTTACTGAGCTGTCTGCTGGCACTGGCAGGACACACAAATACAATGGCAATGACTATGAGAGAACAAAGTACAGTGACAAATATGAGATGATTCATCAAGTGAAACGCAGTGACACTGGTGGGACACTAAAGCGATTTCGGTATGATCCAGAAGATTGCTTTGAGGTGCATAACTCCCGTAATGACAGAAGGGACATTCCTAGAAGTGCCAGGGAATAGAAAGGTCCCTTCAGATATACCAGACACAAATTACCAGGAAGTTGACATTATGATGAGGTTGAATCACCCAGTAGAGGATGACCGTGATGGCCTTTGGAGTGGCATGTCTTTTACTACCTCATGGGTAGTTTTGAAAGTAATAGATAGAAGATAAGAGATTTTACCAATGATCAGCTTATATCTTTCCTTTTCAGGGAGAAATATTTTTAATTTCTAGCCAAACTATTTCTAGTTGCTACTGTGCCTAGAAATTATTTAACCCTTTTCTTTTAGGGATTCTAATAGGCCGAATGTAGCTCTTCCTATCATTATCTTGGATTCCCCCTTTCCTTAAGAGGAATTTTTACCTGGAGAATGCTTCTTTTGTTACTGTATATAAGTTCATTTAGACAATGAATCATAAAAATTAGAGCTCATTATGCTTTCCTTCAATGGGAAGGTGTGTTGTTCCTTTTACCTAGTTGTTGGAACTTTATCTTTTGTTCTTTTCTGATGACCTTGACTGCATGTTTGAGACTAGTTTTGTGGAGGAGAGGAAAAGCAAAAGGTAAATGATAGAAAAATATTAAAGTTAAAATCGAATCTATTCATTTATTTTCTTGATTGGCTCAGAAATGGGAAGAAATAAATATTTTCTTCAATTATCTGTTAAGATATTTATATGTGTAGATAATCTCTTATGGTTTTGATTTGCAAATCTTAGGTCAAAATATAGCATGTCATTGTTTGGTATTAGTGATCAGTTTTTTGTACAGGGATTGTTTTTTGTGTGCTATAACTTCTCATTTTTTCAGATCTAAAATAAGCACCATAATTAATGTTGTGATTACTTCTTGAAATTTGTTTAAGCTAGCTGATGCTGATAGAGTTTGTTTTACTTTTTAAACTGCCAATGCATAACGGTTATTATTCCTAATTGAAAATTTGATCTGACTGTTGGTAGTGCTGCTTAAAGCTCCGTTTCGAGGTTTGGTTCCTTTGCTGATTGCTGAATACTTCTCAATAGGATCCTGTCTATTTGCTTTAGAACCCAGACTTAACATGCATGTCTTTGCTCAGATATGGATGAATTGTGAAGAACATTGAGCTGGTGTCACCTGATATTGAAATGAATACTTTGTGAAGAGGTGTAGAGATCTCTGGCCACTTCAAACGAACTACGGGGGATAGAAAAGGTACTGGTTCTGTAATTGTAATTGTTTCTCCTTCTGTATATAAACCTCCTCACTACCACTAGCCAGGTATGCTTGCAGACAAGTACAAGTGCCTTTTTTTCTCATCTAGTTCAAGTACATGTTTTTTTCTCCCCTTTCTATCACAGTGTTCTCATGTTGTAGACCAATAGATGCATAAATGTTTGGATCATAACAATTCTCTGTGCCTCCTTAACCAGACATTGAACTACAAATATAAAGGATTTCTTCCTTCACCAGGTAAAGCTGACTGATTCAAAATGCAGGTTACCTTCCTCACAGGATGAGCAAATTGCTGCAACTTCTTGTCTCATCTTCTTGGGGCCACTAACAAGAACCCCAATGCTCGATCCATCACACTCTCTGATCAATTCTGCATTTTTTTTTTTCAACAATAGCAACATATCAAAAACTTTATCCTACTAGATGGGGGGGTGACAGCAATTTTTTCCCAGGAAGGAAGAAAAAAATGGATGAGATGTTTAGCTACCTCAGACCCAAATGGCAAGTGATAAATTAATATAGAAGTCGGAATATTGGCCTACTTGCTACTTGTCAGAGAATTGCTTCATAATTTTATTATTTTCAATAGATAATGAAGTATTACAATATTTATTGACTTTCTAATTTTTTCCACCCAATTTTCACTTTTGAAGACCACTGCTTTGAAACTACTGATAGTGAAAGTATGTGATGCAGAACCAACAAGAAGAACAAAGAACTTGACGGAGAAAACTCAAATCAATTATCAAAGGTATTCAAAAATACATCTTAAAAGGGTTTATATAGACTATAGATTCTACCCTAACCATGAAACTTAAAATAATCCCTGATTAGGATTTTAAATAATTAAATGGAAACATAATAAATAAGAGATTAACTAAATAAAACAAATAAATATAATTTTACCTAGCAAAAAAAAAAAAAAGAATTAAATAAGAGATTAACTAAATAAAAGAAATAAATAAGATATCATAATTTCTATATTTATGCCTAGATTAATATCTCCCGAAGTTTTTACTTCTATGCCCTTCTCGATATAAGTCGCACACAGTTTAAGTATAACTAATTATACTTATGCAGCTAGACAAATATAAGAAAAAGAGAGAAGTTGTTTGAGGAGAATTCATACTCTTAAGGTTAGGTCTTTCTCCATAGTGCACCTTAGTATTTTGAACAAGTGACTGGCGGGAAAGGCTTTCCAATTCTGTATCCTCATTGTAGAACTGTGAGTCTGGCTGTGGAGATGTCATTGGTGTTGGCATGTCAAGGTCTTGAATCTGTTTCATTTCTTTGGCGTTGTGAATTTTCTTCCATAGGAAGGCTGCAGTGGCGGTCATTGCTATGGAGACACATACAAATATCATGTTCATAACAGATCTTAAAGTGTGTGGAAATCTCTTATCACTGTTGTGATCAATAGGATATATATAATATTGTGTAATACTGCCAATGAGCAGAAGGAATATGACAAAGGAGGATGAGATTATAGTTCCAAGCCAAAACCAGCTGTTTGAGCCTAAAATTGCAGAAACTGGCACATCCATGGCACTGGGCTTGAATTGTATTGTTCGGCAAGGCTTTTGATAATCCGAAGTGGCTTCTGTTTCTCTCGTTACATATGCCTCAATCCGTATTGGCAAGCCAGACATGTCATAGGTTGCTCTGGAAACTGGTAGGAGGAGCTCTAGCAAGGTGAGATCCACAAATTTCTTGAAAGCAGTAATTAGGAGAACCTGTTTGGTCGTACAACTTCTTATGCTTTTGGTGAAGAGGAGCTCACGAATGATGGAGATGAATGGAGTGATGCCGCTTCCTCCACTTACCATCACCAGTGTGTCGTGCCTGCATCAGATGTTTCTCCCTCTTAGTTAAGGTATGCCACACACCAATCTTTTAATACATTACTGGATTAATAATAATTATAATAACAATCATTTCTCTTATGCTTTATTCTTCTAATGTGATATTGGAACTCTGGTTTTTGTCTTAATTTCTTAGGGAAAGCCTAATGAAGCATTCTGTTAGAAACATCCTCAAAACTTGAACTGTCAAATCGTGAAAGAATTAGTTGTATTTACCTATAGTTTGCCATTTTTTTCCTTATGCTTACCTGAGAAAATGCGTGGATGAAGGTCCATAAGGTCCTTCTCCTTCAATTGAAGGCCTTACTTTTGTCCAGTTAAGAAGGCTTAGACAGTTTGTGGGACAACTTTTGAGACCTGATTCCTTCATTTTCCTTGATCACACTTAACATGGAAAGCTTAGTTGTTTTTACCTATTGCTTTACCATTTACTTTTCATTATTTGCTTACCTGAGAAAATGAGTGGATGCAGGTCCATAAGGTCCTTCAATTGAGACCTCATGGTGGTCTAGTGAAGAAGAAGAAATTTTTTGGAACAACTTCTGAGACCAACTTCCTTCACTTTTTATGACCACACTTAGCTTCTCAGGATCTGTACTACTGTTGGAAGTAACTGTAAATGGATGCCATTGAATCTTGGAGATGCAGGGCATATTTATGAACACGATGCTTGTCGGAGTATAACTCAACCCTGGCACCAGAATGGACAGATTTGTATACACCAGTAAGCCACCATCTCAAAACCCAACTATCATATTGCTATATCTTTTATGCTGAAAGTTCAACTGAATTCTTAGAATGAAGCTTAAATAATTATTGTTTGGACCAAGAATTCACCTAGGCTTTTGGAGAAGTTCAGCTCCACCGATTGACATGGTAAAATACGGGCAGAAACCAAGCGGACCTTTTGCTGTGATTGTAGGAAGCGTAGGTACCGATCAATCAAGAAGAGGTAGAAACCGGGAAGTGTGATGCAAAAGTAGGAGAACCCCACATGAAATATAAAGAATATAATGAAGAGAATGTAGAGATGATGAGTGTAGAAGAACAGTTCAAAGATGTTGCGCCTTAGGCTAGGGAAACTTGTGATCCACATGGCTAATCCAGAGAGCAAAGCTACTTCTCCTGCCAAATTTGAGATCCCAACTTTAGCCCACTTGAGCATCTGTATTGCAACAAAAAATTTGAGCTTGAAAGATCTGACTATATTCAAATTTAAGAAGTGGTCCAACTAAGCATATTAAGTCATTTTTTTGAGATTCTGAAAAACCATAATGTCTTGTAGGAACCATATGTTCAAATCATTGTATTGTTGCTTGCATACGCTGAACAGGGAGAATACTGTACCTCGGAAATTTGATGTGTTCCAATCCAGAAGATGATGTAACATAAGCCATGTGCTGTGAAAAGGGTCATAGTTGTATGCCCAAGCCAAATATGATACTTAATGCTCGACTCTGATGTGAGGCCCACGAGCCGCAGTATTGATGATCCTCGAGTCACTGGAAAGAAGAGAAACGCTAGACAGATATTACCTAAAAGGCCTAGCAATAGTCCTGCGCTGTCTAATTTCACTTCCCATCTGCCAAAACCAATCATACCAGTTCCATTTAGGTTGAACTTCAAATCTCTTACACAAACTATGAATAGAGGTGAATATGATAACAGAGTAGTTTTAGCTCAAATGAAGTAGTTGTTCTTACACTTCCTCTCCCATTTGTGCTGCAGACTTTCTTGTGATATTTGTTGTCATCCCGTGTAAATAAGCTGAGAAAGACCAGAAGAGGAGTCCAATGAACATGGAGAAGAAGGTGAGCTCTGTCCAAGAAACAATCCCCAGAGGACCCTTCACCAATGCTAGCTTTCTCCACATGGTTGAAGGAAAATTCGTGGCACTCCTATCATAGAGGTAAAGAACCATCAGTATGAATAGAAAGAACTATCCTCTGTTAGTTTTTTCATTCAACCATGAAGACAACCTTCCGTCTTTGTGATCAACGTCGTTCTTTCCTAGATGAAGGTATAAACATCCCAAAACAGCAATGAATAGTACTGGAAATGTGTATATCAGAATGTTTGCCCCTGCATGGTTGACGAAGATAAATAGCATTTAGTTTCATCAGCAATATTTATTTATATATATTTTCTATTACTATTAGGAAGACGATAGAAAATCAGACCTTCTAGTCCAAAGTATGTGGTGTCAACCTTAGCATGAATTTCAGGCAGCCAGTGTAACCAAAACACGTTAGTGGGCATTAATATCCATATTATGCCATACCCAAGAAAAATCACTATTGTCAGCAGCTTGATTGCTAGATGGATTCCCATGATTTCCTCGCACGGAGTTTGTTTAGTTTATGCTGCCCGTCTCCGTGTTTTTCGCTCCTGGTTCTTGGGAGGCTTATATAGTAATTGTGGAGTAAATTAATAATTTATTCCATAGAATAACTAAGAGAAGATGGTAGTATAAGAATCAACAGGAAGGGGGGAGTATTCATCTGGGAGGGAGGCGTAAACTGTGGATTTGGAAAGCCATATAGGTAAGAATTGTCATTTGGATTTGTGTACATGGCTCCTGCTGTCCCCTCCAAATCAAATGTCTTGAAAAACAGAACAGGTGTCCAAATTAAGGGTCGATTTGATTTTTGAAGTTATTTCACCAGTGATTGTTTACTTAATTTCCCTTTGTCATTGCGTGAATACTTGTGTGTAGCCCCCATAATTTTTCAAAGAAGAAGATACTAATAAATAATATGTTCAATAAGGTTCCTTCTTGTTGGAGATGGATTGACTGACTATTTGATTATATTAATATATTGTTGAACCCAAAGATGGGTTTTAATTATTGAAGATTGGCTTGTCTCTTTTACCACAGAATTTGGTCGGTAATGTGTAACTAATCTATTTTAAAGGCCTTTTAATGTTTTTTTTGGGGACTTTAGAGTTAAAAAAAAAAGTCGCTTTCATACATAGCTATAGCTTTAACTTTACCGTGTAGAGACTTTTACAATTCAAAAGACTTGTCCCAATTACGAAGGGGGTAACTTTTAGCATTACCACTGCAGCCTTTTCATGGGTGATTTTATACAAATATATAATAATCATATAAATATATAGATTGCGGTTTATGATTGCATTTGCATATAGGTTAAAAAAAGAGACTTAATTATTGAAATGTTGTTATACCATCTAGTCCTTGGAAAACCTATCTCTACTATATGAATGCTAACCACCCAATATCGATTTGGCGAGACAGCGTTTGGGTTTGGTTTGGGTTTTGGCGTCATTTATCTGCCAATCTAGATGAGATAAGCAAATTCTAGCACTCTCATCCGTTGTTTCATTTCATATTTTCTGGGAAAAGCCTTGAATCGAAGACTTCCTCTTCTATGGATGTAATTGAGTTTTTAATTAATTTTATTTACATGTTTGTTTTGAAAAATATTTAATCGTGACTTATATTCATATTTTATTTTTATTTTAAATAAATAAATTAAAATTCATTAAAGACTCCTATACATTTTTAGTTGCTAGTAAACAGCATAGAGAGAAAGAGGCCGTTGCGATGCAGCTCACTGTAGCTATGATATGAGGCTTGTCATGGCAGGCAGGCAGGCTGCCACTGAAGTTGAAGGACCATAATGATGCTGCATGGTCATTAATCATTATAATGATACTTAGTTCTCACTGTAGCTTAGTTTGGTCATTCATATGTGGAGAGAAGTTATGTGATTTAATTTTGTTATTAGGTGACTTTTTTTTTAGTTTTATTTATATAAAATGATGTTAATTAATTAAAAACAAAAAAAATAATTAATAAAAGGCGTCGGCGATGCTTCGACCATCGAAATCAACAATGGGTTCCATTGCTGTTTTGGACTACGGAATGGTCCATCACTTCCGTTGCAGGAACCCCAGCGACGGATTCTATCGTTAACTGCATCAGAAGCCGAAAGCCATCGACGGGTTCCAGTTGTCGGATCCAATCAACCGATGGGTTTCTTGCGACTGGATATTGTGATATACACGTGTGTGTGTGTGTGTGTGTGTATGTAGAAGAAGAAGAAGAAAAGAAAAGAAAAGAAAACCCTGTCCCCAAATCGTGAAAAACCTTAATCTTCAAACCGCAAAACCCTAAAAAGATCAATGAAGAAGAAGGAATCCAACAGAGAAAAGGAAGAGATCTGAAGCAGAAGAAAGAGAACAATAGGAACAGAAGAAATCCCAACCGAAGACATCAGATAGCTTGAACCAAAATTAGCAAGCTTCTTCTTCTTCTTAACTGATTCGCTGCCACCGCTTCTTCTTCATTGATTTGTTGTCGCCGCTTTCTGAGTTTCGACCAATTCCTTCAGAGCTAGAGCTGATTGGTTTTGGATACGGGTACCCTTCGATTGGTTGTTTCTATCATTTCTTGACGCTCAAAGTGACGGTTCCAGCTGATCCTCTTTTTTTTTTTAGTTTTTATTTATTATTTAATTATAATTTAACTTAATTAATATTTAAATTAATTAAATTTTAAATAACAATGTTATTAATGAAAAAGTGAATTAAGAGTTTATGACAATTATATTATTTTTAATATAAAAATTTCGCACATTGCCACATTTTCAAAAGTTAAATACAAATCAATAACTAATTGATCGCACTTGCTTCATTGCGGAAAACTGAACCGAAAATCCAACTAATAGTTAGGTTGGATTGGTTCTTAGAACATTCTATTTCTAATGCATGTACATTATCCTATATTGGAACCTTACCTTAGAAGAATGAGGTGTAGGTCCAACGGGTACCTCAACAGACACCTGAAGATGGTCCACAGAAAAGGGAAGCAATTCGTAAAGCTTCATTCGTGAGTCCAGTTTTTCCCAAACGTTTGATGTTGATGCTATGCTTGTGTGGCTCCATATTGGAATTGGAAGTCACAGTAAATGGTAGCCACTGCAGCTTGGATGCAGTAGCCACATTCACAACAAGATGCCTGTGGGGTTTTATTGGGAGCCTCAAAACACACAAAAAAAAAAAAGATTCATTTAGCAATAACTATTGTAAGGAAAAATTTCCTAGGATTAATCTAGTAAGGAGAGACTATAACAACTTCATTTACAACTAAAATTTGAACTTTTTGAGAATTGAGTTATACATAAATTTTTATGTGTTTATTTTAAGTACATGATTTATGAACTATTTTACACATTTAATAAATTTAACCGTCAATACACAGAGAGACGACAGAGGTAGGCAATCTCCACATCAACTTAAAGAAGAACAAATGATGGCATAGTAATAGTAATGAAAAGTGGAAAGTTCTCATTATAATAGAGGCGATAACATGCAGCAAGTTTGGTGGAGAAATGTGAGATTGAGAGAACACATGTAGCAAAGTAAAGTTGGAAGAAAAGGAATATACTTGAAAAATCAAGAAAGGAAAGTTCAGGAGAAGTAAAAATAGAATTTGAGTGGTGGTACCTGTGCCATTTATGAGTCATACATAGCCAAGTAGATGGTGAGACCTTTATGTAAGGCAAACCAGGGGCAAAATTGAAGATCTGCAAGGTACCACCGCTTGTTTAGCTTGCCACCAACCATTGGCAGATAATAAATTAATATACTCGCTTCTAAGAGCTCAACCATGGAGTATATTTAAGAACCTTGTCATTTATTTTATTTTTTCCTGTAAGTAGGAAATTTTTTAAGTTACCTGACGTTAATGCATGTACTTGTCTCCACGTCCATGCATATGGAGGTAGCCAGAGCTGACATGTAAATAGTTGGCAAGAGATCAGATCAATACTGCAACAAGCATAGCTGCAAAAGTGAGCTCCATGGCAGTAAACTATTTCCAGAGGAGACATCACAAGAATGAGCTTCTCACAGTACAGCAACCACTTCAAATAGTTGGATAATATTCTTATTCATACACATTATGGCAAGTGAGTTGTTATTTCGCTGATGGGTAAAAGTTCAATTAGAAAGGTACCGATAAGAAGATTGGCAAAAGTAATAATGACCCTTTGGAGTAAAGACTTAAGTCTACTTCCTCCTGAAAATGGACATGAACAGAGTCATTATAGATGTGCAAAGCAGAATATTTTTTGTCCCATCCCATGACACTATTTTATTTACGAAACAAAATCTTTAAGAACTAAGAAGCAGGAAAAAGAAAGCACAGGCTAGCAACCTTGTTCTATAAAATTTGAGGTCAGCTTGGGAGTCCATGAATTCTTGTAAGCTTTTGTTGGCATGACAACCTGGATGAAAAGCCACCCAAAAAACACAAGACAAGAATTGAATCATCCTGATGATCTTGAGGCGGCTCATCTTTTCACTTTTTGATTAGTGGCTGGAACCAGTAGGAGACTTTTTTCACCAAATAGGTACACGTGGCCAAAATCCTTTTCTTGGTGTAAGAAAAAGGTTGGTTTACCTGTCAATTCGGTTATTTCCTCTGCATATACTAGAACTAGATAAATAACAAGGTAAAGGGCAGGCCAGCCTGATGCAAGTACAGTTGACCATTAGTTTCCAATGTTCTAATGACAGTGCGGTACAGGAGTACTGCATGAACCCACAAGCGAAATCTGATATTGATGCATAACTTAAAAAAACCAGAACAAATTTAAGAACCTTTCCCGAATGTGCAAAGTTCACATGCGTCTAAGAACAAACTTCTAAAAACCAATGCCGAGAAATGTTGCAATTGAAGTTCCAAATAAGCCTGCAAGAATTCCAGGGGCAACCAAAGAGTGCCATCCCTTGGCTGTTGCCATTCCACATGCTGTTGTCGGCCCTCCAATGTTAGCACTTGATGCCAAAAGTAGAAGGTTCAGGTCAAAGTGAAATAGTTTTGCCAGTCCAAGAAGTACAGCCATATGGACAGTCACTTGAAGGAAGGCAGACATGAATAATACTTGGTGCTGTTGTGATGACATTCCCCATGCTCCACTGGCTCCCACTACAGCAAAGAAGACCTGTTGTGGTTAAAACTAATGCCAGTCAATAATCAAATTAAAACAAGGTGATGGATCTGCTATGAAGGAAGTTTAGGTAAATCTAAGTGTTTACTGGTTTATGAGAGGAAACTCCTCAGAACTGTGGAAATGATTGGACACAGTCAGAAAGCCATTAAAAAGAAAGAAAAAGAACACCACTTAAGGCTGAGATTGTCTTGGGGTGAAAATCAGCTGGTAAAAGGGGGATGTTCACACCAGACTGGTCCAAAAGGAGCTAAGTGTTATGTGAACTTCACTCCATGAGGGGCACTGGAGGACACAAAAGGGTGAGGATGGCGCATACGCTAAAATGAGTAAAGATCTACATTTTACAAAGCACATTTTGCCACATACTCCACCTTTGTGTCAAAAACTTTAACTATTGGAAGTTCCTTCAATTTATTTCCTTATCATTTTCCCTTGGTAAATATAGTAAACTAAAATCTAGAGAAACTAGAGTTTTAGAAAAGCAAAATATAAAAGAAAAAAGGTAATTATATTCACCACCCCAGAGGTATGGCTAAATACACTGTCACGCTTTATTCTGGAAAACACACTATCATAGCAAGAGTTCTTACAACATTAACTAAGTTCTAGAAATATTTAATTTAGTCACATAATTTAAAATAAACAAATAAATAAAATAAAATAACTGTTGGCAGTGGCCAGCCAAACAGTGTAGGAAAGGGAGGAAGGGGGAACAAAATATAAAGTGACACTAGTCAGGTTTTTGTGTTGGCCAATTTTGTAGTTGCATTAGTAATATAAAGGTTACCTAACCAATGATTTGGATAAACTTTTGCAGTGAACTAGACTTCCAGTCCGTTAGAATAGCTAAAAGATTCAAGAGTCAGATTCATGGTCTAAACCTATAATTCTATCTTATTGATGCAGAACCCAAAAGAACACAAGAATAAACTAGAACTTCGTCAATAAACTCAAATTAATTCTAAAATCATTATTAAAAATCAAAAGGCTACCTTCAATTACATCCTAAACAATTATATATAGGCAACTAATATCTAATTAGGATTCTAGTGAAATCTACTGAGGGAAACAAAAAAGAAAATAGGAAACAAAAAGAATAAACAATCCTAATTCCTATTTCTAGGCCTAGAATAATGTTTTCCAAAATTTTTGTTTTTATGTCTTATCATTCTCCCATGGATGAAAAGAATTTGGTTATGATACAGTTGGATTGCAAGTACAACTCCAAAAATTCAAGGTCGGGAACTCAAAAATCCTCCTCACTAATCCAAGTAGTATCTGAATTTGGATGACCTTTCCTTTTACTTGAAGAGGAGTAACTACTTGAGACTCTTACTATAAAAATGTTTTGATCAAAATCATTAAATCGCTTGGACACAAACCAAGCTAGCATACACCTTTAAAGTCCGTTGGCAGAATAACAGCATGTCCAGATAAGTTGTGCCCTGCACCAAATTCCCTTAACCCAACATAAAGTTCAGGGGCACCTTTTTCCTGTAAGTAAAAGATTATATACAATGCCTCAGAGACATGAAGACAGCATGCCCCTGGCAAGCTAGCAACAGCAGCACGGGGCTAAGAAAATTTTATTGTCATTTGCTGGCATTAGCTAATCAAAACAAATGATTAAAAAATGTGCAAGGGATCGAGCCATGGACAGCTACATGAAACTTCATATTTCAGGCTTCTTGGCCACATCTCCGTTATCAGCTTCCCGCTTTATCCCGGGAAGTGCAAACCTGGCCTGATCTTGGATTACAAACCTAGAGAATTTAAACATGGCTTGTTGGATTACAAACCTAGCCTGATCTTGGCATGCAGAATTACATGAACTTGAGAAATGTCATCCCAAAAGCAATTCCTAAGAAGGTAGCAATGGCAATGCCAAAGATGCCTGCAAGAATACCAGGAACAACTAAAGAGCTCCATCCCTTAGCAGTAGCCATTCCACAGGCTGTGGTTGGCCCTCCAACATTGGCATTTGAAGCCAAAAGCAATAACCTGAGCTCGAAGTGAGACAGCTTCCCTACTCCAATAATCACCACAAGATGAACAGCGATCTGGCAAGAGAAAACATGAATATATTCGGTGCTGTGTTGATGACATTCCACACGTTCCCGCTTGCACCCACCACTGTGAAAAATACCTGTCAGTCAGAAACAAGTCAGCTCGATCAATAAAGCTAAGGCTTATTTCTCTATGCATCCACGATTAGAACTCCAGTAGCCAACCAAAGAGTTGCCAAGACAACCTAAGAACTAACATGTTTTATGCATGCAATATCCCCTCCCCCCCCCCCCCCCAAAAAAAAAAAAAATAGTAATCAATCAATCACTCATCATCCCCCCCCCCCCCAACCCAATTTTCCTGCTCTTGGCACAACAGATTATTTCTAGTTCAAAAATAGCAATAATTGCATTATGTTTTGCAGCAGATATGACACTCTGTGCAACAATTACATAATTGATTGAACTCTAGGCTCTTGATGCAAGTCTCTGTTAAGCATAATCACTAGCTAGACACACAAAGAAGAAACTAACTTGCCTGCATTAGAATCAAAGCCAAAGCTTCACCAGAAGGCGCAAGGTGACCAAGTTGTGTTGGAAATGCAGTTGCTAGAATAACAACAATTGCTGTGATGGCTGGAAGGCTACCTCCTTGAACTCCAAAATATTTTGTGAATGAATCAGCAACTTTACAAATAGCAAGGGATACAGCAAGGGCCATAGCAGTCTGCAGCACAGGAAGCTTGTCACTAGCTCCTGACCCCACATTCATTACAGTATCTGAAGATTTCCAGCTATCATTAAAAGACTAAATGCTATAGTCAGAATTGCATTCATCTCCTATCAGAATGTTTGATGCCTTCAGCTCTTCCTCGCAGAGGGCATTTTAGTTTTTGCAAAGAAGTACAGACTAAAACAAACTAATGAAAAAATCATTGGTTTTTGTTCTAAAATCAAATTCACCGTGCAATATGTGTGGAAAAGAAAAATGATTCCAGCAAGAACTATTAGCAACAAAAACAAACAGGTTTTTGAAGTCCATAGTTTTCACAAGTTCAAAGACTATCATGATGAACCAACTAAGCACCAAATGCAAGAGATGAAAGATTTAAAATCAATCACACTGTGGAAAGCAAACTCTACACACCATTGGTTGATGTTGAAGACTCGGGAGGTATTCTGGAAGCTAAAGCAAACAATGTTGTAAAATATACTACACAAATCACATTATCTGCAGCTAGTCCTGCAGCTAAAACTGAAGGAGAGATGCCGAGAGCTTCAGAAATGGCAACATAATTGACGGCTACATATAACAAAAAATGGAACGTTCATAAGTCATGATTAAAAAAAAAAGAGGGTAAAGGAAAACGTCAGGTGCAAAAGAATAACAACATCTCCGGGCATGGGCAACCATATCAATCAAAGAAAGAATAAAAGAGGGAAAAGAGAAAATGGAAAAGCATGCCATTCCCAAATTGGAAAATATCTATTATTAAAATACATGTGTGCATGTTTGATTCTATTTGTGGAAACTAGCATGACAACTGAGCTTGATCTCAGTGGCTCGGAAACCATAGGTGAGAAAAAGTAAGCTCTTAGTGTAAATCTTACCTAAGTTTGTACACTTTAATCAAGAAAAGGTGCTAGGAAACATGAAGGATATAAGAGTGTCCCTCAAAGAATTTATCTCCAATGATAAAATGAATAACTTCTTTAAATGTGGAAATCTTACATCAAACGTTGAAAACCACACAAAAAAAATTCAAGAAATTATATGATTAGTGAAATTAAAATACTGTCATAGCCTACATTATTGAGAATCAAGTAGCAATTAAAGAAAAATAATTTTCTCTCTAATAATAACACTGATAACAATTTCTTAATGGGGAAATCTTATATTCTACATATTTGAGAATTAACAAAAGAAATGTAATATCCCCAAGCAACTATTAAGTCCATATTTCCCACACAAAGAAAAAGAAGCAATGGCAGAAAAGGTTTTGACATGACACAGAACATAAAGACTGCCTTTTCTTTTCTTGGCAATTTAATATCAGCATTCCTTGTCATTTTGTCAATAACATGCCAAATGAGATACAAGAAGCCAAAAGAGTTGCATTTGTCCATTTTTCACTGCAAATACCTCCACCAATATGTCTACCCATGAGGGCAGCTGCTATCTTCCAACCATCTTGACAAAGAGACCCCATTGGCACAAGGAAAAAAGCCACCACTGGTCCAACAGTTGTTGCAACTGTCATTGTGGAAAGCAATAATAAATATGTGCTAAAGAAACAATAGAGGAGCTAATACAACAACAATCACAAGCCTTAATCCTGCTAGGTGAGATTGGATACAAGAATTCTAGCTCTTCAAACACCTCTATCCATAGCCACACCTTCAACAAAGGAGCTAATGTGAAAAACAGTTATTGATTGCATAATCTCCATATTAGCCACATAGAATTAATTGCCCAAGTTTGATAATATAAAGTCACGACAACTATAAACTGATTTTTATGGCAAATGGGACAATTAACTTCTGCCATAAGCATATGTAGCTAAAAAACTTCATAAATCAGTAGGGCTGTAACATTGGGAAATACACCAGTTCTTTCATTGTTATCATAGAATAAGTCGGATAGAGAAATTAATGATAAGGAAAAAACAATAATAATGGCATACAACAGAAATAATTTAATTTCTGAAATTCACAGAAAATGGTGGCCATTAGATTGAAATTCTTTGCTTCTCAATGTTATAACAAATCATAAATGTCAAGCAAGCTTACAAACTAATATTATCTGTTTGGTAGATGGGAGCAAAATTAGGACTTGATACCACCACCTAGGTAATTGTTTAACATCATATGTATAGATTCACATGCTAACTTAGAATACATCTTAAAAATTTTACAATTTGAAGTATACAAAATGGAATTATATAATATGTGCTTCTGATATATTTGAGGAGGCATAAAGAAATCCACATTGAATTTGGAAAAAAGAAACACATTTTCTATTGTTTCTCTACTTCATGTTTTCTTGTGCGACCTCTTGCTATTTATCTTACAAAGGAATTTCATCACAGACAATTCAACATGACCTTCTTATCTAATGGCCGTCCAAAAATAAGAAGTCAAGGCTACCGATCTGAATTAAATTATCATTTTCCCATGACATATTGCACAAGTATTCAACAATGAATGCCATTGCTCAAAGTCTCTTTACTGAAGCTAAGTACCTATCAACAATTGAAAGCCAGCTCAGAGTGATGAAGAAACCAACCATTTTTCAAATATTATTTCACGTTCTCTATAGGAGGCCAACCAAATTATTAATGGCACAAACAAACATAATCTTGTCCTTTACAAACAGATATTCTGTATATAAAAGATAAAACTGAAAATTGCAATGTGAACAAGTAGGTACCTGATCCAATCAAGAAAGCCAAGAGCAGCTTCCCTGTTGACCGTATAACTTGACGCAGGTCAGCTTCAAATAACAGCAATGGAACAGCCAAAGGGAGCAGAAACCCCAAGACAACAGAGTAGGCTGGAGTTTCGCTCGATATAATCCCCAAATTACAGGCAGCAAGTCCAATTAGAGTGCTAACCAACGCACCACTCAATGTCTTCCCTATCTTTGTCTTCTCCGACCTTCAACCAACAGCCACAAGCAAAGAAATTACAGAAATCAGTTTCAAAATTCTGCATTTTTTTCATGCTCACCAACTTCATCCATGCTCATATAAAAAAGTTACAAAACTCTGAAAACGACGTTATCTCACTTTCTGAGAACTTATATTTTAGTTGTTCAATTGTGAAAAGGAAATACTAAAAAATCAAGGTCGTGAAACAGATGGCACATAAACATTTAGGAAGAAAACGGAAAACGAAGATCAAAGTGACAGGGAGACGGAGACTAAATACAAGAGGAGTATCAGATGCCAAAGGCGCCGGTGGCGAAGAGAGCGGTCCAAGTGCCCCAGTGATCTTTAGGAGAAATCAGAGGGAAATTCAAATGCGATCGAACTTCTACGCGTCTCGTCGCCGAAGTGTGCAGAACGAGAGGTGAGATCACTGAAGCTTGATCTTTAGCGTAGGAGAAAAGATATTGGGACCGTTTGTTGCAACTTAAAAGTTGTAACTTTTAGTTTATAGTTTTAAAAAAGTTGAGATGTAGTGTTTGTTTCAGTTTATAAAATTCTAACTTATAGCTTTTACTAGTTTTTAGAAGAGATAGAAGCTAACTTTTTCAAAGTTGAGGTACCTCAGCTTTTACAACTTCTGTTTAAATAATTATATTTTTATGATAATTTTATCTTTATTTTTATCAAATAATTACCCTCTTGTCTACGTAATCATGGGTTTTTCTTCTCCACCGCCATCTCTATTTTCAGATTTCTTCCTCTTTCTCGCCATCTTTCTCTCTCTCTATACTCTAATTAATTTTTTTATAACACTTGAAACTTATACATATACACTAATTAATTTTTAAATTATCATTCTATAACTACTAAAGATATTATGCACAATTATACAAAAATAAGTTATTTTACAGCTTATGGTATCAAACACCACAACTATTTAACAACTTCTAAGAAGCTGCAGCATACAGGTTCACAACTTATTCTAAGTTTTAAAAGCTATAATCTAATAAGTTAGAAGTTATAATTTCTTTAATTAAGCTGCAACAAACGGGCCACTCAGACTTTGAAGTTAGAGTTGAAACCGTGAAGGTGTTTTGACATAAACACGAGAAAGAGTTATCCGGCAACGGCAACGAAGGACGCCGGGAAGGCTGTAGAAACAGAAGCTTCGACGCCATTTCCGGCCAACTCAATTCAGAGAGAATGAGAGAGCGGGCCGACGTCTCGTTTCAGTATTCCTGTCTCGACGACTTCCATGTAAGATTCGCGGAGGGTATAAAATAAATAAATAAATATGTATATTTATATAAATATAAAATCTTCCGTCTAATTAAGTTAACGAGATATGTCGCGTGTCCTTCAATATATAATAATTTTGAATTAAAATCACATGATACCACATACGACATACCAAATTCTAAAGTGAATAAAATTGACCGAGCGAATCTCCCTACAGAAAGGACAAGCTAACTACATCTAAAACCAAAAACTTTAATTAAAAATCACGTTTATTTCCATGTAACTCTATTTATAATAAAAATAAATAAATAAATAAACATTGGCATCAATAACAATTCAAAGGAGACAAAATATAGAAGTGAAGAACTAAATATAAGCATCATTCATGTAAAAGACCAGACCCCAGTCGATGAGATAAAAGCAACCTGTAAGAATGGATATATTGCTGCATCATAAGCAAAAAATTGTGAAGGGTATTAAGAGAGTGAAAAACAAGTCTACTAAAAGGGAAATGTGAAGAATCCCATGGTGGATATCATTACAATGTTCATACATAACACATATACTTGGATCTTAAATATCCTAAACAAAGAAACTGAGACATATATATCATACTGAATGGAAGTATACGCTAGACTGGTTGGTTTAGGAGATTTCTTAGACTACTACTTCGGCAGCACAGCCCAGCCCCAGCCTCTATCCCATCCTCTCCTGTTTCTGCTTCTTCGAGCTATGGCTTTCTTCCTCCATGGCCTTCAATTTATTTTTTATAGCTGCAATTTTGGCGCTTCGGCTCATATGTCCAGAACTGCTGCCAGCAAAACCCGACTTGGCTGCCTCGCCCACTGCTCTCCCAGAACCATCTGTTGCTTCTGCCAAGTACTTTTCACTAGCAAGACGTACAACCAGCGGGCGCCCACAAGCCAGTCTCCCATTCATATTTTCCTTGGCCAGTTTAGCTTCCTGCATGCTCACTTTAAAAGTGGATATCAGGAATTGCCAATACGCAAGGACATAACTAACGAACAACTTACCTCTTTGGTGCTAAACTGAACGAAAGCAAACCCACGTGGTTCTCCACGCTTGGGGCCACGTGTATGCCACAAGAAGTCCTCCGCAACAATCTTTCCAAATGGAGAGAACATCTTAATCAAAGCAGCCCTACAGAATAAATAACATTTGAATGAAGCAATAAATAAAAACTAATAATTCTCTTCTCATAGATTGCTATATATAGTTATAGTTGCCATAGAAATGCTTATTTTATAAGATTATCCTTACTCTGTTATCCTCAGATCAAGATTGCCAATATAGAGTCTACAGTTTTCATCAACAAAATTATTTGGATCCTGCGCTCATCAACAATTACAACCAATGAGCCTTTCTCACAAGCCACAAGATATATAACAAAATGAACAAAAAAGGTAAATGGGGGAAAGAGATGCAAAGTTGGCAACTTAGTTTCCTTTCCAACTGCTCGTTTCTAGCTCATTACAAACATTGATTCCCTAAGTTGACATCAACACTAGAGAACATCACTGATAAACTGGAGAAATATAAATTACTCATATCAAGCCATAACCTTAAATCCTACTAGGTCTTGATCAACTACATGGGTTCTAGCTAACCAATCATCTCTACCTAAAATCCAGCGCACATAACTGAAGATACACTCCATAAACCATAGCCTGTACTCAGGCAGATGCTACTACTTGACAATTTGTATGTCATAATTTGCAAATAATAATAATAATAACAAACAAAAGAAAGCAGTAAAAAAAAAATTCCCATGAGATAACTCAGGTAAGTACGAGAACACATCTGTAAATGAACTCATCCATTCCCCAAATATAGATGTGCTCTGGAAATGATAGGGTTTCTGTCTGACTATATCCAAATTAGACACCTGGACAGTAATTTTAACATTTTTTGGGGGAAGCAGCAGCTCAAATTTGACAGTGAAGATTGGTGAACAAGGAAATCTCCTTTCTTTTCCCCTAAATTCTATTTCCATATAACGCTGTATCCTAAACAGTATCTGAGATTATGTCTTGTGATGTGCAAATATAAATACTAAACACGTCTCTTCTTCATACAAATAAGATCAAGGGGCCAAGTCTGGTAAAATTACAGATTAACTATGATATTTGGAAGACAAATCATGAGGAGAATAGTATGCAAATGGTAAATATATGATAAGATTACAACTGTGTCACGACCCTAGGCTATGGGAGGGGTAATTGTGTAAATTGAGGGTTGTTGTCGTTGTAGATTGGTTAGAAGCAGTTAGTGGTTGTCTCGATTGTTGTAAAGCAGTGAAGCAATGGCTGTTACAAGGCTGTTGGGCTTTCAGTTACTGCAACTGAAGAGTAGTTGAGGATCCCTATAAAAGGGTAGTTGTAAGAGGAAGGAATTAGGCAATTGAAGATTCAATCTTTCTTTCTTTCCCAATTCTCTCTCAACTTTCTTCTCAACTCTCCCTCTCTACTTTCAATTTCACTGAAATAACCCTTGTCAGATCCAAGATCTGACAAACTGCGGCAAAAATCACCCTACCTGTTACCAGTATAGAAGTCACAAATAAATTCCGCAAACAAGGATGCACTAATTATTTGCAGGAGCTATAGTAAATAAGAATTCAGCAGGTATATAATTGGAGCCCAATGACAGCAAAGGTACCATGATATTATAGATGACACGCGAAGTAGCAATTCTGTGCCCAATCCCACAAAATATTCTGCAGTTGAGTATCAAAGCTGAATTTGTCTGCATTCACAAATTTTGCAAGGAAACTTATGCACACCTTCAACCACACAAAATTACTTCAGCATGTTGATAAGAGTTTCTTAACAAATTCTCAAGTACGACACTAGAATATTTTGAGTTTTATTACAGCTCTTAAGTTGCTGAAGTGTTGGTAGAATGCAACATAGCAAATAAAGGATTGCAAGGCATGAAATGTTGGTCTAGGTAAAATTGAACATGAGAAAAAAGGCCAGTTTGTCATGTAAAATTGGACCAAATAATACCCCAATAGAAACATGAAAATGCATGGGAGAAGAGAGCTTTTTTTTTTTTTTTTTGGTTAACAAAATTATTTACTGTGATATCCTTAAATCAAAAAAGATGGCAAGGAAGTGAAGGAAGTGTACTTTAGTGGCTATTTATAAAAATAAAGATGTTCAAAGTTGTGGAAATTATAGAGGAATCAAGTGAATGAGCCACACACACATGAGCCTTTGGGAGAGGAGAGAGTGATCGAACAAAGATTAAGAAAATTTTATAAGATGGCTATAAAACCAGCTTTGTTGTATGGCAGAAACTTGTTGGACAGTAAAAAACCAACAACTGCAAAATATGAACATGGTGGAGATAGGAATGTTGTGAAAGATGTGCATCCCTACAAGAAATGATAGAATTAGGAATAAGATTATTCATAATAAGATCAAAGTGGTTCTTATTAAAGAGAAGATATACGAAACATGATTAAGAAGGTTTGGCCATGTGAAAAGAAGAGCAATAGAGGTTGCTATCATGAGAGAGAATGGATTGATATAATCTTTAGCAAACAGGTAGAAAAAGATTAAGAAAAACTTAGTGGGGAACTCTTAGGTATGATATAAGAGTCTAACAAAACATATTGCCACGGATACAAATGATTGATGAGGTAGAAGTTATGCAATCAACCACACCTAATGGGATTAACATTTGATATGTTGTTCTTGTTTATTAAACATCATAGTTCAAGCATATAACGGGTTTTCTAACTATAACATGGTGGGTGGTGCACACACATTTCATGACACATGCCTTTCCACATAATTATACTTTCATGATGGAGCATGCTAACCTAGTAGCATATATGTGCCTGTCCAATTCTACATCTTGATTTTGACTCCCATCCCCTTTTAGGAATGGCAATGGATTGAGTTTGGACTGGGGAGACCTTTTCTTGTCCTCCCATAACACTTTCCTCTCCATCGCCATTACCTGCTCAATGTATATTAAAAATTTAAAAATAGTATATCGCTAAAAATTATTTTTTACTCTCAGACTATAGTTTTCCCACCATATTAACATTTCATATTTCAAATTACTACTATTTTAAAAATTAAAATAATGGAAAAAAATTAACATATAAAGTAATTTAAAGATTCAGAAATAATAAAAAAAAAAAAGATAAAGTATCATATGGTCAAATTTTACAATAATGAGTAGATCTAAACATAAAATATTTTATATTGTAGATAAAAATCTTATACCTAGGTAAAAAAACAAAATTATATGTATATAGAATAAATAAAAAATATTTTAAAAATATGTATGGGTCGAGGACAGGTTGAAGGATCCTGTACCAGTCCCTAACCCATATCCTCAAATGGAAAATTTGTTCTTTTGTCTATAACCAGCCCCCTCTTTTTCTCCAACTCCCTATCTGAGACAGGTTTTGCAGATACCTATTGCCATCCGTACTGTTCTTAGGATTGTCCCCTCAATGCGCACATGGGAAAAAGTTGGGCCTCATTAATAGTACCACAACACCCTTTGCCTACTCCATGTGTCTGTTAGATATAGTATACATAACACTAGCATCAAGAAACTAGTCGCTTATCATGCATTAAATAGGTGTTTCTTTGGAAGCAAAACAGATCTGCAGGCCATGACAACTATTACGCCCCCCCCCCCAACCTCGCCATGATGGAAGGTGGTGACTATCCTGATTCCCCCATTCAAAATTGAGCAGACTGTATCACTAGAGTCAGATATTCTGATAAATAAACCGCCACATCTGAGATACGGGGCACTGCAAAGCCATAAATTGAGCTCTTTTCATGCATCCAGTACCATAGGGAATGGAATGGAACATCTTGCTACCAAGCACATCATAAGCCTTCAAATTTGGTACACCTTCCATCTCCAGGCATGCCAATTCAAATAAGGGCATAGCAATGAGAATCTAATCATCACTACTGATGACTAGATCAATTGCTTTGGGTCAAATAGGAAGAACCAAAATTTAAAAAAGCTGCGCCTATGGAAAGTGCCAGCTGTGGAATTGTAAGAAGAAATTGAAAGATGCATAATATGGAAGAAGAAGACGTAAAAGAAGGAGAAGAAGAAGAGGAATAGAAGGAGAAGTGTCACGACCCCAAGGGTAATTAGAAGGGCAATAATGTAGATGATCAGAGTTAAAAAAATGAGTTTTTTTCACAAAAAAGAACATAATAGTTTTTCCCTTTTCCAATGCAACAAAATAAATTTGGGAGCAGAGTGAAAGAATTTAGCAGGCCATTATTCACTATGACTGTGAGACATTCTAGGGCGCAGTGACTCAACTCCTGCAATTAAATATGTGCCTATTATACATAAATACGACAACAAACCCCTTTTCACTTATAGTCATCAAAGGGGTTTCTATCAAATAGGCAGATCTCTCATCAGATATTTCTATATAGATTCGAATTGAATTCTACATGGAAAAAGATTTTGAGAAAATAATTGTTTCATTGGAGAAGGAAGAACAAAACCCAACCAAATAAATAAATAAATATAGTTTCAAACCCTTCATTTTATTCTTTAACATTTCCTTTTCCTTTTCTTTCCCTATACAGATCCTAATTCCACACACACCGCAAACTATTCCAATACCAACTCAACCTTCGACCTTGACCTGACACTGTCTTTTCACACCAACTTACTCTCCTAACTACAAAACTAACATCTCAATATTCCACCACTTCAGAACAGAACTTTACAGATCACAAATTTTTATCATAAATAAGCGGAGGATTTATAGTTATACACACACACATGCACAAATGCATTACGTATAGCAGAATAAAACAAGATGTAGACATAAAAACAAGTGACCTGGTCTGTTCAGAGCGATGAATCCAAAATCGCCAACAATGATCAGAAATAGAAAACCCTAGGAATGCAAGAAGTAACTGAAACTGAGAAATTAACACTAGTCAATCTAATATACCTTTAGGGTTGATTGCTTGCTCGCGATTTATTAGAGGTCATCGAGGCGCCCAACCTTGGCCGAACAAGAATAGCACAAGATCCAGAGCTTCACGAACGAGAGAGACGGAAAGGGCTGAGGTTATACTGTACATCTGCGGCTCGAGGCACTCATCATGGTCGCTTATATTTGTGGCGGTGGTTTCCAATACGACGACATTTTGATCATGGGCCTTGGCCACTGCTAATTACAATGTTGCGTTGGGCCTAAAATTCGAAGCCCAAATCTGAATTCGATAATTATCGCTAAAAGCAAGCTATGGAGCCAAGAAAATATTTATTTTGGTGATGATATTAAATTATTTTAAAAATGTTTTTGTAAAGAATATACCAAAATAATCTATAATAACAGTGTAATACTTTTACAGTTATAAATATAATGTATTGTCCACTTTGGCTCAGATAAGCATGAACATAACAAAATGATTTTTTAAATAAAAAGTATTTATGAGAAGAACCCTATCCACTTTGAAGCATATTAAATAAATCTAAAAATGCAAACAATGGTGCTTAAAACATATACACCAAATAATATAAATCGATTAGATTAAAAATTAAGGAGATATTTTGAAATTACACATTTGATTAAAGAGGAAAGCATATTATACACGAATTGCAGCTTCTTCGTTCAAATTTCAAAAGGTGGTGGCCTGATGAAAAACCATCGAAAGCGATTTCCACCAACCAACTCAAGCAGAATTCAACGAATGTGTCCCACCATTACTGCCAAGTGCATGTGCAATCATTGATAATAGCCTAGAGTTGATAAAAATCACTTTCATTCTTCTTCTCAATTTATGATTGCCGTTTATAATATTCATAAATTTAATTGTAAAAATGAGTGACTTCACTGACTGCTGCGAATATTTTGAGTCATTTCTTGACAAATAAATGATGAGACGCAACCATGGACATGCATGCGATATATTATTGGACTCTACCACTTTGAGTTGGAACACATTATCTATTTGTGAAGGAAGTGCTTTCGTAGTTACTCAAAACATTAGTAGCGCCCACTGAAAACCCATATTGACTTTTATAAGATTGGGTGACAAAATTTAAAAAAGCTTATCGCCTACATGAAATGGGTCCCCCAAATGCCACTAAGCCTTTTGCCTGCTTAATTACTTAGATCTTGTTTGAGATTAAAAGAAGGTGAATCAAATTTGATTATATAAAAATGTTTAATAAGTTAATTTAATTATTAAATTATAATAATTTAATAAAATACTTAATTTTATTTAACATGTTAAAATGTTAAGTTACGACCTTTTAATACGAGTTGAGCTGAAAAGATCAAATACCTTATTTACTAAATTTTATACTAAACTGATAGCTGAGTGCACAAAGCATGTATAACATGAATATTAATGTTCTTTGAGACAGCGACTCTACTTATAATATGGTTACTCGATCAATAGACGCTATGAAAATATGACCGTATTTAAGCATATAGGTGTGACTGTAATTGTGTCATAAAAAAGCCTCGGAAGTGTAGCGTGTCCCATTGTCTATGGGCTATCTATCCTCCCTGTAAATTGGCATTTGGGCACCTTTTTGAACAGCTGGGAAGAACACATCTATAACCAGCTTTTGGAAATTTTACCGGAAAGAGCCGCTTTATCTTTCTCGTCCTCCATAGCCAAAACTCACTGTTTTTTTCTTCTTGCTTCCTCCAGTCCAGACTGTACACCACCACTGCTTCCACTCAAAAGTAAAAAACCCATGTGCTTTGCTTCAGAGTCACAAGCACTAGCCTGCCTTCTTTCTTCTGCCGCCACCCCCACTGAACCCGTCTCCACATTCTCCAATCCCCAATCCTGATTTCACATTCAAGCAATTCCATAATTTCCTACAAATTATCACCAAATCAAATCCCTGAAACTTAATCCACCACCATCTTCCCGTCATCCAATAGAATTTTCTTGAATTGCAGAGCTTGAGGAAGAACCCCAGGATTTCTCCATGAATGACACCAAATTCATTCACTTTTTCCTTCTAAATTTCTACTTCTCACTTCTCGGTTCGTCCATGGCTTTCGCGCCGCCAGATAACTACCTCATCAACTGCGGATCGAGCTCAAATGCAACCGTAAATAGCCGCTTCTTTGCCGGCGACTCGAGCTATCTTTCTTCGGGCAAATCCATTTCCCTCACAAATCCAAACCCTTCTTCGAGTTCTGCTCCACTTTACAAGACGGCTAGGGTTTTTACAAGCTCTTCGAGTTATGAATTCGGCATCAAGAACATTGGTTTGCACTTTCTACGCCTTCATTTCTCTCCGTTCACTTCTCAAAGTTATAATCTCAGTCATGCACGTTTCGCTGTTTCGGCTAATGGGGTTTCAATTCTGAGGGATTATGGTGTTGGATTCACCGAGCTTAAGGAGTTTATTGTCGCTGTTAACAATGAACATTTTGAGATATTGTTTGTGCCAGCCAGCCAATCAGGCTTTGCATTTGTTAGTGGAATTGAGTTGTTTTCGGCTCCAGATGATTTCATTGTTGATTATGGGGCTAAATTGATTGGCCCTAACGGGGCTGAAGAGTTTAGGAATCTTTCATCTCACATTTTAGAAACTGTTCATAGGATCAACGTTGGGGGATCAAAATTGACCCCTTTCAATGACACCCTTTGGAGAAGTTGGATCCCTGATGAGAATTTTATAGTTTTGAAATCGGCTGCCAAGATCGCGAATACAACCCATATACCAAATTATCAAATAGGCGGTGCGAGCAGAGAGATTGCCCCTGATAATGTTTATATGACTGCTCAGCACATGAACAAGGATAACTCGATTTCAAATGCAGAATTCAATATATCTTGGGATTTTCCTGTTAGTTCAGGGGTTTCTCGATACTTCATCCGGTTGCATTTTTGCGACATTGTCAGCCGGTCTCTTAACCAGCTCTACTTCAATGTGTTTATCAATGGGTTTGTTGCCTACAAAGATCTTGATCTGTCTGTTCTTACAGTCCATGCACTAGCAGCTCCATACTACATTGATTTTGTTTTGGATTCGGATGATTCAGGAGTTGTTAGAATAAGCCTCGGTCCATCTGCTCTTAGTAGTTCGTTGAGAAAGGATGCGATTTTGAATGGGGTCGAGATCATGAAGATGATAAATTTTGCGCCTCCAGAAACTGGGTCCAAGAATACTCGTACGTGGGTTTTGGTTGGTTCGATTGTTGGAGGCTTTGTTTTTATATGTTTGGTGACAGTTGTAGTTTTGTGGATATTGAGAGGGAGGAAGAAGAAACAGAAACCAAAACCTGCAGAAAGTATGGGTTGGACACCTTTACGTGTCGATATAGGCAGTTCGCATACTAGGTTATCTGAAGGGACTGCCCATGCATCTCCCGGGGTTAATGGACATCTTGGCTTGAGAATCCCTTTTGCTGAAATACAAATGGCTACGAATAATTTTAACAAAAATCTAGTTATTGGATCCGGTGGATTTGGCATGGTCTACAAAGGGGTTCTTAGAGATAACACGAAGGTTGCTGTGAAGCGAGGCGTACCTGGATCCAGGCAGGGCCTCCCTGAATTCCAGTCAGAAATTACAGTTTTATCAAAAATACGACACCGCCATCTTGTTTCACTGGTCGGATATTGTGAAGAACAGTCAGAAATGATTCTTGTTTATGAGTACATGGAAAAGGGGCCGCTGAAAAATCATCTATATGGTTCAGGATTATCACCTTTGTCTTGGAAGCAGAGGCTTGAAATATGCATCGGTGCAGCAAGAGGCCTTCACTACCTTCACACGGGTTCAGCACAGGGAATCATACATCGCGACATTAAATCTACCAATATTTTGCTGGATGAAAATTATGTTGCTAAGGTTGCTGATTTTGGTCTCTCAAGATCGGGTCCATGTCTCGATGAGACCCATGTAAGCACCGGTGTCAAAGGGAGTTTCGGATATCTTGATCCAGAGTATTTCCGCAGGCAGCAGCTGACAGATAAATCCGATGTTTATTCATTTGGGGTTGTGCTTTTTGAAGTCCTTTGTGCTAGGTCTGCTGTTGACCCGTTGCTGACAAGGGAGCAGGTAAATTTGGCTGAATGGGCAATGCAGTGGCAGAAGAAGGGTCTTCTCGACCAGATCATTGATCCATACCTTATGGGAACAATAAAACCGAGCTCTCTGAAAAAATTTGGCGAAACAGCAGAGAAATGTGTGGCTGAGTATGGTGTCGACAGGCCCACAATGGGCGATGTGCTATGGAATTTGGAATATGCACTTCAGCTCCAGGAAACTGGACCACGGAGGGAAGCTCATGAAGATAGTGATGTCACAGCTCCAGAGCTCCCAATACCTAGAGTTGCTCTCCAAATTCCAACAAGCCGTCTAAGAGACGGGGGAGATGACGATGGCGGGATTTCAGATATAACAAGCAGCCAAGTATTTTCCCAGTTAATGACTAATGAAGGTAGATAGTCTACAGGTTCACACCAGAAAATAAGCAAACCAAAGTACGGACATCAACTACATAGCTGGAGGCTTCAGCAGGAACATATTTAGAGGTAATAAATGTGGTTTCAATCCTCTTTTCTTCGAATTTTAGTCTTTCTAGGATCTCCTCATCACTTCCTTTTTCGTCTTATGTTCAGAGAACATGCTAATGGATGGCTTAAATAGATGCAAGTATACATATATATATATATATATCAAATTGTTGTAGACCCTTGTTGGAGTCATCATGATATCTGTGTTGGAGCGGACGGCAATACAAACTGAGCAAGGTAAATAATAAGGGAAATTCTATAGGCAGCGCACCCACACTCCCATCAAATCTTACACTACTTTTAAAATATCTATTTTATACCTCAGCTCACAGCCCTCTCTCTCTCTCTCTCTCTCTATGTGATGGCCGCGAGCGGGTCGACAATGGTAGCGGATCCACACTCTCTCTCTCCCCTCGAATACACAGATACACATACACACAAACACATATAGATATATATATTTACACACACACAAGGCATGACTGCGGCCATGGGTATATATATACACACACAAATATATATATACATTTACACACACACGCACCATATGGCGACGACCATGGCCTATGTTGCATGGAAACAGAAAACGTTTCTGATAAAAAAATAGAAACGTGGAAACAGACATTTTTCTAAAAAAATAAACATAAATAGGGTCCAAAACGAGAATAATAAACGTTTCAAAAACGAGAAAATAGCTCATATGAGGTGTTTCCATACAACATAAGTCATGGCTGTCGCGGCTATGGAAACCTCACACACTCACACACAAATATATATATATATATATTTACACACACATATATATTTACACACACGCACCGCATGGCCGTGGCCGTGGCAATCGCGGCCATGGAAACCTCCACACCGCGAGGTGCGAGGGTCCGAAATGCATTTATTTTTAATTATTTTTAATTTTAGGCCTTTTAAATTTTTTTACTCTTTTTTTAAAATATCATTGATTTCATATTATTCTCACACATATATATAAAATGTGAAGTGTGAAAATATAATTAATATAAGAAATAACAAATATAATTAAATTTATGAGTCTTCTCATTTGTCTTATATATTTTAGACATAGTTGGCACATAGAAAAATTCAACTATCTTTTTTCTCCATCAATTTCTACTGAGTAATTAAAAATCCAAAAATAAGTAGTAGTCAATAATAAATTACTTAAAGATAGACATGATTTAAAATTTATTTTATTGATTTAAAATTTAAAATTAGTTAAATTATAATTACTTAAAATGTAGATATTTAAAATTTATTTATTCGTATAATTTTTTAATTTTATTTTATTATAATAAACAATTTAATTAAAATAAAAAATAAAAAAATATAAAACGTCCCCCCGACTACTGGCAATCAGGGAACCTAGATTTTCCCAACTGCCAGCAGTCGAGGAACCCATTATTTCCCGGCTCGAGCCAATCGAGGAACGTTGGGTTTCTTGACTACTGCCATGGTCACAACCATGATTTTCTTATGTGTGTATATGCCTTCGCATATAGAGAGAGAGAGAGAGAGTGTGAGTGTGTGTGTGTATGTGTGTGTGTGTGTGTTGGGGAATGTGGGTCGTCACGACCGATCCAGCAACTGCATGTGTGTGTGTGTGTTGGAGAGGGTGAGCCGCCATGACCAACCCAGTAGTCGCATGTGTGTGTGTATACATATGTATGTGTTTGTGTGTGTGTGAGAAAGAAAAAGAAAAGCGAGGTAGAGGCTGACAGTCGGAGGAGAAAGTGGGTTGTGGGCTATGAGAGAGATAAAATAAGAATTTTAAAATTGGTGTGAAATTTCATGGCTTTGAAGAGTAAAAATATGGGCTGTGAATAGAATTTCTCAAATAATAAAGTGTGATATCACAAGCACAAGTGGTTAGATTATAATAAATTGAAATTTATATTAGTATATCATTGGTTCGATTATTTATCCTACGTAATGAGGTAAAGTCTCCAACTAAGATTTATCTCTTTTATTGAAATTGATGACATGAGTGGTGGGAGTGATCATCCCAAATAATAAAGTGTGATCGTATGATTATACAATTTCAATCTTTGGTTGTTCAATCTTGTGGATCAAGCATTGAAAATTTTACTTTTTGATCTTTATTATATTTTTTAATTCTAAATTTTTATAAATAAATATTATATTTTTAAAATATAAAATATAAAGACATCATTAATTGAACTTAAAAACTAAATTTTTTTTTAAAAATTAAACTGAGTCCTTACAAGTTATATGTGTGACTCTACTTAATTGTGGTACAAGCGATGGTAACTTATTATTTGTTTAATAGAAAAAATAAAACAAGAGAAATATATGTGCCGCTCAAGTTGGAGAAAAGATTTTTAGTTGGTGTGTTAGGTTGTTTTCAACCATGCTTTTTATTTTTTTTATTATATTATAAATAATTCAATTCATATTCTTTACTTATCTCAAAAATTATGTTTGTTCCAATTACACTCTTTATTATCTTTTTTATTTGACTTTCTATTTTATTTATTTATTAATAAATTTTAATTTTATTTATTTTACCTTGCCTATAATTTTCACTATTATAAAAATTTATTATTTATATTTTAATTTAATAATAAATATTACAATATTAAATTTTAATAATATTTAATATATTTTAAAATCAATTTACTAATGTTTTTAAATAAAATTATTTAAAAAATTGTTTAAAATAATTTCATAATAACAAATTTAAATTTTAATATGTTAAAATTAAAATTCTAACAACGGTCACAATAAATAATCAAATATACAAATATATAAAATTAATAATCAAATACATAAATCAATAACAACTACACAATACCACTAATCAAATACACAAATTAATAAAAAAATTTCCAAAATCAATAATCACAAACCCTAATCATATCACGTCTATTCTCGTCGTCGCTATCACCAAGCAATTTGGTTGTCATCATTGCCAGATTTAGTGGTCATTGTTAGTGTTGTGTGCTCTTATACTATATTTTGATAATATCTAGCGGGCTTATTGTAACGCCCCGCTTTTCTGAGCGTTAAATAACTTAAGAATTTCGGGAATATTTTTTTTTTTTTTTATAAACCATCTCCCGACAATCCCGTTTTACCTTCTCAACTCACTAAATAAGAATCAATAAGCTAAGACAGGTAATCATCATAAATGCGGAAGCTTAAAATCGAAACCTGATATGGTACATAATCAATTTCACTTTATAACCGTATAAAAATTCGTACCATACATTAACATCATATCCTCAATATTGAAATACATAAATACATGGAGATTCCATAATGTTCTAACAAGACTAATCATCAATAAAGCATCAGCCAAAACATATCCGAGTCAGCTTACTGAATCCATCAGCTACGCCATCACGTGTCGTCTCATCTCAACCTGATGATTGCCTAAGCTGCAAGTCTAAACTGGAACGTTGAATGTTCCAGGGGCATAACCCATTAGAAGATGAATCTTCTAGTAAGGGTTTAAAAACATAATACATGAATACATGATGCAATAACATAAACAATTATGTGCCCTAGTGTAACTTCCCTGGCCTACCAGCCTGGCACGGAATCCTAGGCAGAATCCCGAACCTCTGCAGGATAATCCTAACGTTGTTCCATCATTGCCCTTGGGAATTACGGCTACACTCTTAGGGCGACATCCCCATCCCATGCATGAGTATCAATATGCCAATAATATCGTGCTATGCAAGAATAACGTATTTCCATGTAATATGAAATGATCATAACTTCAATAATATCATGCATAATGAAGCAAACGTTTCATATATAGGTTCTCAGGATAAAACCACTTACCTTTAGACGTAAACTCAAATTTTCTCGAAAAACACGTATAACCTCATTTTGCGTGCCAACCTTGAAAATAACATAAATCATCAAGATCCATGACCAAATCACTTCCTGGCCAATCATTTCCAAGTAAAATCAATAATCTAATTTTTTCATATTTTTCCTTATTTTCTCTATTTTTTTCTCTATTTTTCATAGTCATAATTTCTTCCAAAATTCAAAATAAATACCTAATCAGGTAATTTATTTAATTTTTATTCATGAAAATTCCTAAAATGACATTTCTAATCTCTATGAATTTTCTAATAATTTTCCTAAATCTCTTCCTATTTTTCTCTAATTAAGTTTCCTTTCAAAAATTAAAAATAATTATTTCATCATAACATTTCTCAAATAAAATTTGATAAAACTGAAATATTCCTTTTTCTTGTATTTCTGGATATTTTTCCAGAATTTTATCTCTTTTATTTATATTTTTAGTGTATTTTTCTTTATTTCAGCATTTAAATAATATTAAAAATAATCTCCGATCATCTTCTCCGGCGCCGACAGACCGGAAAATTAAACTGACTATATCAGAAGATAGCTTACCTTGATTTGATCACTCTGGCCAAATTTGAGTTTGAAAGAACACTTGGAAGACCTCCCTCTGAGCAAAATTCAGTTCGGTTCCGGCAAGATCCGATTTTTCCGGCGAAACTCTGATCACCCCTCAAATGAACTCCAAAATTCCTCAAACTTTCCAGAAATGATCCTCAGCTCATGGACAACAAAGGTCCTATGGTTTGGTGCCTCAATTTGTTCAAAAGTGAGGTCTATTTGAAGTTCAAATCTTGCAAAACTCTAAGTTATCATATCCTCTATTTATAGGCGATTTTGGCCCCATAAATGACGGATCTCGCTTCAATCAAGGCCTCTGATGTCCCCTATTGCCCTTAACAAGTCAAAAATCCACCGAAAGAGCTCCATTTTCGTGATCTAAGTGGCCAAACTTTTGGCCATTTTTTCTTCAATTTCCGGCCATTCCATTGCTTGTTGTCGGTCAAGCCCTTTACAAAAGATGCTCCTTGAGCAACCCTCGTGCCATCCCTGTGGCCAATTTCGGTGATTTGATGGGTTGGTCAGCCATGGTTGCTTGGAGATTTTCTTAAAATTTCACTTTGGCCCCTCAAACTTTGGTTTTCTCACTTTGGCCCATTTCACCAAGCTCCTTGACTTTTGATAATTTCTTTCAAGACTCTAAAGTCGTAAAACATCAATTTGACCCCTGAGGATTCTGAAAAAATATCGTTTCGGTCTCTCTTGAGTAATTTCAAAAAACTGCATTTAGGCCCGAATCTCCGTTTTAGCCCTAAACCTCTCCGTTTCTTCCTGGAACCACTGAAGGGTTGTTCCTTATAAAAAATTGAAGACCCCTCAAGCTTTTGTTGACTTCTCGGAAGTCATCTATAATGATTCGGTATTGCAGCCTAATTGGTAGCTGTATTTTAGCTATACCGAAAATTGTTCCCAATCCAATATCTTTCGATGCTATAAATCATATCTTGGGGTGCTCGTTAATGCTACATCATTTTCCTTTGTCATTTCGGCTCCAGGGTACTCCCGGCAATCGATTTAGTCAATTTTTCGGACTATTCAGATACCAATTTTCTTTGAAACCCCATTTCTCTAATAAATTGCTTATTTTTAATTAATCCAAATTTCTCGGGTATTACACTTATTATTTATCCATTCATTATATCTTTGTATAAATCTAATAAAAGACAAAGTTTTCTTCAATCATATTTTTTCCAATCAATTATATGAATGACTTTATGGATCTTTCATGTGATAATCTCAATCTCAAGGTGTTGAAATTATGTGACAGGATTATTTCATAACAGAACTTCTAAAATTATTCATAGTCATTAGATTTTTTGGATAAGGACTTCGATTGATCGAGTATGGACTAGTACAGGAGTTACTATCTTATTCGGTATGAGAATATTAATGGGAGGATGGTGCGTCACACACCATATGACATGTGATGTCGCTAGTAAACACGTGGGTGGTTGTTGGGGAAAGATTAGTCGAATGTGACGCTGATGACTGACCATGTGAGTTGGTGAATAATGGTCATGTCATCAGGTTGTAATAGTGTATTGATTCTTAGACTTGAACGGGTATAGTTGTTTTGTGTATTAGTGTGCGAAATTTTCTAATGAGTCAAACCATCAAATTCGGAGGTAGAAATGTTTATCTATATGATTTTGTATTACTGGTATATGGAAACATGTGTTGGGAATAAAATCCGTCTCTTTTATCGGTAGTTGATGGGGTGAATGCCTTATGTGATCTATTATTAATGTGACGAGACAGTCTCTGGGCAAGGCATATTAAAAGTCAATAAAATGTGTTTTATGAGGTGACATTTAGTCATATTAATGAGGTCTGATACATAATTACTGAATTTGTGAGTTTGTTACTCCATGACTTTCGCTTAATCGGGACGTTAGGTGATAGAAGGATTATAACACACAGTAATTGTCAACTGTAACAGGTTCACTAAAAGTGAAACTTTACTGCCACATATGTTGTCTTGAACTATTGCTATATACTATTCAGAAACTTTCAGAACGTCGTCAGCATTTAGAGAAGTTCCGGTGATGGGTCAAGGGGTTGATCGATACCAAAAAGGGTTTTGGTATTATCTGATTGCTAGTGGGTAGTGAACTTAAAAAGTCACATACCATATAGTGTTGCGTCTGGTATTAACATCGTATGCCCAAAATGTCTTTATAAATTGTTAGTCAAAAGTGGCCCTCTGCCAATAATGCATAGTATATAATAATAATAATGCATAATACAGTGAATTATTACACTACATTATTAAAGGAGGGGTGGATTTCAAATGGGGTTGGATTTTGGGAGAAGAAGAAAATAAGAAGGGGGGAGATTAGATAAAAGGATAGAGACAGGGTCTTTGCCTTTTCTCTTTATCTCCTATGCGTGCAGCTCTTTCTTCCTCTTCTTTTTCTGAAAATATTTTGTTATCAAAAATATTTTACGTATAATTGTTACAGGTATAATTTTGAAATGCAAGCACTTGTAATACACAAAATCTCTGTATCTAGCACATGAAAAGATGATCAGAACGATACCATTCGGCATAATAGGTGTGAATTGATTAGGACTACCACATCTTAAAGTGGATTTAATCTCAGTACAAAAATCATTTATGTACTTCATCCTTATATCGGGTAGCAAGCATGCATTTATTTATATTCAGTTGTTGAATATACGTATTGTTTATATATGCAAGTTAGTGTATTTTATATTTCATTGCATATATTTGATACACGGTAAAAATTTTATTTTTGTCCGTATCGTTGTATCAATGATTCTTTTCAGCCATTACTATTGCTTGATCTGCTAGTTATGTTGTTGCGTTTGCTCACCTTCCACCGTGTCTGCTCACCTTTTACCATGTCTACTAGCTATCTTATTTGGTCGTTTTCCCATTCCAAATGATCATTTAGACCTTTGATATATGGATCTACTGCAATGGCGGGCCTTTTTCAATGATAAATCGAATTGCATTGGTGTTGAGATGGCCATTGTGGAGAAGAGATAGAGAGAGTGATTTGGTCAAGATGAATCATCAAATCTAGTGAGGGAATTGGTGTTCGTCAAAACTTTGGCAAGTAAATTGAAAATGGTGAGAAGCGTTGGATGCCTCTAAATTAAGTTGTCTCACTATCTATTTGACTTGGCGAGCATTTTTCGCGAAGTGTTAAGAGGGAGCCTTAACTGTTAAGCTGTTGATAATGGCATGCATGAGCTAAGGCCTGGGGTATATCACATCAAATGTCACAAAATTTTGGTGTTTTTTGTAATTTGATAATTAAATTTCAATTCTTTGTAAAGTGATCACAAAATTTTAAAATATTTTGTAATATGGTCATTAAAGTGATTTTTTGACAAGTTTTCATCAAAATTGATGATGTGGCAATGGCCACATCATCGTTACGTTAGCGTCACATCATTACCATATCAGTAATTTCGGTTAGAAATCATCAAAAAATTACTTTAGTGACTACATTGTAAAATATTTTAAAGTTTTATTATCACTTTATAAGGAATTAAAGTTTAATAATCAAATTAAAAAGAATACCAAAATTTTGTGAACTTTAATGTAATTTACCCTAAGGCCTGCATCCAACTTGGCACAAATCTAACCGCATAAAGTAGCAGCATCCCGTAAATACACACAAATTACTTGCCTATTGGTTTAACACTTAAATATATTTAAAATTTGATAAAAAATATATATATATAGACATTTTAGTATATGAAAAATGATAGTAATTTTATATAATTTTAAAATTCTATTTCTAGTTGTTTATTATTATAAAAATATCATCAATTTTTTTCTTTTATTTTTATTATAAAAATATGAGTTAATTGTCCATTGTTATTATAAAAATATCATCTGGGCTCCCTCCAGATGTCCATTGTCCATTCTTTTATTCTTTTATTTTTATTATAAAAATATCATCTAGGGAATTGTCCATTGTTGAATAAGAGAAAATGACAAAACAATCAAATATGAGTTAATTCACCGTGTAAGATACAGAAGGGGAGAAAAATTATGATATTTTTATTATATTAAAATTTTTAATATATGTAAAGGAGAAAGCGTAATTAGAGTTATAAAATTATATAAAAATTTATATTATTTCTCAAATACAAAAGTTTATCTATATATATATTTTTTTATCAAAATTTAAGGGTATTGAGAGTTTGTTTGAGCATAATAGGTAAGTTGAATTTACTTTAACGTCTTGAGATAAGATGAATTTTATTGAGGTGAGGTGAAGCTGAGTTTGATTAGTAAATTAGGAAAATTCATATTTAAGCAAATTGATATGAATTTTGAAAGTTATTGTTTAATAAATATTTGAGTTGGACTGAGTTAAGATAATAAATTGACTGAAAATGATATAAGGAAGGAAGAGTATATATAAATATTTGTTTTAATTATTATATAAGGATAAAATTTAAATATATAAAAAATAAAGTTCATTGTTTTATTTAGAAATTGTGAGATTTACGCCTAGTCTTTTAAAGTCTTGGACATGGGATAAAATATATTTATTTAATATATTTCAATTAATATATCTAATATCTTAATTAATTAAACGAGGATAGGTAAAAGCTCAATGAACTGATTGGGTTCATAAACTAGTGAGATGGTGGTCAAGTGTCACATTTTAATTGATTTAATAAATATTAAATACTAAAATTTATTAAATTCCACCAAGTCTCAACTTTTTTCAAAAATTATTTAATTGTGTGCCTAACCTATGGCCAATTAGCTAAAATATGTTGACGTGCCTAACCTAGGCGCAATTAATAATTAAAATATGTTAATTGAGATATAGTAAATTAATTAAATATATGTATCGATTAATTAATTATTTTTGAATTATAAATTGGTTTTTTTTTTTTTGATTGAGAATTGCTTTTGCTCGAACATTTTTTCAACATTCGTGCATACCGGGCTCCCTCCAGAATTGCTGAGAACAAACTCTCGCACATGCGTCGCGCGTGATCGGCTTCCATCTCCACGTCACTATGGTTCCATAACTTCCATTTTACCGCAGAGAGACACAAGTAACTCACAATTTGGACGCCAAAGCTTCAAAAATCAAACGCTATAATTTGCGTCCAGCAATCGGCAACCGGCAAATCAATAAAAAGCTACAGCGATTGAGCATATCGAGGTGAGAGACGCCAGCGAGCAAGAAAGAACAAATTGACGGTGGCGACGAGTAGGATTCTCTTTTGTTCCTTCCTTCATGATTTCTTCGGTTCGGTGGGGATAAAGATTGTCCTCGCTTCTTGATTTCAATTACGCTACGCATCATTCCAATTTTATCTCCGAGCTGAAGACCGTCCACGGAGGGGGAGGTTGGGGGTTTAGGGCTTCTTGGATCGACTTAGGGAGAGAGCAGAGAAAGCGGTGCTGAAGATGACGGAGGTCATCCTCCACATTTACGACGTGACGAACAGCGAATCGGACAAGACGAACAACACCATTGTTCAGATCAACAAGATCTTCAAAGACGGAATCGGCCTCGGCGGCATCTTCCACAGCGCCGTCCAGGTCTCTCTCTCTCTCTATATATATATATATATACGTACGTATTGTACAAGATGTGAGATCCAGGGTTTTTGCTTCGATAACCGTTGCTCTGATGTGGAAATTTTAACTTGAACTGAACTTGTATATATCTCTTGTATGGTTTCGTACTGCACAGATGTCATGTGATGAATGACAGATTAGGTTTTAGTGTTCTGATCCGGTGTTCTTTGGAAATTTGAAGTGCCTGGATTGCATTTCCAGAGTGTTTTCTTATCAACCATTGAGAGGTTTGGATTTGGATGAATAGTTTATCATTATTAGTACTAAGTGCTTTCACTTAGCTGTAGCTTCTGGGAATTTTCTAGGCTTTGGTCTGAATTGGTAGCTGGACAAAAACATCAACTTGTTCAGAATGAAGTTGCTTACATTAATTATTAAATTTGAGGAAAGACCGAGTAGACCAAGTGGGTTCATTCTGACGTTGAACTGTGATCTGTAACTTGCAGAAGATACATTGTTCTCATTGCAGTTTAATAATGCTGACTGTTAGATGTAGCTTTGAAGTACTTATGGACATGTTCTGGGTTGATCTGGTTAACTAATAGCTTTTGTCTTTTGCCTCTTGAATTTGACATGTCAACTATCAAATTTAGGATGCACATAAATTGATCCATTTTGATATTTTCTCTTGAAGAACTATCAAATTCAAATTTATGCATATAATACATTTATTAATGTACCTTTGGCCCCTACATGTGATATGTACACTTATATAGAGTTTTATGCAATATTCATTCTCTATGAATTAAAGGGCATCCCCAATGCGTGAGGCTCTTTGCATTGCAAGGATTTTTTTTTTTATGCACCCTTACTGTTACTTTGCAAAGAGGTGGTTTCCACAATTCAAGCCCACGATCTTTCAATCATAAAAGAGCTACCTTACCGTTGCTAGCAAAGTTTGCACTCCCATTTTTTATAGATTGATTTTCCCAAATCCAGTGTTTTTAGAATAAAATGTTTGATAAATTTGTGTTTGTAAATCATGCTTTCGTGTGAATCATGATTTGAAACTGCTGGTTTGAAACTATGAATTCTTTGTTTGTTTGAAAATAGCAATACACTTTGCAAAAATGTAGCTCAGGGAACAGCAGCGTGAACAAGATTGTTGCTATCCTTTTGATCAAAAGATTTCTTTTGTGCAAATGAACTTTTGGTTTTGAGTAATTGCTTCACCATAACCGTGGTTTAGAACCATGCCTTTTAAAAGGCATGAATTTTGGAAATTTTTTTCTTGCAGACATCTGGTTTGGGGAAATTGCAGACCAATTTCAATACAAACTCCACATATATGCCTATTTGTATTTATATGTACATACATCCTTGTGTATTTTCTGCACATATCAGCAAATAAAGATTGGATAGCCTTTTCATTTTTGAATATTGCATCCCAATGCTGACATTCAACCATTGATTGATAGTGCATGAACGGAATTCATCCCATACAATTGACTTGTCTGTTTTACATATTATTAATGTTGATTTACATAATCTTCATCTTGGTTGTTGCCTGTTCATTATTCTTCATTCTTTCTAATGATTATAGTTACCCGTTTCCTGATCTTCTTCTTCTGTCATGTTCCTCATCTTTTTTGTTTTGTCCTTTTACTCCTTGACTGTACATATTTATGTTCTTAAACTCAGTTATTTTTAGATATTTTTACTTACTACTTAATTCTAACAATAACTTCTAGTGTGTGCTTATAAATTCATGTAATCTAAATACTTTATGGACATTGACAGTGGGTTACTTGGTAATCCCAAATTTTTTGTACCATCAACGTATTTAGTGCTGTCCAGAGCATTAATATTGATTGGATATCATGATACTCTGCAGAATTTGATCATTCTAACACTCTCTCAATCTGATCTTCTCAGTTACTTTAGCAACCGGCCTCTATTCTTTGGCCTTTGTTAATCTAATCCAAAACTAATAATGATTGAAATGGGAGAATATGAACTGTTCACATTTCATTTTCCCTTATTCAAGTTATTGTTAAGTGGTATCAAGTTGGTTTTTTCAAGCAATCAAAATGCATCCAGTTTTAGAGGGGTAGAAATGATTTGTAATTGTCACCTGGACTCAGCCAAACATGTGGATTGGTTTCAGGGCCCCAATATGCTTACATCAGTTTCATCTTTTTGCTTGGTTAGACTGGAACCTTTTGCATCATGTTTCATGGAACTTTAGCTCTCATGTTTAATTTCCATTTGCACGGTGTGCTCCTTCATTTTTGGTTGAGCTTCATTAGCCATGTGTAGACATGACCTTACCATGTGCTATGAATCCAAATTGAGTGTAAGGCATCTGGAGAATTCATGCCATGTTGTTATATGTTATTGTGATGGATGACAGGTTTATGGGGATGATGAATGGTCATTTGGCTACTGTGAACAAGGTTCTGGAGTTTTTAGTTGCCCGGCTGGAAAGAACCCAATGTATACATATCGTGAATGTATTGTTCTTGGAACAACAAACTTTTCTGTATACAAGGTCAGTCAGATCCTCAAGGAATTAAGTAGGGATTGGCCAGGGTGCACATATGATCTTTTATCAAGAAACTGCAATCATTTCTGCGATGAATTGTGTGAAAGGCTTGGAGTGCCTAAACTTCCTGGTAATTTGCACCACAGCCTCTTTCTATATCATTCTCTCTGAATATACTTGACACCCTTTTGGGGGATTTTTTTGTCCATTTCTTCAAGACAAGACATTTGTAAATATTTACATATTTGCTTGTGTATTTATTGAGGAATTGATAAGCACGTAATAAAAGTCTACTGGTCCTTGAAATTGTGAGTTGAAATTCCCCATTCCTTCAATTTTACAAACAATTGTGCCATATGCTGGATTTGATGCCGAGGATGCCATAAGGACTAGAGCGCAGATATGGATTTTGAAGAAATCTGCCTTTCATTCATTGACCTATTATAATATTTTGGTGTCTTGAGTGTCAATTTCATTTTCGCCCTAGCAAGCTGTATAATGAGCATGTATGGGGCAATCATCTGTCTAGTACAAATCAAGCTCTAGTATAAAGCATGAATATTAGTAATGTATCCATTATTTGGATTACTTGAATAATACAATAATGGTTCCTGTTAATTTGATTTCATAAAATATGAATATTGATCAAATTTATAGAATTTTGACTTTGCAGTCTAATGTTCACAGCATTTTGGAGTTGGTCTCTTGAGTGAATGAAAATTTCCCCCTTTTATTGTTCAAAACCAAGGTAGTATAAAAGTGCTTGCAGTTTTTAACTATTGGTGGTAGTTCCCTGATTAGTGGCTTGTGGTAACCTTTGGGCTCCGCTTCTGATTCCCACATTATTTTTTTTCTATGAGAAAGAGTTGTGTTCTGAGAATGGAATGGTTTCTATTTGAAGTATAGAGAATGTATCTTACAGCTTCTGTAACAGGTTGGGTAAACCGCTTTGCTCATGCGGGTGATGCAGCAGTGGAAATAGCAGAAACCACAGCCTTACGGGTGAGATACTCATATCATACTCCTCTCACTCAGTTATGCATAAACCCAACAGCACATGCACAAGCCTGCATTTCACATGGATTAGATTTCTGCCATCATATGGAGTATTCAAAATTGCTTATAAACCCTTCAACTGCATCCAAGTCTTCTATCCCTTGCTGTTTGAACTTGTTAGAATATGTCAACAGCAAGAATTTTAACTGGTCTGATGGGTATAGATTTGAAAATACAGGGATAATTTTGTGTGTTCTATATTATCATGAGCCCTTCTACCATGTGTTGGACATGTTTTCCTTCTATTTTGATGGTTAAATTTAGCTTTTGTGTGGTGCTTTTTGTGGGTTGCAGTTCAGACAAGCTAAGACAGAGATTGTGTCAGCCAGCAAAGTGGCTTACCGGTTCCTCTTGGGTGTCACTTCCAACCAATCGGCTGCTGCTACAGAGTCCCCAAGCAATTCCAACAGAGGGGCGCCTAGATTCCAAGCTACTTGGTTTAAGAACCTAGTTTCTGGTGCCAAACCATCTAGCAGTTCAGCTTTGGAAGACCAGGAAGCTGTAAGTGCTTCAGGTGCAACAGCAACGTGATTCTGAAGCACCCCTTAAGCAGAATCCAAGGCTTGATAGTTGGAAGTATTTTGCTGGTGCAATCCAATTAAAAAACTGCGCAAAAGTAAGTGGCAGAAGCTGTTGATTGCAAATCAGGTGCTGGTGCATCAGTGTTTTGTTACCCTGTTGTTTAAGGACCACGCAAAAAGTGATTGTGAAGTTGTTCATTGTGAATCAAGTGTAAAATGCTATAGTAGTTGTCACCTATCCAATGGGCTTGAATTGTTGCCGTCTCTTGTGTCCTGTTGTGATTCGCTTGCGATTTGGGCTCAAATAGATTTACAATACGCCATATGAGGATGATCTATATTTATCAAAAAATTGCAGGCAGGTGGTATACTTGGTAGTGTTCATGAGTTGTCAAATTGTTCTCAAGTTTGAGGAACGTCTTTGGTAAAAAGCAGGTACGAAGTGAAAGTGAGACACTCCAGGACAGCCAAACTGTTTGTGAATGCTGCTGTAATAAGTTGCCATTTCCATCAAAGTTTCTTAAGGTACCTACCCATACCCCTTTTTATCTATTCAATCTTTTTGTTATGGAATCTCCATCTATTTCGCTGTAACACATTTTGACTTGTTATCTTCCTATGTATGCAGGTGATTTAAAATAAAATTCTACATTATCAGCAAAAATAAAATAAAATTCAACATAATGATGACTTGGGAAGCCAGTCATTCGCTCCCACTGTCATGCTAACAAGCTTAGAACGGCCAAGGCCTGGAGATCATGCACCAAATTCTGCCATTCTGTGTAGGCAAGTTCTACCAGCCTGAGTGATCTTGTAATCACATTTGGCGGATTAAGCTCTTGACAAAATATCACCCAAAGGTGAGAGTCGTCTTGAGTTGGAACTGGACTTGGTGGCCTTTCTTTGCTTGAGTGAGTCGCTTATCAAAGGCATAGGGGGAGATGATAATGTTGGTAAGGATATATTTTTTTTTTCCAAAATTGTTAGAAGTGTATCGACTCTTGCCAAAATAGGTGTAACTAGGAATAACTCTTAACTTTTCTTTAAGACCGAATAAGAAAAAGAAAAAGAGAAAAGAAGAGAAAGCCAACTCTGGAAGATCCAAGTGAAAAAAATGTCTTCCGAGCTTCAAGTAATTCAATCTTGAAACTGATCCTTGTGCTTTTTACCGTATGTTCCATTTCAAGTTGAGGATGCAGATTCTCAAGGTAGCAATTCCAAAGTCTAAATGGGAGCAATTGGTTTAGCCGCCCAACTCCAGTTCATCTTGGAACTTGCAAACAAGGTCACGGGCGTGTAAAAGAATAAAAAAAAGAAAAAAAAAAAAGAAAAAGAAAGAGGCAAACTTCACCTTTCCGACAAAATGTGATGTGGATGAGAAAGTAATAAGGAATAATCCTATCCACTGCTTGCCTAATAACACAACACAACCATATCTTTTTATCTGCGGGGTGGGAAATGGGAAAACTCTCTTGCCTGCATATACCTTTAAACAATATAAAAAAGGAACCCACAACTTATCCTGAACACACTGCACGCAAGGACACGATTTTGTTCAGGAAACGGGAGTTTAATTGATTTTCGCCCATCTTGGGGAAGGGAAATTCCTGAAAGATGCTTGAACAGAACAGTATGCACAAGAAGGACGATACGAATATAATACATGAAACAAAATACCCTACGGGGCGAAAACAAAGATGAGATATTGCTCATTAAAGTCTGTAAATTGTGACAAACTCTCATAGGGAGATAGATATAAAGCTCTTTGAAGCAACCAGAAAAAATACAAGCTCAACATGTCAACAAAAACAAAAACAAAAACAGCCAACGCATAATATCTAATGAACGAGATACACACGCATTCAGAATATATACAGAAAATTATTTCGGTACCATGACCAAGATGTAGATACCATGGGCTGGATGGATCAGTAACTGCCTCTGTTCGATCAACCTTGTAACATTCTGTTGAAAACATATGCATCAACTTGTGCGTCTTCTGCAATTTGGAGGGATGCAACAGCCTGTGCTGCAAGAAGGCCTGCAGAGATTTCTGCAGTCCCCCAATCTGCGTCATAAGAATACGGCATGTAAAGGTCCTCTCCATAAGCCCCAGATGAGACTGACCTCTCACTGGTTCCCCACTCGTATCCAGATCCATATATATTAGGAACCCACCGAGTTCCTTCAAATGAATGTTCTGAGAGATCATGTTGATGAAGGACCGCGTTCCTTGCACCCATGAAGAAGTCAACATTTCTGGCATAATCCCAAGGGCTGAACCCCTCATCCTTATTCAGCATAATTTTGCATGAGTCATCAGAGTCCTCACCAACTAGGACATGCAGAGCAACTGCCTCAGCAATTGCAGCACCCTCCTCATCAAGTCTCTGTTGTTCTTCCTTCTTTTTCTGTTTCTTCTTTTCTAGCTCAGAACGAATGGCAGCTGAAGTGGCCAGGGCTTTCTCCAATCGCCTCTTCTTCTTCTCAGCCTGCTTCAGACGATCCAACTCATCCTTAACCTGCTTCTTCTTTGCTTTTCTAACACCAGGTGCCACTTTGTTACATTCCATTTTCAAAAAACTAACCACCTCTCTACCTACTCAGTCACGTCACCTACTCTTGTTTGAACACCTTCTTCTGAAACTTTCTTAGGATGTATACATCATAACCATTTATTCAATTTTATACTTTTTCCCTGCTTTTCCTGGCTTGTATACTACTAATTTATCCTAATTACTTATCAAATTTGAAAACAATCGAGCTCAAGACTTACACCTACACCCACTCAGGTCTGAAGGAATACCTCATTTTACGAACAACACACTCCCAAACAGAAACAACAGGGGATTGCATAAGAGAGAAACGATAAGCGCTCACAAGCCCATCCCTAGGTACCATTCTTCCTAACTTCCCACAACCCTTGCATTTACCCATGTTCTGGAAACCAATAGATCAAATAAGCTTATTCAAATTGGAACGGCAATTCTTTCAGCACAGTCAGAAGGCTTACATGGCCTTCCCCCCTGCATAAGAATGAAAAAAACCGAAGTAAAGCCCGAAATTTGACAGGAGAAAACAAAGACTCAAAGAAAAGTCACGTTTTCAACCAGCAGAATAAAAACAAATACAGAAATTATATATTATCCCTTAATGCCATTTATAACTACTTAAGCCGTGGAGAATAAACGAATAATTCACTAAACCTGTATTGTGGCCGCAATCTCCTTCTAGTTGCATACCAAGATAAAAAAGCAAGGATGAAATAACAAAATAAACTCTTCGTTGGGAAAAATCAGCATCTCAGCATCATTCTTGGTAACTCAAATGACATCAGATATACAAACAAAACAATACATAAAGCCCACAAGCATAATTATTTCTAAATCGGAAGAAAAAGATAATTCCCTACTTAGGGCTCCAAAAAGGGGCAGACAACGATACCCAGCACCACGTAAAGAATTCTTTCCCCAATTCGAGTGGAATTTCAACATACTTCACAAATATTAAACAGAGGAAATTGAAGCCCTAAGCTAGAAACTCCGAATAAGCACAAGCCTTAGGAAACCCTAATCAAATCCAATCTACGAGATCACGCGAAACCAAAACTTCCAATACCAGATCCATTCAGCAAAATCAGACAGGGAACCCTACTTTACCCCACGTTACTTTGAACCCACAATTTTAACACATAATCCACAAATCCAATTACCAAGTTAAAACCAATTAGCAGTGGATCGAAGCACCGAGTTCAGCAAAATTACAGAAATCTACGAACGACATCCCGATTAAGACACCAAATCGAAAAGAACGAGGAGAAACCAAACATCAAAAACACGGGTTAATCGACGAACCTTGTAGAGGCGCAGCGGAGAGAGAAGAAATCCACAAGCTTCTGGTGATTGGATCTACGGAAAACCTAATTTCCTAGGGAAAAAAAACGATAGAGAGAGGAGGGGGGGGGGGGATCGAAGATATAAAACTGGTCACATGAGATATCGTCTACGAGAAGTGACGGGGAAGAGTGGGAGAAGGGCAAAACAGTCATTTCAGAAGTAGGTCGGTACACGTGGCGATTGATTAAGCGTTGCAGTGTGGGGCTGATCTAGAAGGCCTTGACTTTTCATTTTGGGCAGTGATCTGCCCGGGTGGTTGGCTGCCACGTGGCCAGAGAAGAAGCGTCGGTTCGTCTTGATTGGGGCCGAATTGGGGAGCGTTGGGATGTGATATCAGCCGTCGGATAGGCCTGATGTGAGATCTAAGCTGATGAGAAAAGGAGAACTGTGGATCAGCCAATTCTGGACATGATTGGTTGGTGGTGTGGATAAGCGGAGATACGCAGGGTATGATGTCAAACTACAAAAGTAGAAACTTCCACATAATTAACTATTAAATGTTGCCTTTTTTTTTGTCTCTATTTTCTTAGCTTTATTCTCAATTTTTATTTTTTTTATTCAAACTCACTATAAATTAATGTTTAAATTATTTGATATTTAATTGAATATTTCATCTTTATATATGTTGTAACAACTCATTGAAGCTTATGTATTTCTTCTTAACCCTAAAATTACGTATTAACCCCCATTTGCACGGTAGACCCAAACTTATAAATATGTCTCAAAAATTATAACTTATTGAAATGTCTCCAAATCATTTCTTAATTTTTATCTTCTCTTGTTTTAGGAATAAATAATATTTTTTCTTAATTAGTTTTAAAATTTGGGCTCATAATTGTGATTTATTTTATACATATTTATCTTTTGTGAGATTATATGTAATGAGGTTGAAATAATTTTATAAAAAGTAAAATAAAAGCATACACGAGACATGATGAAAATAATTTAATTACGTGAAAAAATAATAAATATTCTATGTATAAATTGGATGAAAGAGAGAAACTCTTTATTCTGATATCTTCTTAAAAATAAAAAAAAATATGATCTGTTTAAATAATAATTTTATAAGATTTATCAATCATAATTAGTGATTATACCTGAAACTTTATATTAAGTAGTGCGATATTTGGATGATTTACGAATTCTCAGGTGATGGGTGAGTCAATTACACTTTTTTGTATAACTCATAATAATTTTTTTTTTCTAAATGGCTAGTATGTTAATTTTCATTAGAGATATTTGTATCTCTAATGACCTATTTTTTACCTATTTTTTTTTCTTTTTTCCTATCAAAATGAAAAGATATGAACAACAAAATGGTAAAGACGAGACAGTAATTTTAATATAAAAATCCTTTTGTTTGGAGCTAAATTTATGTTATTTAATGGAAAAGAAATTATCATTTAGAAATATTTCTTATCCCTTCCACAATGCATATAATAAATATGTTTTTTTACCACATTTTTCATAAAATGTTCTTAATAAAAATGAGATTAACATATGCATTATGATAGACTCCGTCGCATAATTTATATCAGTTTGAATTTGATTAAAACTTGTATCAATTTTATTATTAATTAAATTTATAATTTTAAATTCAAAATTAACCAAACTATAATATAAAACCAAAATTCGAAAACTTATTAAGTTATGTTAAACCATTAGTGGAAAAAAGAAAATACTCTAAAACTCCAAAACTTAAGCCATTAGCATTATTATTATTAGCATTAGCATTAGGTGCTTCTTCTTATAATTTATTTTCCGGGTCCTTGGAATTTGGAAAGCGAAAACAGGAAAAAAGGCAAAAACAAAAGAGAAAAAGATAACAATCTATTTTCTTCCCCTTTTTTTCTGACTTTCCAAACAACACAAGTTCAATTGTCAGTGGATCTGGGTGCCACTGTTCTCTCTCACAATCTGAAACCTCAATCCTCTCCGTCAACAATTTTGCTTCCAATAAAATCGTAACAAATACATCATCCCTTCTGTCTCTACAAGATCAATGATGTCTTTGCAGCCTCTCACAAACCCTAAACCCTGTACGCTATACTCTCCGTCTCCCACTCCCACGCCCTTCAAATCCAAAACCCTAAAATCTCGAAAACTCAAAGCCAACTCCGTAAGATCAGTGCTTCAGTACAACCGCAAGCCTCAACTGGCCGGCGAGACTCCCAGAGTGGTTGTCATCACCTCCGGCAAGGGCGGCGTCGGAAAGACCACCACCACCGCCAATGTCGGCCTCTCCCTCGCCCGCCTTGGCCTCTCCGTGGTCGCCATCGACGCCGACGTCGGCCTCCGCAACCTCGACCTCCTTCTCGGCCTTGAGAACCGCGTCAATTACACCGTCGTCGAGGTCCTCAACGGCGATTGTCGTCTGGACCAAGCCCTCGTCCGCGACAAGCGGTGGTCCAACTTCGAATTGCTCTGCATTTCCAAGCCCCGCTCCAAGCTTCCAATCGGCTTCGGCGGCAAAGCCCTAGTCTGGCTCGTCGACGCCCTCAAAGACCGGCAGGAGGGTTGCCCGGACTTCATACTCATCGACTGTCCCGCCGGCATCGACGCCGGGTTCATCACGGCGATCACGCCGGCGAACGAAGCGGTTATGGTGACCACGCCGGACATAACGAGCTTGCGCGACGCTGATAGGGTTACGGGATTGCTCGAATGCGACGGAATTAGGGATATCAAGATGATTGTGAACCGAGTTCGGACGGACATGATCAAAGGTGAGGATATGATGTCGGTGCTCGACGTTCAGGAAATGTTGGGGCTGGCATTGTTGGGGGTGATTCCGGAGGATTCCGAGGTTATTCGGAGCACGAATCGAGGGTACCCTCTGGTGCTGAACAGGCCGCCGACATTGGCCGGATTGGCGTTCGAGCAGGCGGCGTGGAGGCTGGTGGAGCAGGACAGTATGCAGGCGGTGATGGTGGAAGAGGAGCCGAAGAAGAGGGGCTGGTTTTCTTTCTTTGGAGGGTAGAGGAATTGGATCCAGATTGAATTTTGTTTTGGTAAGTTGCATGCAGTTTATTGGATTCTTTGTGTTTAGTTCAATCGTAGTAAGTGGGTTTTTTGGGGATGAGGAAGGGGGAGATTGAAAGCTGTGTATAGTTGGGGATTTGGGAAGGGAGGACTCTTCTTTCTTGTTTTGTTGATGATTCTAGCTAGGGTTTCAGTGCCACAATTCGAATTGGCTAATTTGCAGTTGTGATTTGTGTCAGTTCAATTCAATTCCACTCTATGATTTTTCTAGCAGTTATGATCGTCCAAAGATGCATTTTTGCCTTTACTACTCATCTTAGTAAACTTGGTTGGATGTGTCATCAGTAGGAATGGATGTCTCATAGTAAGGCAACATTTCAAGAAAGGATGTTTGGGTTGAGATTCTATGCATTCCAACATCATTGTTTGAGCCATCTTATGACTTGTAACTTCCATTTTTTCCCCACAAATTTCTTATATGCCCCTCAACGCCAAACTGGCCGAGGGAAACCTCATGGGATTGGGAAGACAACAATGCCAGTCATCCGGTTGATTTGTCATAACAGGCAATCTGGGCAAGGTTTAATGTGCAGCCCACCTGATCAAATGCTGGTTACTCGGGTTTTGCGAGCAACTGGGTATGGTCTCTGCCCTGCGGTGGGAGTAGAGATCGATCATGCCAGTTTTTGCAGATGAAGTGTCTGGAACAGTAATTGCTGAATCCACATGATCTCTTCTATCTTCATTGAGTCCATTAGAATGCATACCTCAAACTGTAGATCTGTCAAGTGTTTACTGCACAACATACAGGGCGTATGAAGAATGATCTCAATACCAATTAGTGTTAAGAATTGATTATACACGAACACTGAACAAAAGCAAGTGTAGTTGAACAACAGTTCATCTGCCCCCAATGCATGCATCCATCGTGAAGTGGTCTTCAAGTGATCTCACCTGCCATGGGCCCATGAGATTCATCCTCTTTAGGAACAGCCATCATTGCGGGGTGTGTGTGTGTAATCAACTTCTCTTCACTACTATTTTGAAGCCACTCAGGACATTTAAAACATGAATTTCCAAACCACAAGAACCAGCAGCACGACCTTGAGATGTTGGTCAGATGCCCTTCTTTTATATCAACAGTTCAGAGAGTCTCCAAATAAGGAAAATTTATGCTTTCAAATTGACCTGAATCTTTGTTGTTGTTCATAGAGCAGCTTCTGGCCCCTAGAAGTAACATCTCCTGGTTAATTAAACAGCATTTAGAACCATAACAATGACTAAATGGATGATAATATATATAGCTAATGATACCAAAATTTGTACCTGCTCCATGCATTAAAATAATAATTTAACAATCAGGATCCTAGGATATCTGAAGTCCCAATTGGTCTACTACGTCCAACTTATATGCCAACAAAGCCATGTAAAATGGACAATATACTAAAAGTTAGGGGAAAGGAAAATGGAAAGAAGGATGAGAAAACTCATTGTTTATGGTCTCACTGTCTTATTTCTCTTAGAAAGAATAGATTTGCTTGCATTCAACTTATAAAAATCCAACTAGTTCATTTAAAAAGGGAAATCCAGTCATACAAACCCTTCTATCCGGAGAAGTACATATATTGGATATTTTCGGTATCAAAACTTGCTCTGGCTTGTTTGATATTATAGTTCCAGAGGTGACTAAGGCTGAGGTTGAAACCCACTACTTTCCAAACTCCCTTCTTAGCCTAGGGAATATGGATGAAACTCATGTCTCTCATCAGGCCTCCAGCCACCACCCGTATGTACTTTGTCCATTTTCATGACACTTAATCATCGTTTCCTTTCTCCATTTCCGAATTCTGAACGCTAATCCTGTGAGGATGACACTATCTCTAGAAACCTGCAAACCTAAAGAAGAAATCTCCACCTTTGTCCAAGACCAAGAGTTCAAAAAGCTTCCAATCTACTTATAGTACCTTCCTTCTTCCCTGTGTGGCTTCCTCTTCCAGTTCTCAATCTTTCTTGGTTCATTGATTATAGAATACAGAATATATTTGAATCTTTACTTTGGAATTTCTATAAAGTTCATTCAAATACCTTCTTGTGAACAAATATGCCATCTTGCTAAGTCCAATTGTTGAAAATAAAATACAAGTTTAATACTTCATGTTTCATTTCACAATTGTAAAGTCTTCGAGATTGCAGGTCTACTTGCGACATTTTTTTGGGTTGGAATATGCAAGCATGCTAATTAGCAGAATAATGGGAAACACCACCAACTAGTGAATATCTGAATAACCTCCACATCACATCAATGTTACAAGTTGGTGGGGATGAAACCCCAGTCTCACCTCTGCAACCGTGCTCACCTAGTTGGATATGTAGACATAAAGGTAAGACTATCATAAATAAACAATTATATATCTAACATTTCCATGCTTGTTATATATTTGAAAGCACTTCTCTAATCTTGGCAGGACAGAGGGTGGCAAAAACTGATATTAGGCAGGGGCGGGGGCAGCTCGGGGGCAGCTCACATCAATCTGCCCGTCAAGGAGCACATTAACCAACTCCACCGACCCCAGCAAGCAGCTAAACTCACCCTCAAGCCTGACCTTGTCCATTGTCCTAAAAACCCAATCCTCCATCCTGCCCAATCTATTTGCATTACAGAAAGACCAAATAAATACCTTGGAATCAGTTGCCTGCATTTCTGAATGCATAAGTTTATATATGTATTATGCATATTATGTACATGTAAGGAAAACAATCACCTTAGTAAATGCCACCCAGATGTAAATATCTACATTGTGCGATATAGGCTAACCATGCAAATAGATAGAAAGATGGCCACTTGTGCATGTGTGAGCATGACTGCTTCCCAAGTTGACTTACTCCCAAGTTAGGGACTAAGGTGAGGGACAAAAAAGTGGCCAAGTAGAGGTATTCAATTATTTTGAGAAATATATCATGGTTTTTAAGTAATTCAATGTACAAGGGGGCAGGCTAGGGATAGGTTTGAGGAGATGGTACTGATAAAACAAAAACTAAAAACTGAAAAAGCTCAGACAATAATGACATCATCGTACCAAGCTTTTATCCCACTGTGTGGGATTGATTACATGAATTTTAAATTTTCATTCATTCTATCCATTACCTTATCCATCTAGAATTATTTAACTTATGCACGACACACAGATAAGAAGTTCAGAAGAATCTACGAGTAGGTCCAACTCATCAAGTGGATCTGAAACGGTGTATTGGGTACTGTAAATAAACACAAACCTTGGCATATTTCCTTAAAATGGCTATCTAACTCTTCAACGTTTCAAGTTAAGCTTTAGAATGCCACTAGTAATGCCACCACCCTTTGAAATATTAACAATCTTCTCGTAAAGAAAGCACCATCATGAACCACTGCTGGAGGCTTTTTTTACTTTATTTTTTTTATTTAATGTTGTTTGTAATGGAGCGGGTATTTGAGCAAAAAATATGAACCAGATGGACCTTCATAGCCATTTCTTAACCACGGGGGGTCACAAGGTGATTAACCTTCCTCCATTAAGGGGGAACTTTTACCTTGATCAGTTGTATAGGGAGATATTTTTCTAATCCTAGAGTAAACACAGTTCACTCAGTACCTACATCATAGATCATATTCTCATGTTCTCCAGTATGACCGAATAGCTCTATAGATAATAGCGTCCCTTCCTCCACACCTCCAATATCAATTAGGGATAACCTACCGGCAGGATAAGCTGGATAAGCTCCTTAGTTTCACCTCGATAAATAGTGTCCTTCATCCAGATAGGCTGATAAGATTTCAAAGTCTCTTCTTCTCCAAGAAATTCAAAGACTCTAAGCTGCCAATCTCTTAATCTTGATTGCGCAAACTCTCTCTCCATGTATAACTCCCAGAGTCCCCTGCCAGATCAATGCATACCCACATCCAGATAGGCTGATAACAGGCTTCAGTTCTCATTTCCTCCCAAGAAATCTACGGAGTACAAAATGTTAGTCTCTCAATTTCAAGTACATTAACCCTCTCTCCGTTTCTGTAACCATGATACCTTTGAGGCTAAATGATTACTATTAACTTCACAAAGGACTCTAGAGTAGCCTCTTCACACTCAACCATCCGTAGTTGATAATAATCCAGTAGACAACTCCACAAAAGGACAAAAAGATATCTTTTTCAATAAGGCATCCATCTTCAAACTTAATTATTTATCAAAAAATAGTAAGGTGATCAATGTGGCTAAAAGATCTTTACCTATCCCCACATAAAATTAGAAGTCAAGCAGCCCTTATTTGCTTCAGGAATCTCCTGAAAATAGTATGAACTGGCTTCTAATTGACAGGAAATATATTATATCAGTTCTACACCGATCTACGATATTAAAAGAAAATACTTACTCTGCCTTCTATACTTGAAGCCTTAATCAGCCACCAACTCATTTTCAAAGATGTCGTCTACATGCTCTCATTCCACATTTGTCACCGCAGCAACATTATGGTGCAATAGTAGACCATCATATCCATCAGCCTACATTTAACAAAACATAAAAGATGAATCCTTCAGAAGTAGGATCAAACAAGTTAAATATGAATTACCACCTGCAGTCTGAGTATCTATGTGCACGTGCATGTGTGTGTGTATAGAGGAAGAGAGAGAGACAGTGGAATTGCTATCTAGATATTAACTCCCACTGCCAGCCAGGAATTGCTCAAATAGCATTACTAAATATAGCACCAAGTGCCGTTCTATAATCATTAAGCTTTTATTACAAAGGTTGAGGAGAAAACTATTGCATTTGTTTTGTCCACAAACTAAGAAAGAACTTCTTCTTAACCACTTCACTTGAGGCATAAAGATAAATATACAAAGTTAATGCAACTTAATGACTAAAGGAAATACCTTTAATACACAAATTGTGCCCACTCCCAGGGATGATATTTCCTCCAACAAACCATAGCACATACTTCTACACTATATCAAATTCCTCTTTGGGGATAAATTTTTACTTGGGGGGAGAAAATACATCAAACAATTTCAGTCCGCCAGGGTTTTTAAGTGCAGCAATCATCTATCTACAGGATTAGACTTATCTCTAGGACAAAAATGAAAAAAAGAGGCCCCTTTCAACAAGAAAAACTTTACACAAGAAGGAAGGGGAGGGCATAAGGAACTATATTAAGTCTTGAAATTGAAACTGCCACCAAAGTTGTGAATCATAAAATGATACCTGAGGCACGCATGCCCAACTACAGCTGTAATGTCCTCTCCCATCGCCTTTAAGATATATGCAAGCGTACTGGCCATTGTACTTTTTCTTGTAAGAATTAGTCAGATGGGATGAAAGATTTTGTCAAGTTAATAGGCAGGAAGATCATGGTATCCTAATTACCAATAGCACCAATCTGGTCGAGCCAAAAACATCAGCTGAAAGGATAATACCTCAAGGGATTACTTGACACCCTATTCAAGCAAACAGAAAAGACAGGCATAGCTTGTTATTGTTAAATACAAGGAGCTTGAACAACAAACAGAAGCACTGAAAGGTAAACAGCACCAATATTGTGGAGATGGAATTTTAGGTAAATTCTTGTCTCTTCTGTTTGCTAGAATTATTGTCTTAAGATCATCGTTAATGAAATTTGAATCTCCTGTTCCAGATTCAATTTTAACTTGAAGTGACTGAGAGCTTGTTAGATTCGTCCAACACAATTACGCAATGAATCATATGCAAGGTGGTGGTAGACTAGGAAGCAACATACTTAGGCATCTTGCTCAACAAACAACTCAAATCAAATACTACGCAAATAGAAGGTTATAGTAGAGCTACCATGAGTTTCCCTAACACCAATGAAATTGCATTCTCTCCTACCAGAGTAAACTAATATCCTAAATATTACTCTGGGCATGATACCTAAATATGCCCAGAGTAAACTAATATCCCCCCACTTGTGTGAATAGAGATATGTCCAAGACTCCAAGACAAACTAAAATTGCAGCCAACAAACCAAGTACAAAGGACACCAGATATACATGGAAACGCCCAGTGTGAGGAGTAAAGATCACGGGATCAAATCCACCCAAATCTTCCAGTATCAGTGGGTTTAAGCCCATATAGGCTTTGGGCTTTCCCAACCCAACACACCAGCCTCTTGTAGCGCCATGAAGCTGCTCCACACAATATCCGAACTACTAACCTCATAAACCTACAAACGTTTGGGATCAAAAACTGGGCACTGCTCGATCCTTCACGGTCCCAATTTCAAAGTGTTGCGTGCAATTACCATCAGATAAATTATTGAGAAAATTAATCTCTTAACTCTGAGGGAGTGAATGCGATTAATTATGCTCTTTCAATTTCTCGGGAACCTAAGGGAGGGTTATTCAAGGGTGTAGGGTAAGCATTTACTTGTTTGGGTGAGCATGGCCAGAGCGGACAATCCCAGCTCTTGTCTTTGCCATTGCGCATTTCCTTTGCTCATTGGATTCGTCCGTCCGTACACGTTGCAGACTCAAGGAGCATGCTCTTTCGAGCCTCCTCGGGAAGTAGGAAAGTGGAGGATCTAGGTTTCCGGCGGACATGCGATGGGAGCAATATTGGGTACATAATAATATTTATTAAAACGAATAATGATAAATTATTATAAGAGAAAAATAATGATAAATTTATCATTATCTATCACAAACGAATATTATAAATTTGTCATTTTTATTTATGATTATATCTTTTATAAGATTTTTTGTAATTCATAATACTTAATTTATTTCATCCACTCTTTTCATAAAATATTTTATTCATCTTTTAACCAAATTATCTTGATTAATTTCACATATTTTATTTTTAAAGTTCCCTAAGAATAATATATTTGAATACTTACAACTATTATGTTACCACTAGGAGTGTTAATGGGTCAAGTTAGGTCAGATTTGATACTAATTTAGAATTAAATTAATTTTTATCAAGTACATAAAATTAGGCCCATAAACGAGTTACCAACATAGCTCACTAAAAGTTGGTTGGTTCGGTTCTTAGTCCCAATTATCTATAATAATCTGTTAATATCAAATTTTTGTTCTATAAACTTTGGAAAAGAAATAATATTAATGCTCAACAAATAATTTACAACTAAGCATACTACATAACAATTAATTAATTATTTTAATAATAACAAGTAACTCATAACAAATAAGGCAAAGGGTATAAAATGGTCCTCAAAAAGGCTATTTGGCCCCCTTAATTTAAAGTCGAACCCATTGTATCTCTCAATTTTTAATTTTATAACAATCACACACTTAAGGTCTAATAACCATAGTGCGTGAAACACGCGCAATTGAAGTACGTGAAAGCATCATCATCATCTTATTCTTTTTTATTCCCAATTTCGACAACTTCTCGCCTTCTTGATTGCCGTCGACCGACCTTTCGCTTACCATGCTTCCAATCGACCTCTCGCATTCTTTGTCACTGACTGACCCTCATCTCTCTTTCCTCGTTGCCAAATCGATAATGGCGTTAAACAATCGGAGTTTGTGTTTGTGAATTGAAGGCAGCAACAGGTAGCGACGATTTGTGTTGCACGAAAATGGTGGCACCGAACATGAAAGCGTCGATTCGTGTTCGTGAATCGACGCCGACTTAGCCCAATTTGTGAATTGATGGTGACACCGAGAAAACAGAGTTGTGAATCGACGACACTGAATACCAACGGAGGTTTCCACTATCTTTACATTCTTTATCCACAAAGCCAAAGTCGTCAAATATGATCTCTATTGCATTGTTCGTCACCAGCCCCACCTCTTCTCTTGTAGTGTCAAGACACATAACACATTCTTATTGGTTTGGTCAATGAGGAGCCCACGTCAAACCCCTCGTGTAACTTACATATTATGCTTACTGGACCTCGATAAGTGATTGTTACAAAATTAAAAATTGAGAAATATAATAGATTTGAAATTAAAAGTTGAGGGGTACAATAAATTCAACTTGAAGTTGAAAGGACCAAACAACCTTTTACCCAAAGTTGAGAAACATTTTTATGCCTTTTGCCTAATAAATAATTAATAAATTCATAAAAAATGTCAAACATCATGGAATGTTTATATATTTATATTATATATATATATATATATATTACTCAAAGACTTGAATCCATAATCAAGTCTATCTTCACTTAAAAATTTTTTGAACTCAAGACCAAACTAAGTTAATAAAAAAAACTCAAACCAAACCAAAAAAATCAAATTAATGCAGTTGAATTCAATTATTGGGCGAATCCCTAAACACCTCCCGTTAATAGTTACCACAATAATATGCAAAACATTGTTGCCCACCACCACGCTAAGGTTCACTTTTCTTGTGGAGTTTGCCCATTATTACATTGAATAATATTATGAGTTATAATTGATAATTGTGTCATTATTAGTTATATGTTACATTTTTATTAGAGAAAGTACTAAATAGGGGAGATCATGACACATGATCTTCTTAGTCTCATTTAATAAGAAAAAGTTACATAATTGATGACATTGTCATTAGTCATGACTCTTAATATTATTGTTCTACGTATTAGTATTATATTTTGGCCTAAAAAAATATTTTGGTCCAATTTTTTTTTTTTTTTAAAAAAGAAGATATCTGCGCCCAAGGTTTTATTTAATAAAAAAATATATCAAATAAAATACACTTTTTTAGGTCAATGCGTGGGAGGATGGGAGTGCGCTTTGACTTGACGCCCGACAGCAGGGGAGAGGGGGGACGAATAATTGAAGCTTTTGGGGGAATTCAAAATGGGATGGCCATTTTCAGGGGCGGTGCAGCCTCCCTGCGGCAGCGACATCTGTCCGATAATGCGAAGTTGCTATTGCCACCTCTCCCATCGTCATCCCATTTGGTGCAAATGCCACTAACGCTGCTGGGTTCTGTAATTGCACCCGCCCCCCCATTTGTGGAGCGGTTCATGCATCATGCACCCCCACCCCGTCCCAGCACTTGCTTTAAACAACTTTTTCTGTTTTTGTTCTCTCTATGAGTTAGATATAATTGGAGTCACTACATAAATTTTAAAAAAAAAATAGAAATCCAATTGAATAACAAATATCAGGTGTTACATGAAGATCTTACATGATTTGTAAGGGTGAGGATAAAATTAACAAAAATTGAATGTTATGTGAAGAACCCAAAAGAACGATGGTTCTCTCAATAGTTTTTCTAAAGAGGATTCGTTAGAAGAAATTATTAATTGAATTAGTGATCTAATCTTCAACTAGTTTTAACCTTTTTGAAGTGTTAGTTGAGACAAAATTCTTTTTGTTCTCTAATTGTTGTTGATAAAATATGATTGCCTTAATTACCACGCCAACAAGTGCATCTAAGCTATGGCGAATTCGATGATATATAGTTGATAAAAATAATTTGTTTATGCTATTATTATTCCACTACTTTTTATTAAATTCCTATTGTGTCAAACCCTACCTACTACTATATATATGCTGTCTAATTATCCCTTAAAGAAATTAATAATATATTTTCTCACCAAAAAAATATTATATAGTGTCTCTTCCTTGCCGCGTTATCCAGCCAAATGCATTCTACGTGGCATGTCGAGATTGCACCATTTGGACACGTAATTACCCAAAACGGGCCAATCCGCGTGGGAACCGACCAACTTTCGGGGGAAAAAGGCATTGTCATTAGCCACGTAATTAACCAAACACGGGTACACGTCAGCCAAATTAGAGATTCGCTACAGTACAAACGAGGGGGCCCACGACAAATCGGTGGTTCCGGCCACTTTCGCTTCTGATTCGTTGTCAGGCGGTGTGCAATCCAGCGGCCTCCATCCACCTCACATTCCACCCGGCCACGCGTCACCGTTCTCTACCATCACCGATCTCCACTTTCCTGTATTCTGCCCTTGATTTGTCCATCGAATTACGACGGCGCCACTGCATGTGCTAGATTGGAAGAACTATGTCGCGTCGCTTAACTGGAAGGCAGTCGTGACGGTTGGATTACTATGACAGGGAGGGAACTTCGTTCACTGGGCATAATCAGAAGTTGACACAAGATAATGGAATAGCATGGAGGGGTCAGTTTGGGAATTTTAACGAAAAAAACGAAATGCTTCGACTGCAAGGAGTGGTTAGGTGGTTGTACAAGCAATGTTATTGTAGCTTGCAGTAGTCATGTAACGTAACAATCCTCTCTCTCTGTCCACACCTTTTAAAGCGGAAAATCCCATGTGAATGCCTTTCAAAATTAGATAATGTTTTTTTCTTAATACAAAATTTGTATATTTTAGCATGCATTCAGATGTAATGTATTATATATTTATTAAATTAAGACTCTAAGAGTATTTGTGTAACACATTAAATTTAAATGTACAAATACCATATATAAATAACACTTATAATTTGGCTACAACTATGATTAAAAAACTATAATACGACATAGTTATAGATTGAAAATAGAGATGAGATCAAATTGAATATCTCATTTAAGCATCTTGATTAAAAAATTGCCACGAATCTTTGACCCCCTCTTTTAAGTGTATGATGTCAACTCATACAATGCATTCAATGGCTCAACAATTTTATTTTGTTTTTCTTTATTTTAATTTTATTTTATTTTATTAGTTGTAACTAATTTAAATATTAAAGACCGTAACCCTTTTTCAAATATCTTTTATACTTCATCTAAGAATCACCGCAGATAATTATTGAGTTTCATTGTGATGAATTTGAGGCTTTGAGCCACTATCTTAGTAGTATTAAAACACCTATTTATTTTATTTTTAGAACAGTCAGTCATTGTTTAATTAAATAAAAAAAATAATATTATTAGTTATCACTCATAACATTCCTCTAAGTAAAATGATATTAAAAGAAATTATAAGTGTTTACTTTGTTATTAAATATGACTCATAGCATTTCTTCACACCAAATGAGCCTAAAAGGGGTAAATAATCATTTAGGGTAGATTTATATATGTGATAATATATAACAAAAACAATAAAAATAAATCATAATTGGAAAAACTATATCACAAATGAAAAGGCTTTTCATTACGAATTTTATCAATTTGAGAGAATGTTGATTTTATTTTTTCATAACAACCACATAATATTTTGTAAAAATCACATTCTCATTTCCATTCTTCAATCTTCATATCTTTCAAGTAAACATGATCCAAATCATTAATAATCATATTTCTTGAAATAATGATAATTTGATTGTGTTAAAAACGTAACAAAAACTCTTTAGTGGTGTTCTTTTCGTATTTTAGTTTTTAATTTTAAATTTTAAATTTTAAATTTATTTTCAATTTTGTATTTTGAGTGTCTATTTTGACATTATTAAAAACATGTTCTGTATTTGAGCGTCTATTTGAGTCTCCACTACTTAAACAAATATAACATGTTCCTCATGTAAATCTCATGCACATTGGCACACATAAGGCTAAGTTTAACCCTTGGGCACCCACTATAAATGGGACATTTGGCTTTTGGCTCTTAAATGCCATTTGCCTTAGTATTGGACCCTTTAGGAGGATTCAAAGCTCTCATTTATTGAACTATCTCTTTTGGCACACAAATTTTGATTTCATTTCTCTTAAGGGGTTGGGGAGTCCATCTATATGGTTTCCTAGATTTCTTTTGATATTTTAGCTTTGGCTTTGTGTTTGGAGGATTAGAATTCTTTTTCATAATTAATGTTGTCAAAAACTTCTCTATTGCACACTTTTCTAATGTGAGCTTAGAGTTTTAAACTTTTAAAATCAATACTTCTTTCTCCGAGATGAGGAATTTTTCAACTATTTTATTATCTATTTTTGCTTCATTTTCATTTTTAAGTTTTCCTTCTAAGATTTCATTTTCTTCTTTGAATTCTTGAATCTTTTCTTTTAAAATCTATACTTCATTTTTTAAAGATTCGTTCTCCATTTCAAGATCTTCTTTTTCCTTAGCAAAAGATTTCTTTGCATTCTTAAACTCTTTCTTAAGAGATTTAAATTTAACAAATAACTCCTTAAATGCCTCTTGGAGTTCATCAACTCCTACATTCTCTTCTTCTTCATCCTCTTCTTGAGCCATAAAGCATACATGTGTCTTTTCCTTGTTGGATTGGAATGACTCACTAGAATCATCCATATCCCATGCGGGAATGACATTTTTCTTTGATTTCTTTGCTCTTTTTTCTTCCTTTTTCTTTTTCTTTTTCTTTTTCTCCTTACATTTGAATGCTAATGTTTTCTTTTCATTATACTCTTTAGCATCTTCATTCATTTTCCTTAGCATTCTAAAAATATTTGAAGCTTTTTCGAACCATCCATTCAAAATACTGAATGTCTCACTAAGCCATAATTTACATCTTTGATATTGAGACATAAGAAAACTCATTTTAGAATTATTGGTTCCTTCATGAATTCTCTCTAATTCTTTCCATAATTCATGAGATGTGAAGCATGAAGATAATTTTCCATACTCACTAGGCATTAAAGAACTAAGAATTATATACCTAGCCCTATGGTTCATTTCTATTTTTCTTAGGTCTTCCTTTGACCATTCTTCCTCATTTTGAGAGGATAAATCAAATTCATTCTTAACAAGTCTCCACGAAAGATAGCTTATAGAAATGATATAGAATTCCATCATAATCTTCCAAATAGCATAATCTTTTCTAATGAGCATTGGAGGACTAGAGGGGATTAAGACATCACTTAGGGATTGGCTAAAATAAAAGGCCATTGTAAGATCTTATCCTGAGATTTCAGATTGATAATCACAAATATTTTAAGACCCGCTTTGATACCAATTATTGATCCCTTGACACACACAAATGGCCACTCAAGAAGGGGGTGGATTGAGTGATTAAAATTAATTAAACCAAATTCTTCTATTTTAAAAACTCTTGAGATTTTCTTATACACAAAATACACTTATTATAAATATATATGTTATTTGAAAATGATAACAATATAAATACACAATATAAACACAAGATATGTAGTGGTTCGGTATCTTTACACCTACTTCACTCTTTCAAGATCAACCCGACACTTGAAGTGTAGTGACCCGTAAATAGTAATTAAATTAATTTTTGACTTATTGTGTTAATATAAATTAAAAGAAATATTAAAAATTAACTTGTTGTCATAAATAAAAAATAAATTATGTGATTTTAAGGAAATAAGAAATTAGGGTAATTAATTAATTATTTTAGAATATTCTAGAATAAGAAAAAAATTGAAATAAAATTAAAATGTGGAATTTTTAGAAGTTTCGGGTGTTAATGTAATTATTAAGGGGAGGCGTATGTGTAATTTCCAAAAGTTGGGGGTGGCTGGTGTATTTCCGTAAAAGGGACCGAAGATCCCTTTAAATAAAATGGCGCACAATATATGTATGAAGGTGTGTGCGGCGCGGGTGGTTGCGGGCATGCGTGAGAGGCCGATCACGGGTTCGAGCCCGCAGGTGCGCGCACGCGAGGCAGTGGATTTTGGCTGATTTTAATCAGTCTAGGCGTCCCAAAATAATGTCGTTTTGGGTTAGAGGTGGTGGCCTCCCAGCGGCAGCCACGTGGCCGCGTTTTGGCCGCTTCTTTTGGCCAATTTAAGACTGCTTTTCTGCTCGATTTTTACAGCACGAACAGTGAGCAAAATTCCAGCAATTTGGTGCGCACGCGAGCAAGAAAATTTGATGATTTTGGTGGAAAAGTCAGGATTAAACTGAGTTTAATCAAAGATTTAATTTGCCAGGTCTATAGAGAAGCTAGTAATTAATATTCTGTACGGTCAGAATTTCGTTTGGAGTCCGATTTTGTTAATTTTGGCAAATAATTTGGGTGTTGCAGTTTGTATAATTTTTGCCGCTTTTGAACCAAACGAGCCTAAGGATATCTCTGTTAAGGCAAGTTCTTTATACCCTTTATATTGTCCATTTCGTTATCAATTTATTTGACCTCCCTTCGCTTATTTCGACCGTTAGTTAAATATGAAAATTTTGAACGGTTAGTTTTAAATTTAGTTAATTAAGCTGGTCTTGTGGATTTCATTCGTTGGTTGTCTACGAGGGGTTTGTGCCACCCTCTGCCTATTGGGAATGATGTTGTATTCACTCGGGGCTAGGTTCTTAGCGGTTCGGGTATTATTATTGGATTTTTGGTTGTTTATAGGCTATAATAGTTGTGCAGTGGGGCAAGGATCGGTGGTTCGGTGACGGAGTGACTGTTGTCGGTCTATCTTAGGCCGCCGGCTAGTCTCTCCTACCCACTGACCGTTGACCGGTGTCAAGCACTGTTGACTAGCTCTGCCGTTAGGTGATTATAGCATGATTGGTATCATTTATTTCTTATTGCATGTTTCGGTGTGCACATGGGTACGGGCTGCATGTGTGGGGTTTTCATGATCTGGTTATGCTTGGTCACGGACATCCTAACTTGGTTATGATGCATCTAGCACGGGCATATGCATCGTGTGTGGTTTACTATGTGGGCGGAGCATGACCTGATGCCTTGATGTATGGGCGCTAGTATATCACGTTGATGCTCACTACGCCATTGCATTTTATGTGCATTGCATGGTTACTGATAGTATTTAGTTCTCGGACGGGAGTACCGTTCCGAGGAAGCCTATGGCTCGGTTGTCGGGAGTACTGACGTGGATACGGGTGACGGGAGTACCGACCCGGGATAGTGCGCACAGGTTTGTTGAGGATACTTATTGCCTTTCAGGATAGCGGCAGGTTGGTATGAAACTTGGGTGCCAGGTGTCTTGTGTGGGCCCCAAGGACCGGTATGTGCTTTTATTATACTGCACAGTTGTGTTGTAGCATCTCATAGCTTGTGTGTACGTGCGGGACTGTGTTTGGGGTGGTTTCTTCTTTTATTTATAGTCTTTCATTTCTTATAAACTTGCTGAGTCTTGCGACTCACCTTGCTTTCCATCATTCTAGGTAAGGGTAAAGCGAGGGCCGAGGGTGAGGATCGTTCCACTTAGCAGCCGACCGCGTTGGTTCGGTGTACAGTTAGCCTCCCCCGTTATCTCTGATATTTTGTCGGTATTTTTGTTTTTCATTTTTGACTGTGCCGGATTATTCCCTGTATCTTTTATTTGTTGGCACAGGTGTCTGTATATTTTTATATACTCCTTGACCGCTGTTCCAGCGGGGTACTTATGGGCATGCATATTTACCGTTTTTGCTTCCGCTGCTATATTTCTTATGTATTCATGCCAGGGTATTTTTGTCTTGTGTTTATTTCTTTTCCCTTCCGTAAGCGCTTCAGTTTGGATAGACCGGGTGGTTGGGATATCCGGGCGGGGGTGCTTACATGAAGTTCCACTAAAATCACAACACTAGGTTTTCTCACAAGATCATCTAGCAAATTTGTACACCCTGAGATTTTTCCCTTAACTCACCTCGAAAACTAATACAGTAATACAACACCACCACCTAGATTACAATAGGCTCTAGGATACCATACCACAATCCAATATAAATAAATCAATTATATGTCCAACACACTTGAACTAAAATGGATATCAATACAAGAATAATATACAAGACAAATGAAATAATACAAGTTATCACAATGGAGAGAATGTCTTCTCTTTTACCTTGAGCTTTAATGGATAGATCTTTGAATTTGAGCCTTGGATTGCTTTGAAATGAATGCTTGAGAGTTTCGAAGTGCTTTAGAATGATAGGTCTTTGATTGAGCATTAGCCTTCTCCAAAAATCTCTTCTTGATATATATAGTGGAGCTTTTAATGAATCTGTAACGGTTAGGAAAAATTTGACTATTGGATTCAAGAGTCAACTTCTCTAAAATAGGACTCGACTTCTATTTGAAATAGGAGTTAACTCTAGTTATACAAGAGTCGACTTCTCTAATGCTAGAGTCGACTCTTCAAAAAATACCAATATTGTCAGGTCGATTCTGCATCAACTGTTCTCGGTTGGGTCACCTCTAGTTTTGCAAGAGTTAACTCAAACTTAAAGGGAGTCGACTCTAGATATATAAGAGTCGACTTCTGAGGCCAGATTTTATAGAAAATAGATTTTATACATATAGTAATTGTTTGAAGATATAAGCCATATAGCATGTATATAATATAAGATATTTACATTCTATTTTATTTTAATACAAGTAAATGTCCTCATTTTATTTTATTTATATTTTACATTCTATTTATTTTAATACATAAATATAAATAACAAAGTACCCCCCTATTTGGATTTAATAAAAATATCTAAAAAATCAAAATTCAAATAGATAAGAAAGTAGATTTTTTGTTTTAGAACAAATTCCAGATTTGACAATTTTAGCACTTCCAAAATATATACTTTATATTTCTTGAAAAATTTATTAAAAAATATTTTAACACTAATGAATATTAGTTATGAAAATACCGAGAGTTAAGTTTTCCAAAAAAAAAAATATTTTCTTATATGTTCCCTTATAGCACGTTAATCTTTCAGATTTAGAGAAATAACATTTATTAGTTCATTTTGATACATAAAATACTACAATACTTAAGACATATAAAAAATACATTAGGGGTTTTAAATATACCAAAAATAATTTTATTAAAATTATATTTTGTTAATCTTCAAAACACACAATAGATTGATTGAAGCAATTTGGCTCAACATTTACCTGCAAATTGAAATCTGACAATAATTTTGAGATTCAGATTACCCACAACATAAATATTAAAAAAATATAAATCATAAAATAACAAAATATTGATTTATCATAAACATAATCCAAAATTTTAGAAATATTACTAAAAAGAAAAATTAATAAAAAATAATATTACATATTCAATCTGGGAATGGAGGATAATAGAGGATTTGAGCTTGGCAGAAGGAAGAGATGACAAAAGGAAAAAATCCCCAACTCTCAACCCTGAACCTTGAAAAGGGAAGAAATCCCCAACTCTCAACCCTGAAGAGAAGGAGCCGCATGAGAAAGAAATGGTAAAAGAAAGAAATGATCGGCGACGGCGGGCGTGATGGCGAATCTAGATGTGGAGGGCGGTGGTGAGTATGGATGATAGATCTGGGCGTGGTGGGTGGTGGCGATAGCGATGATGGTGATGGTCATGAAATGCGTGGTGAGTGGTGGTGGTTGAGCTTAGAAAAAGATAAAGATAAAAAAAAAATATAAATATTTTCATGTTTTGGATTCAAAAAATCTATTTTGGTTGAAAACAACCAAACTGTAATTTTAGCATTTTGGGTTTTTTTGTATACTTTTTTGTGTGTTTAAATAATATATATTTTTAAAAATAAGTAGAAAAAAGCATTTAAAATATTTTAAAAAATTAAAAATAAAAAACAGGCTGAAAAGAAGAAAGAGAGCTTTTATCTTCAATTTTGGGATTTTAGTTGTTTTGCGTCTTATGCTTATATTTAACGACATAGAAAGTACCCACGGAGTCCTAAACATTTCTCAGCCAATGAAACCAAAACAGCACAGCTGACAGCTCCGCCAAGCTGTGACCCAAGTCCGAACGACAATGGTATGTCTGTAAATTAGATGGTAAAGAGGGGTAATTTCCTGTCCAAATATGTTCTCATTTTGCAGTAGTGCTATTTAATGCGAAGCGGTCCACAAGGTTAACATGTGGTCTGCGTGCATTTAACCTTCTGTTCAGACTCCCACAGAACCACTTGGAAGTCGGGACCCCGTCCCCACGCTTTCTCTCTGAGCTTCCACCGCCACCGTCCATGCCGGCCGGAATTTCCATCGCCGCCTCGGGCCCCCGCTCCTTCATCCTTACCCGGAAATACCCATTACTCGGCCCGGGACCCGAATCCACTATCAGTACTCCGACTTGCCTGTTCTCTCTGCCAGCTCGCCCGTTCGGCACCGTGCTCCGGTCAGGCTGGAGGACGGCGAAAACGGTCTGTTTCGTGGTGAAGGAAGAAGAATTGGCCGCCCAACTCGAAGCCGGTGACCAGGATGAAACGGGCGGTGTAGAAACGGATAAGCGGATCTCCGCCGCCCGCGTGGAGGAGAAGCTGGCCCGGAAGAGGTCCGAGCGGTTCACGTACCTCGTCGCCGCCGTGATGTCTAGCTTTGGCATCACTTCCATGGCCGTTTTGGCTGTCTACTATCGCTTTTCTTGGCAAATGGAGGTACTCTCTCTGAGTTTCGGGTGGAAAGTGAGATGGACGTAGTCATGTAGACAATTTGTCGAACCATCTTAAATTTGTGTTTCTTTGTTTGATTCCTTCTAAAATCTCTCCTTGTTCTCAATCCGGGCTTATTTTTGTTTAGGGCGGAGAGATTCCCTATTCGGAGATGTTTGGCACATTTGCTCTCTCTGTGGGCGCTGCCGTAAGTTCTTCTTCCCTTCCAATTTTCGCCTTCCGAATCGATTAAATTCCCATTTCACTATTGCTTCGTGTCGGATTCAATCGGTTACCTGTGTTTGATCGAATTGGGTAACGTCGAATTTCAGGTAGGCATGGAGTTCTGGGCGAGGTGGGCTCACCGAGCTCTCTGGCACGCTTCCTTATGGCACATGCACGAGGTTCGTTTCCATTCCCCCCCAAATCAACTCTTTCTGCTCTGGTTGGTTGCCAAGAATATTCGAAACAACGAAATTAGAATTGAAACGTCGATTCATCCATCCATCCCGCTTTCCTATCGTCTCTGATCATTTTCCTGTTCTGGTTGCAGTCTCACCATAAACCCATAGAAGGCCCCTTTGAGCTAAACGACGTCTTCGCCATTATCAACGCCGTCCCGGCTATCGCACTCCTCTCCTACGGCTTCTTCCACAAAGGCCTTGTTCCCGGCCTCTGCTTCGGAGCCGTAAGCTCTCTTTCCGCCATTAACGTGTAATTATTGTTACGTAATCAACTGATTTAATTTCGAAAGTTCAATTTTAAAGCCATAAATCAGTGAACTGTAAACACTTGTCTATATCAAGGCTGATAGTACGCTGAATCGCTGATAGATAGTGTCATGCACTAGAAAGTAGATCACGGACTCAATGACGAAAAGGCCCCTGTTGAAGTGGCATATTTACGCGGTCAACTTTTATTTATTTTTTCTTTCCTTTTTTTTTTTGTTTTTGCGAACAGGGTCTTGGCATAACGGTGTTTGGGATGGCCTACATGTTCGTCCACGATGGTCTTGTGCACAAGAGATTCCCTGTGGGCCCCATTGCTGATGTACCTTACTTCAGGAGAGTCGCTGCAGCTCATCAGGTAACAACGTTAAATTACATTTATGCCCTTCGTAGTTGCATGAATTATTATTATTATTATTATATAAAAACCATCAGGTAAATTGCGTGTTTCTCGTTTCGTTGAATTGGTGTCGTCGAGGTTTTGGTAAAATTCTATTTATATATATATATCGTGCATTTTCGTAATTTTAAAATTATGCTAATTTTGTAAAATTTCAAAAATACTAAGTATACTAACTATAGCGGGTAATTTATAGAACTTTTCAATAGTTAAGAATTCAATGTAATTAAAAAAAAAGTAAAGGATATTTAAAAACTGATAAAAATCCTTAAAAGTAATTGCATTGATTATCTTTGTTGCTTAAAAATTAAATTAGATTACTTTTGACTATTATTTTAGATTTACCTAATACAGAATACACTAACATTTTTATATACTCATATTAATTTGTTTAACAATGAAATATTTTTTTAGTGTAATTTTGCAGAACTGGGGGTACATGTTGTAATTAGCTAAAGCTCAAGTGTTTAAGTCAAGTGTAATTTATTCTAAAAATCATTTTAAAAACTTTTTGAAAGACCGTTTGAATGCTTCTACGACAACTTAACAAATAAAATCTATCTATAATAATAATAATAATAAAATAACAAAAGAGAAATAGATCTGAACGTGTTCATGTCTTATTTTAAAGTAAAACATATATAGGAGGAGATTATGGGTGTCGATCCAAATCAAACCAAACCACGTGGGATAGATAATAGATTATGATGTATATATAAATTTCAGAAATCATTATTACGCAACTAATCATGATTTAACTAGTTTAATGTGAATCAATTAAATATTGCAATTGTTAATTGTTTTTGGGGCAACGGAATCTAACGGTTCAAATCTTCTTTGATCGTGATGTCCGGCATGCAGTTGCACCACTCAGACAAGTTCAATGGAGTCCCGTATGGCCTGTTCTTGGGACCTAAGGTGGGTTGGCTTCTTCACACTCCACCTCCATCTCACTTTATTTATTTGTTATTTAAGTTTGTTAATTTGATAAACAATAATTTTAAAGACATCTTATTTTCAGAAAAAAAAAATTATATTGATTTGTAATAAATATATTTTTCTTTTATTATTTTAATAACTAATAAATTATTTTAAAATTAAAAACATAAAGTAATAATGACCGGTATTTTAGTGCAGTGGTTAATATTAGATACATTGTGACCAATTAGATCAGACTCCAAAATTGGGAACTTATATGTTCTATACATGTGTTCATTTGATTGGTTATTATTATATAATAATTGCAAAATGTAGAGGGGAGCTAATCGGGTGTGGTTGGGTGCAGGAAGTGGAGGAAGTGGGAGGAGATGACGAGCTGGAAAAGGAGGTGAACCGAAGGACCAGATTATCCAAAGGCTCGTGATTGGTGGTTTGTTGAAGCGGATTTGGCTTGCCGACATAGAGAAACACTAGCCGTATTGAGTCAAATTCAATTGATTTTGCTTATGGAGTACAAAAAAGGGCAAAAAAAAAAGAAAAATGAGTTTCCTGATTGTGTTATCCTGATCGATCGACTGGGTGTACAGCTTTATGTTGTCCGACGTGGTTCTCTGCCATTGGATGTTCCCGATTGCACCGATAGGAGAAAAAGCATGAGGATGTACCGTAATAGTGTATGAATAATCTCAAATATATAAGCATACGGATACGGATACATCAACGATTCTATTCCAGGATCCAAGCAAGCTGTTTTTTTTTTTTTTTTTTAACATATAAGGAGAGAATAATTAGTTTTTTTTTTTTTTAACATTAATGTTTGAGTGTTTGCTAATGCTAATGGCATTCAGGTTTGGTTAGGCTATAGATTACATACTAATATATGGACTAAATTGATAATGTGACCGTGCCTCTACTTTTAAGCTCAATTAATTAAAATTAAGTTTTGGGTTTCAATTTTGAGGGTGGGTTATATAGCTATATATACCTAAGTGTGCTTGTGCCCTAGGTTTAAAATTTTGGATTTAAAAGTGATTTGATCATAAATAGCTAAGTGTGCTTGTGCCCTAGTAATTTCCAAGAATAATGAAGGAAGGCAAGTATAATTAAGTATTTTGATTCCAAAACTGTGTACAGTTGAGTAGTGCCCTAAACAATGGTCAATCCAATCCAATCCAATCCAATCCCTTGAAAGTAAGTAATATCCTCGCCTTATCCTCCTCCTCATCCAATCAATTAGAAAACTTTCCAAAAGTAAAAGTAATGTAATTAATTAATTTGTAACTTCCAACTTGCTTATAATAGAAAGAAACAATCACCAATCTGGTCATCAGAGTGACAAGCGTCCGACACAGAATGGACGGCCTGCCGGCCCATTCCCGTTGTGGTACTGTGGTGCAACCACTAATCCCATCAATTATCTCCCTCCTATAGTAAGATTGCTTTAATCAAATCATTTCATTTGTGCCGAAAGGCTAAAGCTGCTGCTGGTAATCCAAATAAATAATTAACGGCCGGTGCTTCAATTTATAAAAAAAAGATTTCACATATTATTCCTTTTGAGTTTCTCTCTTATTGTTAATAAAAAAAAAAGAAAAAATATTTTAAGAATAATTAATGTTACTACTATATATATATATATATATTAAATTAAAGATACCAAACATCACAATTTTCTTCTTTTCCCTTTTAAATTTAAAGTTGGCTTGGCGAAGAATGTAATGGAAAGCTATATATATCTCTTGCAATTGGAAAAGAACTGGAGTTGGAAGAGGAGGGAAGCAAACTGGCTGGCTGGCTGGCTGCTGATCTGAGGCTCCCGGTTGATTTGATGTTGAAAAAGGATTATCTATTGCTTGTGATTGGTGATAACGTGGATTACTTGCCCAAATCCAACAAGCCATCCCGCAGTATTGTTTCTTTTCTTCTTTCTCTTAGTATCATGACATTCAACGATGGGGTCAAATAAGATTTCATTATCAAACAAAATTGGTATTTATTTTAATGAAACAAAAAGAATATTGTAAAGATATTTATTAGGATCTGATCTGATCTGATCTCATGTGTTATATGATTTATTATTGATGGGTCAAAATATGATTGCATTTTAAATGATACATCTATTAAAATAGATAGCTAGGCTATGTATAGTAATAAGAGTGAAACTATAATTTTATCTCCACTCTAAAAATCATAAAAAAATAATATTCGACCATACGTCAAAAGCTTTTGTAGGACTTTTACCCATTTCCACTGTCACCAACGTCTAAGAAAGGAGGGGAATAATGGGATTAGGATTATCCAAATTTCCACATTCAGTTTGGTAGTGAGTGTTATCGCTGCAATGGCCAGCCTGACCTTTTGGAAGAATTGCCAATGCCCAACCCCACCTCACTAGTTGGTTGAAATGGTTAGACTTTTGCTTGCTTCAGTTGTTACCCACTGTAAATACCTTATCTCATGTTTCCATTCACTAACTTTATTATTATTTTTTAAAACAAGTGAGTAAAATTGGATGTTTAAAAGAATATTATGTGTGATGTTTGATGTGTATTGCTCTGTCTATGAAATTAAATAGGATGTAATTAGATTCAATAATCTTTTATTAAATTTTTAGAACAATATCATTAGGCTCTTCATATTTTAAACTCAAATTACCGTGGTGGAGGATCACGTCGGGATCAAACTAGAGGGAGAGAGGAAGTAATTGAAACTCTCGAGAGTCAAAATTTAAGTCCATAGATTCACTAATGCTATCACCCTAATAATACAAATTCTAAACTTTTTTAATTGGATTTAAGGAATGTTTCAAAGTTAATTAACAAGGTTAAACTTAAAGCTTTTAGGATTGCTAACAATAAGGTTAGCACTTGGTTAAAGCCAATTTCCTTACTTCTACTCCAACCTGAACACAAAAATCATGCTCCATATTTGGTTTGTACCCAAATCACTCATTGGTTGTGCTCTGGCTAGAACAACTCTCTCTCGAGCTCCCCTTTTCGCTTGTAGACTAGTGAGTAGGATTGGCTAGGAGATTCCTCAAACATTCTCATATGCTTAAGTTTGTATAGCTGAGAAGGGAAAGGTTTAAAGGAGTTTGGCGGCCAAAAAATAAAATAGCAAGTTAGAAGAGAGAAAATGTGTCTGTGTGCGTAAAAAAAAGTGAGATTTAATTTATACTTTTTTACGTGGTGTTTCGTTTCTCTTTATATTTATTTTATCTTTTATGATCACAATAAATAAGTTAAGGTTACCTATATTTGCAGGAAGTTTGTGGAAGACTAGTGATGAATATAATTAATGTCTCTCGTGTTGTGGGACGTTATCAAATGATAGGGTATACTCGTTGATGATGTCAAATATTGAAATAATTATTTTGTCCACGTAACATCTTTGGGTTCTTTGTATGCTAGTGACATAAATATCTGACATCATCAGTATTGATACTAAAGAGAGACTGTGAAGATTGAAAACAGTTTTAAATTAATATAAGGAAGTTTTATTAATAAAATATCAAATTAAAAACAATGTCAAATTTGAGAATAAACAATTTATACTCAAATCCACCCGAACTTGGTTAAAAACGCTATTAATGTTAGGGTCAGGTCAAGTTAGAACCCCCTCATAATGTTCACCTAATTAATTAACCAATTAGTTACAGAAAAAAATTAATTAACCAATTGAATTAATAAATAGACAGATGAAGCAAAAATCTCGGCAGATCAATGCATGTTCTATCCCATCACCATTAGGTACTAAGGAACCGGGCTTGGACGGCCCAATGGCTTTGAACATATTGGGCCACAGAGAGTTGATTGGATGAAGAACAAAGAATTATTTATTCAGCGCTGTCATCGCCCTTGGCAGCGACCAGCGAGATGTCAGGTGCGATCGAAGACGTCAGAGTCGAAGATATCAGCGCCATCAACTCCCAATCCAGCATCAGGATCACAACTGCAGTGGGAACGGAAGCATTTGTGAAGAGCATCCATGCCAGAAGAATGGCAATGCACACAATGAAGTACGTGTTCTGGATGTCAGGAAATTATACCTCACATCCAGATAATGATTATGACCCGAAAGCACTTCCAGCCAGGGGATAAATTGCAGCAGATCTCCGAGGAATAGAGGGCGATGCCTTCACCGGGATATGCATTTCTAATGTGAGTATTGGCATATCAAGCAGCTCAAAGAAAATGCCATGGAACTGCAGTAACATTAAAGAGAAGGTGTTACAAGCAGTGTGACTCCTCAGCCATGTACTTGATGCGCAGCGTGGCTCTGTCAGATCCTGTGATTTCCCGGAAGAGAGGCTGCCTACTGAGAATGTACAGTTGAAGACTCTCTCTGCTGCTGCCATCTATATCTGAGATGTTATAATTTATATAATAATCATTTGTATCTGATGAATTTTGATGACAACCATCTTGGTTCAGAAAAAAGGTCATCAAGACAAAGCCGTCTGCAAGTCTATTGATCAAAGTGGTCCTCCATTTTATTCTCAGGAATGCCCTTAGAGGAGAACGGAGAAACAGAACTTCTCAGCTAAAAGAACGGTGGGTAATCCAGAATCTGATCATATTTTTTGTTTGGGTGGGAAATTTTCAAATCAATCAGAGCAAGAACTTGTTATTATGGATTATATTATAATCTAGTCCAGAGAGCACTTGATGAGGATGGTATCTTTGTTTAGGTTTCAATAAAATTGGCAGGCACAATCCGACCAAATTTTTTTATCTTTTAGGTTACGTTCAGTTTTTGAGGACTGATTTCGTAGAACTGATTTAACATGTTAATGTGACAAGTAGGGATTTGATTACCCAATGCTATACATCACCATTTTGTATCGCCTTCCCTGACATTTCTCTCAAAAAATGGGCCAAACAGCAAATTTCATTTAGTGGTGAAATGAAATGGGGGAAAAAAGAACAAACTAATAAGATGCACCATCTTTGACTTAATAAAGAATCAAGTGGCACTGCTAAAGATTTTCTTAAACAAAAGCAAAAGATGCCTTTTTCTTTTTCTTTTTTTTTTCCCTAAATAACTACAATATTTATATACATAAATAAATATATACATGCACTACATAGAGATTTAGAATTCATATTATTTGATTCAACGAGTTTTATGTTGACTGTTGTTATCTAATATAATTCTTTTTTTTTATTCAAATTCGATCAATTCTATATAAAATTTCGTCATCACTAGAATTGAAGGGATTATTAGAGACATATTGATAAAAACATATAAAAAATGGTTATCTTCTAATTAAAAAACTATTTCCAAATTGACATAATTTTGCATTCAAGACTACCTTTTCGAGAAACAAAAAAAATCTTAAAACTTCAGCTTTTTACTTGATCTGTTCTGCCTTAAGATCTCCTCAAGTTTTTATAGCACTCCCTTCCACCAAAATTTACCTTAAGCAGCATTCTCCCCATGCTGGACAATGGCCTGAAGATTCTCGTTTGAGGAATCACAGCGACAAGTTTTATTCCTAATACAGCCGCCCTGCATTTTAAGAAACGCACATCATCAAATGAGCAGAATTTATAGGAAATATGTCATTTACAAGCTACATAAGCTAGACTACAAGATTACAGCCATTTGAAGCTTGCTCTTACATCACTGAGCAACAAGTCAACTGGCTCAAACATGTGAATTAAATCTCCCATCCTCGGCCTACTTTTTGCATCTGGATCGACACATCTAAGTGCAATCAAAAGGACTCTCTTCAGTTCCTTCAAAGAAGGCATATCCGGCATTTTAGGATCCACAACATCGTAGTTTTGCTTTGCAACCATAGATTTTATCCAGTCTATCAAGTATACCTGCAATTGGAGATTCATATCAAGTATTAACTGCTCTATTTGTCAAGCTGCAGAAATCATAATATAAACTATCAACCTCTGCTTTATTTTCAGTGGAGTAATTTACCGGGGTCCTCCCCGTTATAATCTCCATGAGAAGTATCCCAAAGCTATGAATATCCGTTTTCTCACTAAAAACACCAGTATAAGCAAATTCCGGAGCAGTATAACTACAAAAAAAAGAAAAAAGAAAAAGATGCAGAACCAGTCAGTGAAATAAGCATTACGAAATTAAGCTTCAGACATTTACATATGTTTTAGTGGCCTGGTGCTAAGTTAAATGGCACACACTGACCCGGACATTCCCTTGGTAGAGGTTGCAAAACAACTCCACTCTGGTCCTAAGATTTTTGCAATGCCAAGATCGGATAATTTAGGATTCCATTGATGATCAAGTAGAATGTTACTTGATTTAACATGTTGATGGATAACCTTAGGTTCAATATCCTCATGCAGGTATGCCAGACTGCAGAAAAACAATCTTCTTCAAGTTAACAGTCATAAATTTTGGCATCTAATTCTCTCTAGCTAAAAAGAATAATAACATGAATCTGGAATTGCACACCCTTTTGCAGCTGCTTGGATAATGTTCATTCTGATTTTCCAAGTTAGAGGACTAACTTCTCTTTTGCATCCATGAAGCCACTGGTAAAGGCTACCATTGTCCACATACTCATACACAATCATCCTTATCATCCACGGAAGAGAAAAGGAATGAAAGAAAATGCAGCATTTGTTATATTCTCACCTACATATTGGAAATTTACATGAATGCTTAGAAACAAAAGAGGCAGTACCTGCAGTGTTCTTCGCTGCAGTATCCGAGCAACTGGACCAGGTTCTTGTGTCTAGCATGCCCAAACGCTTCCACATTTGCTACAAAATTTTCGGGTTTACCACTGGCAAATTCACAAGTTTTATGAATACATGAAACCTTAAACAAACTTAAGATTCATACTTAATAAGCTTAGGGTTGAGCAATGCATGTATATATGCATTGGCCAATAACCATTAGGTCACTCAAACCATAGAATTTTTGCAAATAAAACATATATCAAGAGATATTATTTTGTGATTACGAGGCAGCATCAGTAGATTTTGGTATCTCAAACTAATTATTTGTTGTCAGAGTTAATGATAATGATAAATCCATAAATACTCTTCTAAGCAAGAAAAGTAACGATATGTATGTATTTTCGAATTTATCTTTACTTAACAAGGGGACACTAAAGTTTGCTCTCATCAACTAACTGCCGCTCGTAAAACTAATTCTAGAGAAAAGATTGATCACTAAATTTATTAACTTACCTGTCATATAACTTCTTGATTGCAACTCGCGTGCCGTCGAACAATACACCGCAGTAAACAATCCCATTTTCTCCACAGCCAATCACATTCTCACTGGCAAAACAATTCGTGGCCACTTCAATTTCCCCCAGACTGTAGCACTGCTTCATCATCTTAACATCGCCAGAGAACCCGGCCGCCGCCCCTAACTCCGCAAAACCAGCACTCCTCACCCACCGGCCGGACACCGCTGGCGGCATCCCCGGAGTTCCGGTGCCTAATTCGATCTCCAAAATTCTACTCGACAACAACCTCCTGTCTAGCGAAGAGGAATTACAGAGAGAGTTCTTGAAACCTGCGGGGCTCAGTGCGGTGAAGCGAGAAGAAATCTGTTCCAGGCGGCGGCAATAGAGGAAGTAGAGGCAGAGAAGTGAGAGAAGGAGAAGAAGCGAAGCTGCGACGCAGATGAGAAGGAAGATCCATAGCTTGAGGCCGAAGAATGAAGTGTGATTCGAGAGGTTGTGATCAAGAAATGGAACGATCAGAGCCATAGACGAAAGATGAAGAGAGATCTGAAACGTGAAACTAAAGACAGATAATCGGAGCTTTGTTTTGGTCTTATGGGAGACTGTTTCTTCTTCTTCTTCTTCTTCTTCTTCGAATTCGAATCTTTGGTTGGCTAACGGAAAACCGAGAGTAGCGGGAAAGAGGGTCCGGATATGGTGTGGGGGGGACCAGTGTCTTATGGTGGACAGCCGGATCATGGTGGCCGTTTGATTTAAGCTTTTATAAATATGAATAAAAATATAAAAAATTGATTCGGAAGCTAATTCTGACAAGCATGATCATGGACATGACCATTCGAGAAAGCGAGTGCTTGGCTTAAGAACTCATGAAAACACAAACATATATTTTATTACATTGATAACTTATTTTGTTCTCTCATCTCGATATATATATATATACATATATTATTCTTTTAAAATTGTATCTGAAAAAAATAATCTAATAAAGCTTAAAATTCACTACCTAATTTGATTATTGTAAAATTAAATGGGCCGTAAAATGCCATTCTAATATTTGGTCCCGTAATTGTAGATCTTTTCATTATATATCGTAGTAGTAGGCTGGCCTTGTGTACTTGCTACATATTTCTATTCTTTCTGCTAAAGACAGCAAGACATTTAGAAACACGACATGTAAGGAATGAGAGTTAACAAAAAATAAAATGTCTTTAAAATATGAGTCTAATGGAGATGGGAAAGGGTCCTTTGTCCCCACTCTCCTCCCCAACCCCGCTGACATCCCTAAACTGCCAACAGAAAAAAGACTACGCAATTATAGAGTCAAGCAACTGTCAATGCATCACTCAGAACTCCAAACACACAACAGTCATAACAACTCTCTCTCTTTCCCTTGTATGGCTCTGTACATCCTGGCATTCTGTTAATAACAGCCGTCTACAGTTGGAATACTGGGTCGGCTAAAACAAGATCGCAGGGCTCAAACCACGCTATATTTCCGGGCTGCAAGTTGAAATTCGCAAGGAAAGAATGACATTACATTCCGAGTTCATCTGATCCAGCACCGCAGTTTTGATGGTTGTTTCCAATCTACTGTTTCACAAAGTGGAATGGAGGGCGAAGGCACAGTCCCTCGATGGCTCCATGGACTGGCATCCTCACAGGCTGCAGCTTGATCTCATAAAGCTTTGGCCATAGCTTTCCTGTGACTGGAGAGAAGAGAAGCAGCAGCTAAATGGATTTGGGGTGCCAAGTAAAACCATACTCCAAGAAACAGCCAATGAGCAGCAAGGTAACAGTCTCAAATATCAATTTCTTAAGTTTGTTCTTCATCATTAATCATATAACTTAAACTAAAAATGGAGACAATCTCCAAGACTTATCAAGTACGTGACCATTTTTTCCCTGGAAAGCCATCAAGAATAGAAAAATTTTATACATGTTGCATCAAAACGATACTCTACTAGGATATGATAGTTGCCCTGTGGAATATTTTTCTAGGCATTTCAGATAGAGACTTAATAAAATACCTGTGCCCCATTTGTTTACATACTGACACTGTTTATACAGTTTTGCAACCCAAAAACAATTTCACTACCAGATAAATCATAAATTTGGGAGAACAGGCATACCAAACTAATTTAGAATATGTTTTTTCTTTTGGTAAATGTTGTCTCAGAAAATTTTTAGGCACAAGGTTCCACAATCTTTCTTGGACAAAAATGATAAAATATAGGAAAACAACAATGTACTCGAAATTTTCATTATTTTCTTTAGTCCATAAAGGTTATACATCCATAAAATTTTCATTATTTTCAGTTCCTAAAACACCAAGAACAAAAGAGGGACACCAGTGTTCCCACTTGTTTTAACTTCAGCAACCTAAATCATGCTGGAAAATATTAACCTTTTCCTCCAAACATAATCTTCTAGACACTGGCATATAAGATTGCTTAAAGGGAGAGATAACAATGGCAACAATGGTAGATAAAGGACAGAGAGCTAGGACTTACCAAAAAGGCGATTTCTATCTTTATCCCATGCTATGCCATTTAAAACATCAATATCCTGGAAAGTCACAAAGATGAATATGGTAAAGACAACACAAATTCAAAGAAAAATATCTTCTCAATTAAAAAATGAAGCCATTTATAAAGAAAGGCTAGTCATAAAAGCTTACACTTGCACCAGCTGCTATCAAGCCTTCCCTAAAAATCAACAGATCACTTAGTAAATACATATCTAAGTAACCACACAATACAAGATGAAAATCAAATTTTAAAGAAGTAGAAATGAAATGGCATGACCTTAGATTGTGAAGAAGAACCCATCCAAGAACAAGACCATCTTTTTGTGATATCATGGCAATGCAGTCAGTCTGAATGGCAAGAATAGAAATTGTTAGGAGAAAATGAAAACCAACAATTAAAGAATCAGAATATTAGTTCTTGCCTTTGAATGATAAAAGGTTGAAATCTATGCAGTGGGTTTTGAATTTGATAAATGCTAGATGGAAAATATAATATCTATAGATACCATATAAAAAGTCAAACATCAAAATATATCCTTCACTATCCAATTCAAGGTTGCTAATACATGACTGCCTCTTTACAAAGTCACAGAATTCAAGGCCAATAGAGAGTTATGAAAGGTGAAAGGCTGTGTTTACAACAGCAGGGACTAAAAAAAACAGGGGCCTACAGATGGCAGGGACTTATCATCCCAAAAGGTAAAGAGAAGCAAACAGGACCTGCAAGCAGAAAGGCTGGAGATTTACCAAGACAGGTTCTCTACTAGTTTTGAGTTACATACATCACAAGCAGCATAACAATGAACCTATATAACATAGTCAAAACGATAACTCAAATTATGGAAAAGGTTGCAGCTTCAGAAATAAGAAAATTTTGATTAGGCAAGATCGCCAAGCAATAATGTTCCTGGAATGCCTTCATCATGACATCATATTTCATATATGACCCCAAAGTCCATACCTGCCAAACATTTGCCCAAATTTCATCATTCACATACTCCAGTTCATTGAGGTTGTGTACTTCATGGTCTTTATACTTGACCGTGTGTTTTTGAAGGACTGCAACATAAACAAAAAGAATTAAATAAGTTTAGGAAGGCATGAAAATGCAAATGAAAAAAGTAGAAAGCCACCAAAACAAGAAAATAATGAGCTAGAAGGCATTGCTGCTAGAGATTATTCAATTGTTAGAATTTGACAACTAAGTTCTTCTTTGTTCTTTTACCTTTTTTTTTTTCCTTTTGGGGGATGGTGATTTACTTGTTGACAAAGAAGAAAAGGATTAAAACATAATCCAAAACAATCCAGGCTTCCTGTTAAGGGAGAGGTACCCACTTTAAATGAAAAAGGGATAATTTTTGCATCACACAAACCTTTCAATGTTTGAGGGTCAATATGATACAATGTTGAAGTTCCATCACTTCCAAACAGAACTTTCTCATCAGTTGCCAACCCCCAACCATCTTGCATCTGATGAGCAAATTTCTCAAACTGCACCAAAAAGTATTAAAGCATGACAATCATCACAAATCTGATCCCAAAATCAATGTAATTTATTCCAACAAAATATATAATCAGAACAAATGTAAACACTCAATTGTATAGTGCATTTGGAATGTGACTGCATTGCAAAAATGAAATCTGTCCGTCTATATGGGTCAACTAATTATTGTGTTTATCATCCACACACAGCCATCTCCCCAAGAAATTATTGATGCAGGATTTAGTTGTGACAAATTCTCCACGTTTGTTGTTCAACATCTGGCAAAGACAAGTATCATGCATCACCACAATTTGAGAGCCATGGTCAGCTCCAAACTCAACAAACAACTACCTACACATGATAGTGGCCTCAAAAGTTTCTTATATAATTCATATTATTATGGACACATACCTAAAAGTACTAGATCAGGTAACTTTTTAGAGTCTCCCACACCATATATTCAAGATCTTCCTAAGTCATTATGGGGTGGGGGGGGAATAGTATTACGACAGTTTTCATTCAATCATGAAAAGAGGAAAATAGGCCTGGAACTTGAATAACTAATGGGTGCCTGCAATCTAATTACTAGGTAATGCTATAACACATCATTATACAATGAGGTGGCATTTATCTCAAGGGAATGTTTGGGTCATGAAACTAGTAAGTGGACCACATTTGAGAATGTAAAAATCAACAAACTATTGAAGACACGCAGAACAAATTTTAAACCTCTAAATCACAAAGTTATATGAAAAACAACATATATTCAAATAAAGTATGGTAGGACCTCATTGAAATAATAACTTGGATTGACAAGAACCAGTTCTCAATGCCTGCTGATATTATATTTGAGTTGTAAGTGCTGGAACTAACAAATTTGTGATTGGGACAATTCAGGTGTTTGTCCATGTCAACCTTAAGTTTCATCTTTTCCTTTTCATTTTTAGCTAATATATTTATTTTGGTCTTTTTGACCGGAAAGGTCCCTAAACATCATTCAAGACTTTTAGGGTTATTGGGTTATTAAATAGTTTTCTTCCACCTTCTTCGGGCTAAAAGCTAATTCTCTTCTAAACTATCATTTATTTCACGTTGTTATATTTGCCACTGAATAATATGGAAAAGTTTATTAAAATGTTCCAGAAAGTTGGTTGATTGCAAATTTGAACCTCTTTAACTGGACTAATTGTTAAGAATTCAGTTGTGTACTTTTTTTATTGATTTAATATTTTCTGAAATTTGGGACTAAACATTTATTTCATACTTTGTTAAAATGTTAATAGAAAGAAGGGAAGAAAGAAACTTGTGGGATTCTGCTGTAGCACTTGTGGCCATAGTGTGAAAATTTCTAAGAAGTTGTTTATTATACCCCACTGTGCCTGTTTCCAATTCTTAAGAACCAGTCTGATGAAATTATTGTATCCTTCCGTGTATATCCATGTCCATTTTTTCTTTTAGGGTAAGACATATTAGTAATTGAAGATTTGGATATTTCAAGACTAATGGTATCAACAAATCACAATTACAAATGAAAACAAATAATCAAGGTCTCAAGGGGCAACTATAATAGCAATTCATCTGTACCTCAAGTGAAGGGCACAGGCATGCATACCTACATAGCATGGTAACTGATTGCAGACATTTTTGTTATAAAAAAGGGGAGGAAGAAGAAGAACAAAAGAGGGGTGTTATCTATTGGTTCAGATGATCCTTATGCCAAAAATTCATCTTAACTCAGTCTGGAATACATAATTTCCTGTCAAACAGTTGGAGGCCAATGCTCTGCTAGCATTGCCTGCATCAAATGAACATCAGGTTTTTACCATTTAGCATTTTGTATAAACTTTCAGCCATTATAACAGGGGAACTAATTCCATGAGATTTAGAGCAAGCATGAAATTTTAGCAACATGTTAATTCAGGACACTGGCAGACATAAATGGAAAATTAAATTAGTACAAAACAAGCAAGTTCTAGTTAACTAAAATTATATCATGATGGAATTCACATTTGTTTTCTGAGGCATATTCACATAAAATTTATACGAATATATGGTAGAAAGTAACAGAAAAATCAACACTACACAAGGAAAAAGGCCGAAAGATGAAGCACAAACTTTGCTTAAATTATTTCGGTCATACATGAAACCAGTATTCTTCAACCAAGTTACTTGAAACAACCTACAAAAGTACATGAGATTACTAAATCAGAATTTTGGACTTTTTTGATGTCAGCATACATTAGATACTCAGGTAGAAATATAAAATTAAAAATTGAACCCAATTTGAACTAGTTATTAAAGAAACAATGATGTGATAACAAGAGAATCATCATTCTGGAGAAACAAATAGCATCAACCAAGTCTACTCCATCACAAAAAGACTTTTTGGGAATTTATTTATTCTGGTGCAGATGGCTGGCAGGTCTGCAGCAACTATTTAGGGCTCATTTGGTTTGGTTAGGATGAACCTTCTACAATAGCAGTCACTTAGTTCTGGAAAAAGAAAAAAAGGTTGTTTTTGGTATTTTGTAGCCCATCCCACATAGCGGGATAAAGGCTTCTTGATATGTTGTTGTTGTAGTTTTGGTATTTGGTAACCTTTGAAGTAGCTGCTTCCCTGTCAGCTTTTCTGTACCAACCAACTAGCTAACCAGTTAGTACGATACCTATGCTAAAGTGATCCCCCCCCCCTCCGTCTTTTCTCAGCCACTCTGGCCAGCAGAACAGTTCCCATTTTCCACACTGAACTCTGCAGTATATCTCACCCACCAGACCTCGAAATTCCAATACAGCATTTCCATCAATCTCCAGTCGTCAGATACAACTCTTCTTCCTATTTAAAATAACATAGTATCTCTATATATTTTCTCACATAGACCCGTCAATCTCCAATTTTTTATACATCCACCACAAATTTTATTATAATCATTTCTATTTGAAAGCCGTCTATGCTACATTTATCTCTTTTTATACCCAAAAACAAACCATATGTCAAAGTTTTCCATCAATTATTGGTAGGAATAGTAGTGTAATCTGGTTAAAACTGTAAAGGAAACAACTATCAAATTTAAAGATCCATGCCTTAATAAACATACACATCGTCCATATAGAGATAGCACCAACAATTACTTGAACATGAAAATGCCATTCACATTAATCCCTACAGAAAATAGAGCAACGAAGTGAAATGCAGGAGATGCTGTTTTCTTCACAGACCTTTCGCCTATAAGAGTCAAGCCCTCTCCAAAATAAGAATTATCCATCTTGTGCATGGCCTCAATCTGTGAAGGCAATAAACAGTATAAAATTGGGATTAGCATCTGGCTAATTACAATATCTTGCCTAATCAATATCAAGAACATAAGAATGAAGCTAGGTAATCAATTGCAAAGTAATATTACAACATGCAAATTGTAAAATATATGCAAAGCCACCCTGTCTGAACTGCAACTGTTCAAAACCAAAACATCATGCATTGGGAATTGAAAATGAGTATAAGGTAGGAGTCCAATTCAAAAGATAGTAATAATTTGCATTAGTATTTTCTGAAGAGCCATGGTGGATGAAGGCTTGATATAATGATCATGATGATGATATTTTCTGAAGATCTATACCTTCCCAGTCTGAAGAGCCACTTTCCGAACTGAGGACTGAAACAATGAGAATAAACAGTCAATTGATGAATCACATGGATGTTACATGCTGACTAATGCTAACAGTAAAGTCCAGCAACCATTGTGATAGGAATTTTACCAAAATAATAAGAAGCGAACATTATCAGTTTATTAGATAGATAGATGATAGTTTAACTCAAATGCATTCAATAGTGCAGTCAGTGAGAGGCAATAGAGCAAGAATCCAACTCACCCGTCCATTAAGGCCAGTTGACTCAAACAGGGTATCATTTCCAGCATACAAAAGCCCCTGAAAGTAAACAAGTATAGGTGTTAACCACAAATACCAACCTATAATGCATAACATTATTATGATATATTAAGCCTAAAAACTTTTCTCGACTGGATAATTGATAGCAGCCAGGCAGAAGGGCTCAAAGGCAAAGTTATAGAGGTAAATGAAGATTAACATATAAGAGCAGTTTCGAGAAGAAGCAAGAGGGAGAAGAAGATTGAAGAATTGACCCTATTGAAGACCAACAAGTAGGTGAACAAACAGCAGAATTGTAAACGTCTCCTAAATTGCATTTCAGCCTCATTTTGTTACTGTAGAGACTGTAATTGTGGCTTCTAGAATAGGCAAAAGTAAGAGAAACATGAGGCTACACATGGCCTAATTTCAGTGCCAATCTAGTCTAGTAACAAAAGGGCAGAAGGACCATGACAGAAGCAGGAAATAACAAATTACAAATTCTCTTTTTTTTCTGTCATGGTCCTTTTTCTCTTTTGTTACAAGATTGGTGCCAAAATTAGGCCATGTGCAGCCTGACGTTTCACCTGCATTCTCCTATTCTAGAAGCCACATTTTACAGTATCTGCAATTAAAAAATGAGACTGAAATGCAATTTAGGAGACATTTACAAATCTGCTGTTTATTCACCTACTCCTTGGCCATCAACAAGGTTAATTCTCCAATATCTTCTTCTCTTTCTTGCTTCTTCTAGCTACTGACATGTTGATCTTCATTTACCTCCTCTGTAATCTTGTCTTTGAGCCATTGTGCCTGGCTGCCATCAACACCGCCCTCCTCCAAATCAAACTTGACCTCAAGTTTGAAATTGGGGTGTATAGTTTTGAATTGTTGGTAGTTTTTCCATGTTGCCCCTTCCAGGGGAAAACCTTGCCACTGCACCAAGAGCTACTTCCTGTCTTGTCCTTTGTACAGCACCACTCGAGTGTTAAGTAAAGGCAAAGGAGAAATTAGGGGCATATTCTCATGGTGTTCTTCAGGTACGGGATTGGTCTTCTTAGGAATAGGATTGCCATGGCAGGGTTGAGCAAGGAAAAATGGAAAATTGGGTGAATTTTGGAACTGGGAGGAAGGCTTAACTTGTATGCAACTGCTCTACTCTTTCGTTCCACCTGGTAGGATTATAGTCAAACTCCTTATTTCTGAACCTAGTTCGACTATTATCCGAGTAAAATTCAGCCAGTATTCTTCCCAGTTCCGAAATAAGAAGTTTGCCTATAATCCCTATCAGGTGGAAAGAAAGATTAGAGCAGTTGCATACAGGTTAAGCGTTCCTCCCAATTCCAAAATTCACCCAGTATTTTATGTTTCTTTCTCAAACCATGCCATGACAATCCTAATCCTGAGAAAACCAATCCCGTACCTGAAGGTCACTATGAGAATACCTAATCATTCCTTTGCCCATACTTAACACTCAAGTGGTGCTGTACAAAGAACAAGACAGGAAGCATATCTTGGTGCAGTGGAAAGGTCTGCCCTTAGAAAAGGCAATGTGGAAAGACTACCGGCAATTCAAAACCATACACTCAATTTCAAACTTGAGGACGAGTTTGATTTGGAGGAGGGGGTGTTGATAGTAGAAAGGGAAGAAATACCATGACAGAAGCAAGAAATAAAAAACTACAAATTCTCTTTTCCCTCTATTCAATTTCTTCTTCTTCTATGCTCTCATAATTCTTTGGGGTGATCAATGCCATCTCAGTGAGATTTACCACTAATCCACCAAGACTACATAATGCAGTTTTGTGCAAATTAGTCAGGCAAGGCTTACATTTTCAGTCCATAGAACCTCCTTTGATAATGTGATAATTATGACTCAAAATCCTTATTTATCTGTGATTAGCTTTACTAATTTGACCGTGATTATGATTTTGAATTTGATTATGATTATAATGTTGTCAAATTCAATTTTATGTGAGATTTATCTCATCTAGAGGAATATTCTCATGCATCATCTTCTAATTAGAATATAATTTCCTATGTACATTCATAGATGATTTTAGATCTATAAATAGGTACCTAGGTCACATGGAATATAACACAGTGTGTGTGTGCCAATATCACTTTTGTACTACTAATATTTGATTAGTGATATTTTGTTCTTTCTACTCATGGTTTTTTCTGATTTGGGTTTTACGTGTAAAATTCTATGTTCGTGTGTGGTTGATTGGTTTGATTGTGGTTTGTTATCGATCCAATCTCGTAAAACCCAAATCTGTTGGATCAAACCATCACCATTTGCAGATCTCAGTCATTGATTTATTTTTCAATATCATCGTCATCTTCTTCTTCAAGCGAAGTTTCTGGTTACCCAGCGCTAGCAGTCGTTGTTGCCGCCAGCACTGGCCGCCACCTCTGCCAATGCTTCGCCACCGTCGCTCACACCCACAACCCCCCCGTCATCCGACCGCCACCGCTGCTGTCCAGCCAACTCCACGAGCCGTCGTCGACTGCCTCTATCACCGTCATCCTCTGCATTGAGACCTCTTGCCATTCACCGTCATTTTCGAAGCCGCTAGGTCAGCTTCTCCTTTGGCCGCCCACGCTCACGACGTCGTTGATCGTCTTCCCCCTTGCCATCGCCATCGATCTTCGTTCCTTCAACATTAGAGGTTGACGTTTATTTTCTCTCCTCTACTTGCTACTATCTCAACCGGCCTTCTTCTTCGCCATCACCGACTGTCAGCTTCTGCCATTAACCATCCTTGCGTCTCACCGCCAGCTGTCCTCCCTCTCCTTCGCCACCGTCGTCGATTGATGCCTCCATAGCAGCTGATCTTCAAGCTTTGCCCAAATCTATTTTAGCTCACCCAGATCTCAATTTGGATTTGGTCCGACCCAGTTTAACTCATTGACCCAATCCAAACCTACTTCAAATCCAGTCAACCAAATCCAACAGATTTCAGATCTGTTTTTACCCAAATTTGGCATTTTTTATCCGTTTTTCAGTTGGGTTTATTATTTAAATTATTTGATATTATTTGGAGATATTTAATGGTTTCGTTGAAGTACGATATTCCTCTGTTGGATTGGAATATCAGATTTTTGCTATGCTAGGTTAAGATGTGTGCAATTTTGGCACAAAAGGATTTAGACGATGCATTTTTGGGCTTTGAAAAAATACCACAATCATGGAGTATTGAAAAAAAACAGTATAAGGATCATAAGGCTTTGTCTTAGATACATCTGCATTTATCGAATCAAATTTTGCAGGATGTTTTGAAAGAAAAAACCGTGCTACTCTATGGTTGAAACTATAACAGCTATGTATGACAAAGAGCTTAACCAGTAAGTTGCATCTCAAGCAGAGGTTATATTCTCATTGAATTGCTGAAGGTACGTCTATTGAGAGTTATTTAACAGTTTTTAAAGAAATTATTTCTGATTTGGAAAGCATGGAGGTTAAGTATGATGATGAGAATTTGAGTCTAAATTTGTTATGTTCTCTACCGGCTTCGTATTCAACTTTTAGAGATACCATACTCTATAGTCAGGATACTCTCACCCTAGATGAAGTTTATGATGTTTTATTCTCAAAAGAAAAAAATTGATAAGTAGTTATTGGAACTTCTGAGAATCAGGGAAAGAGTCTATTGATTAGTGGGAAAACACATGATAGAAATTCTAGTGGTAAAGGAAAAAGTAGATCCAAATCCAAGAACAAAGAAAAATTTTGTAATTACTGTAAGAAGAAATGACACATAAAGAATGAGTGGTATAAGGTGCAGAACAAACTTAAGAGACAGGAAACTAACCAGAAAGAAAAACAACAAGAAACTTCAGGAGAAACCAATGTTGAAAATAACAATAGTGATGGAGAACTTATGGTGGTTACTAATGAAGTTACTAAACCTAATGAAGATTGGATTCTCGACACAGCATGCATGTTTCATATGTCTCCTAATAGGGATTGGTTTTCAACGTATAAAACTTTGAATTCTGGCAATGCGTTGATGAGAAATAATTCTTCTTGTAAAATTGCTGGCATTTGAACTGTTAAAATTAAGATGTTCGATGATATTATTCGAACTTTAACTGATATCAGACATATGTCCGATCTCAAGAGAAATCTTATTTCATTAAGTACTCTTGATTCAAATGGGTACAAGTTCATTGGTGAAGGTGGAGTTATTAGAGTCAATAGAGGTGCTCTTGTTATGATAAAAGGAACGAAACAGTACGATCGATTATATGTTCTACATGGTTCTATCATTACAGGTGATGCTTCGTTTCTACTTCTTCTTTATATGATACTGATCTCACTCAATTATGGCATATGCATCTTGAACATATAAGCTAAATAGGTATGGCTGAATTGAGCAAAAGAGGACTTCTTGAAGGGCAGAGTACTGAAAAATTAGAGTTTTATGAGCACTGCGTATTCGGTAAGCAAAAACAAGTCAAATTTACTAAAGGCATTCACATTACAAAAAGTATACTGGACTATGTCCATTTTGATCTCTGGGGTCCAGCCAGAGTACCCTCTGTAGGTGGTATTAGATACATGTTGATTCTCATCGATGATTTTTTTAAGAAAGTTTGGGTATTCTTATTGAGACAAAAAACTGAAGTTTTTGTGACTTTCAAGCAGTGGAAGACTATGATTGAGAAACAAATTGACAAACAGATTAAGCATCTCCGCACAGATAATGGTTTAGAATTTTGTTCACGTGAATTTAATTATTTTTGCAGGAAAAAAAGAATTTTAATTCATTTAACAGCTCCAAGTACACCACAACAAAATGGTGTAACCGAGCGGATGAACAAAACCTTGATGGAAAATGTATAGGGTATGCTATCTAATTTTGGTTTATCTAAGTTTTTTTGGGCCAAAGCTGCTTATATGACATGTTTTCTGATTAATCAGTCTCCATCATTCGCTATTGATAAAAAAACTTCAGAAGAGTTATGGTCAAGTACTCTTGCAAATTATTCTGATTTGAAAATTTTTTAATGTCCTGTATTTGTTCATGTTGATAATGGAAAATTGGAACCAATGTCCTTGGTTATAAGCCTAGTGTTAAAGGGTTATAAGTTATGGGATCCAAAAGCGTTTAAAGTTGTGATAAGCATAGATGTTATTTTTTATGAAATTGCTACGTTTCATGGTTCGTCTGCAAAAGTATTTAACCCTACAAGTCACCAAAGTTCTGATATTTAGGTGGAGCTTGAAATCGACAATAGTCAAATATCTGAGCTTTCGTTGTCATCTCAAATTTAGTCAAGTCCCAAGTCAAGTCCGAAAGCAAGTGTCAGTCCATTAGATTATTGTATTGCTAAGGATGGATCCAGAAGAAATATTAGACCTCCTCAACAGTAGGTTAAAGCTGATTTTGTCACCTATGCTTTGAGCGTAGCTGAAGATATCCACTGTAGTGAGCGTTCTATGGATTTTATTGATATTCCTCGTGGTAAGGATTTGGTTGCTATTCATTAGGGAGATTGATTCTCTGTGATTTCGTTGGAAGAAAGAATTTTAGATAATTTTGTTCGTAAATTTAGAGTCAAGGTGGAGATTTGTGATAATTATGACTCAAAATCCTTATTTATCTGTGATTGGATTTCTTAATTTAATTGTGATTATGATTCGAATTTGACTGTGATTTTAATGTTGTTAAATTTAATTTTATGTGAGATTTATCTCATCTGAAGAAATATTCTCATACATCATCTTCTGATTAGGATATGATTTTTTCTGTACATTCATAGATAATTTTAGGTCTATAAATAGGTCTCCAAGTCACATAGAATATAACATAGAGTGTGTGTATCAATATTCTTTTGTACTACCAATATTTGATTAGTGATATTTTATTCTTTCTATCCATAATTTTTTCCGATTTAAATTTTTCACGTAAAATTCTGTGTTCATGTGTAGATAATTGATTTGATTGTGATTTGTTGTCGATCTAATCTCGTAATAGATAATCTTAGTGTTGGAGATTAGCAGCATACAACGAAGTATACCAACAAAGGCAGAAAACTAACCAAGCTACGAAAATCTATCGCAATTCTCACGAAATTCCAGTTGCACAAGGAAACAAATCAATATTCTCTTGACAGATCCAAGCAGTCGCAAAGAAAAAGAACATATACGCCAGAAATTAATTCAATCTCTAGACTGAGACCGGAAGAGGATTGACCTGAGTGAAGGCAGCGGGATCGTGAGGAAACTCGTTGACCACTTGGACGGAGTAAATTCGGTAGGAGCGAGGGTTCGATTCAACCACAGACCAGAAGTTGAAGGAAACGCCCAAAAAGAGAGCGAGAACGCAGACGACGATAACAACCGTGACTAGTATGTAGATCGTTCTGTGTTTCAAAGGAGGCGTCTTCGCGGAGAGCGTATGGATGCGGGGCTTCATGTCCGATCGCTTGTTGGATTTCTTCCGTAGCGATCCGCTAGCCATGGGCACCGCGTTTCCCGGCAACCTTCATGCGGGATAGGAGATGAACGGCGGACTGGATTTTGCTGCCGAAGACGACGGTCGATCGCGATGAGCGCCGTTGTTGATTGGGCGTGGCTGCTTCCGTTTACGGTCTTTCCGTGGGTAAAATTAATAAAACTTTAAAGTTATAATTATTTATTAACTTTAAATTATAGCTAATTATTGACTGAATTTTATTCAATGTCAATCATCTATCACTCATTATAATTCTGTCAATTATTACAAAGAAAAAATTACTAATGAAATCTGATTTAATTAACAGAATCTGATGTGACAAAAATAAATTTAACATACATTTATTTAACTTTAAAAATGTAATTACTTACTTACTAAATTTTGTTCAACGTCAATCACCTATCACCTCGTTACATCACTGTTTGATTTTGAAACATATTAAAAGATTTTGGTATGCATTTGAGATCACCTACTTCTCAAATCAAAAGTTAAAAACTAAACTAATGATTTAAATAAAAAAAAACTTGCAAATCAAAAGTAAAAAAAATATCTGCTTAGATTTTTTTACCTCCCTTACGAACAACGAAATTCAACATATTTAATAATGAGATCAAGAGTAAAAAACTAAATGTATGTTTGTCACCAAATATGACCAATTTGATCACTTAGTGAAGGTATACCAGTCACCAAATATTGTTACACCCACAATGATGTATTATATTAAATTTGCATAGATGTAATGAGTGCACTTGGTGATAACTATTTAGAATTGAGTTTTTATTTTCTTAAGATGGTCATAGAGTCGCATTGTTTGGATGGGGTAAGTGTTTTGTTTGAGGTGATGATGGATTAAATATTATTGGTTTTTAATATAAAATAAATACGATTTTTGTAATCAAATTTTGGCTCTTGATCTCATTATTAAATACATTTTTTGTGAATTTTATTGTTCGTAATGGAGGTAGAAAAATTTAAGCAAATATTTTGTTTACTTTTGTTTTGCATAAGTAAATTTTTTAATTTGAATCATTAATTTAGTTTTTAGCTTTTGATTTGAGATATAAGTTATCTCAAATGTATACAAAAATCTTTTAATATGTTTCAAGATCAAACAGTAATATATCGGGTGTTTCCAGTTTAGATGATAATGTAACGAGGTAATGGATGGTTGACGTTGAGTAAAATTTAGTAAGTAAATAGTTATATTTTAAAGTTCAGTGAACATATATTAAATTAATTTTTATCACATCAAATTTCGTTAATCATGTTAGATTTCGTTAATATTTTTAATTTGCAATAGCTGATAGAGTTATAATGAATAATAGATGATTGACATTGACTAAAATTTAATGAATAATTAATTATAATTTAAAATTTAATAAATAAATAATTATAACTTTAAAGTTTGATGAGAGTTTATTAATTTTATCAGTCCCTCCGTGCCATTCAACTAAAAAGAACTCCATACCTTGCTACTCGATTTTCCTTGTTTTTTATTTTAGTAAATTACCGCCGGTATTTCAATGATGAGAGAAAAACAGACGATAAGAATGTTTGTGCTTCCAAAGTCTTGGGAATAATTTTAAATTTTGTTTTGTAATTAATTATATAATAATGCATTTTAATTTTTATCAAATACTTTTTTAATCTTTGTGACTGTAATAATTGTATAATAATATAAATATTATTTAAATATTAAAAAAAACACTCTTACATTAATATATTATACTAAATATTTAATGAGTGTAAGTGTTCAATACACTAATATAAAAATATCATTCTCAAATCTTAAATATCTAAATAAAATTTTGATTATATAATATCGTTAAATTTAAATTAACAAAGTAATTTTCTATCTAAAACTTTAATTTTTATATTTATAAAAATTCATCAAAAAAATTAAAAAATTAAAACGATAAATTACACTGCATCTCCACCATTACTAACTCTGTAGCTTACATCTTAATAAAACTAATTTAAATTAAATGATAAATAAGTAAAATTGAAACCAAATTTAACCAAGCAAAATAAAAATTAAACACTGAAAACTCAAATTTAATTTTAATTAATTAGTATTTAACTTAGATAGACTTATTAATGGATGGGGTTGACAATAATTTTTGTAAAAATAAAAGAAATAAATTTCTGAATGAAAAAGGGTTAAGTTTTGAGAATTTGAGGTTTAAAATTCAAATGTTGTAATTTGTATTTTTTTATTTTATAAAATAATTCATATATTTAATTAATTTAAATGTACTAACGAGGGAAGCTCAGTGTGACACTATTTTTCCAGGGAAGAGTAGAAGGCTCCAGAAGCAGGACCTCCCTGCCTCGTTAATGGCCGCCAAAGGAAGCTCCTAGATCCTCATTCCTCTCCATAAATACCCCTTCTTTCTCCTCTCTCTGAACCCACGTCAATCAGTGAACGATAAAGCTCTGCTTCGATCGCATCACGCTCACTTTCTCTCCTTCTCAGTCTACATTTGGACCTGCTTGTGGTGGTTCATTAATGGCGGACGTTCAGATGGCCGACGCCGAGACCTTCGCGTTCCAGGCGGAGATCAATCAGCTTCTCAGCCTTATCATCAACACCTTCTACAGCAACAAAGAGATCTTCCTCCGTGAGCTCATCAGCAATGCCTCCGACGTAAGTACTGAATCATTAGTCCTCCGTGAGTGGATGAGTTTGTGAAAGCTTCAAGTTGGAATGGGGATTGATTTAGGGTTTTCGGATTTTGATTGTAGGCATTGGATAAGATCCGATTCGAGAGCCTGACAGACAAGAGCAAGCTCGACGCTCAGCCGGAGCTCTTCATTAGGCTCGTCCCTGACAAGGCCAGCAAGACGCTTTCTATAATCGATAGTGGCATTGGCATGACAAAAGCAGGTTAGTATAAAGTACTTCCAATTCAAGTTAGAATCGGTGCTGCTCTATTTGTGGATTATTGCCCAGTCTTATTGGTGGTTCTTTTGTCAGATTTGGTGAACAATCTGGGAACAATTGCGAGGTCTGGGACCAAGGAATTCATGGAGGCATTGCAGGCGGGGGCCGATGTGAGCATGATTGGGCAGTTCGGCGTTGGGTTCTACTCTGCTTATTTGGTCGCAGAGAAGGTGATTGTTACAACTAAGCACAACGATGATGAGCAGTACATCTGGGAATCTCAAGCCGGTGGCTCGTTCACCGTGACAAGGGACGTCAATGGAGAGCAGCTGGGCAGAGGAACCAAGATCACGCTCTTCCTCAAGGATGATCAGGTAAACCATCTTGTTCAATTTGCTTATAGAAATCCATTCCCTAAATAACAACATTACCAGAATCTCATCAGGTTTGGTTACGCTTTTCAAACATTTTTTATTTTTGATTTTATCTCAATGTTCTTGCTACCTGCTCTAGTCCATTTCATCTAGGTTCATCATCAATTCAGAGTAAAACGATTTTTATTATTGTATCTTCACATGTTTGGTGTTTTTTGTATAAAACGTGTCATTCTCATTCCTAAATTTGATTGGAAATTCGGTGCTAGTGCATATTGATAATTTTCGAACTTACCATAAATTTTGCAGTTGGAATACTTGGAAGAGAGGAGGATCAAGGACCTTGTGAAGAAGCACTCTGAGTTCATCAGCTACCCAATCTACCTATGGACTGAGAAAACGACTGAAAAAGAAATCAGCGACGACGAGGAAGACGAGCCCAAGAAGGAAGAGGAGGGCGACGTGGAAGAGGTAGACGAGGAGAAAGACAAAGACAAGTCGAAGAAGAAGAAGGTCAAGGAGGTCACCCATGAATGGCAGCTCATCAACAAGCAGAAACCCATTTGGCTACGCAAGCCAGAGGAGATCACCAAGGAGGAATACGCGTCCTTCTACAAGAGCCTCACCAACGACTGGGAAGATCACCTCGCCGTCAAGCATTTCTCAGTCGAGGGCCAGCTCGAATTCAAGGCCATTCTCTTTGTCCCAAGGAGAGCTCCTTTCGACCTATTCGACACCCGGAAAAAGATGAACAACATCAAGCTGTATGTCCGGAGAGTGTTCATCATGGACAACTGTGAGGAGCTCATTCCGGAGTATCTTGGATTTGTGAAGGGCGTTGTGGACTCTGATGACTTGCCGCTAAACATCTCTCGTGAGATGCTGCAGCAGAACAAGATTTTGAAGGTCATTAGGAAGAATCTTGTTAAGAAATGCATTGACATGTTCAACGAGATTGCAGAGAACAAGGAGGACTACAAGAAGTTTTATGAAGCTTTCTCGAAGAATCTGAAGTTGGGTATCCACGAGGACAGCCAAAACAGAGCGAAATTGGCGGATTTGCTGAGGTTCCATTCGACCAAGAGCAGTGAAGAGTTGACTAGCCTGAAAGACTATGTGACCAGAATGAAAGAGGGGCAGAAGGACATCTACTACATCACGGGCGAGAGCAAGAAGGCCGTTGAGAACTCCCCATTCTTGGAGCGGCTCAAGAAGAAGGGCTATGAGGTTCTCTTCATGATCGATGCCATCGACGAGTATGCAGTGGGGCAGCTCAAGGAATACGACGGGAAGAAGCTTGTTTCTGCCACCAAGGAAGGGCTGAAGCTGGAGGACGAGAGTGAGGAGGAGAAAAAGAAAAAAGAGGAGAAGAAGAGATCTTTCGAGAACCTGTGCAAGACCATAAAGGACATTCTGGGAGACAAGGTGGAGAAAGTGGTGGTCTCGGACAGGATTGTGGATTCCCCTTGCTGTCTGGTGACGGGAGAGTACGGGTGGACGGCTAACATGGAGAGGATCATGAAGGCGCAGGCGCTGAGGGACAGCGGCATGAGCTCGTACATGTCCAGTAAGAAGACCATGGAGATAAATCCAGACAACGGCATAATGGAGGAGCTGAGGAAGAGGGCGGAGGCCGACAAGAACGACAAGTCGGTGAAGGATCTGGTGATGCTGCTGTTCGAGACGGCGCTGTTGACGTCGGGGTTCAGTCTGGATGATCCCAACACGTTTGCGGCCAGGATTCACAGGATGTTGAAGCTGGGGCTGAGCATAGATGAGGAAGAGGAAGAGGAGGGGGAGGGTGGAGAGGATGCTGAGATGATGCCTCAGCTGGAAGAGAGCAAAATGGAGGAAGTCGACTGAATGAATATGTAGTATGTTATTAATAGGCCTGTCCGTGCATGTTCTGGGTTTGAGTCTCTCTCTCTCTCTCTTCTCTCTCTCTCTCTCTCTCTCTCTCTCTCTCTATATATATATATATAAAGATGGTTGGTTCAATGTTAGGTAATGGTGTCTTTTCTTTTCTTATGGTTTATGCGTGTGGGGTGTTGAAATTGAATTAAATGCCCATTTTTGTCTCATATCAACAGTGTCAAGTATTATGGTGTCTTCGAATTTCTGTTCTAAATATTCCCTCCCTGAATCTTATTTATATTTACCACTAGCCAGTAGCCTCTTTTCTGAGGAGCTCACATTGTAAGGGCACCCGGACTCAAAAAATAACCAGAAGCTGATACTACTTGAATAAAATGTTCACAGAAACGATACAACAAAGAAGTATTACTACAACAACAATACAATATGTATTTGGTTAAGACTTTACATGGCAAAAACTAAAAACCATAAGAACTAAACTATTTTCTTTCGCAGAGATACTTTCTTCTAGATTACTGGTGCTAATCATCATCTGGTGAGTCTGGCTTGTATACCGTAATTGTGTCCCCTTTATTGATGCCCTGCTTGCCTCAACCCTTCCATTTTTATTTAAAAACAAAACCAAAAAATAACGCCTAACTAAAGAATAAAAACTCCCGTTCCATGTTGTCACGGCAGCTCTCCTGATTCTGTGAGAATCGGACAAGTATGCTGGAACAAAAAGAAGAACGGAGAGGGAAATGTAGAGAAATAGAAAGGAAGGAAGAGAAGTAGGAGCGAGAGTAATGAGTTTTTTTATTGAATTTTTTGATGCCTTTTACAAAAGAATAAGCATATATAACTTGTTTTGTGGGTGTTGTTACAATAGATCATATTAGTTTGTTTAACTAATTTGTTCTATTCTAGTACTCTGTCAAAATTACCTTAACAAACCATTCAGTTGGAAAGAAATATAAGCAAGGCAATACAAATAGATAGTATTTAAATCTAAACACAAAATTTTGCCTAAAAAATTCAAATTTCTCCCCTCTCGTGATAGTATTTTTTCCATCAACTATTTTTTGTTCTCAAGAAATACTTAAAAGATTGATTGTACTTGAAAACCACTGTAACAACATGGATAGGTATTTCCAAGTGTCCTCTCAAACGATTTTTCTTGCCATCGAACCTTGACTTGAATGAAATGAGCTCCTTTATGGTAGACTACCTTTCTCTCTATTATAACATCAGGTTCCTTAAGACCTTATTTTTCCTTGGGTAGGGCTAGTAGCTCATGACTGATTCTCTCATTCCAATAGACTTTTTCAGCAAGGAAACGTGAAAAATTTGGTGGATCTTGGTCCTTTCAGGAAACTACAATCGGTAGGCTACCTTGCCTACCCAAGTTGTGATGAGGAATGGACCAAAGTATTTAGAGTTAAACTTAAATATCTGCCCCTGGGTGATGGCCTTCAAGTGAGGATACCTTAGTCTCAAATAAACTCTTTTCCCCTACTTCAAATTTTCGGTCACTCCTCTTATCAGCGTTTTGCTTCATTCTATTTTAGGTTGCTACCAACTCCTACTTCAACTGTTGCAGTATCTCCCTTCTTTGTTGTAGGTATTCCTCCATGGTAGTGGCTGTGGTTTGACCTCCCGTGGCTGGTAGAGTAGGGGGTTTATACCCATAGACAACTTCAAATGGAGTCATCTTGGTAGAAGCATGGTGGCTGGAATTATACCACCACTGCGCCATGGCTAGCCACTGATGCCAACTCCTGAGCTGCCTCATACACATACATTGTAGATCAGTTTCTAAGCTTTAGTTTACCCTTTCAATCTGCCCATCAAATTGAGGATGGTAAGCTGTTGATAGGCTGAGCTTGGCACCCATATTCTTTATCAATTCTCTCCCAAAAAAAAACTTGTAATCACCTTATCTCTATCTGAGATAATGGTCTTGGGAACCCCATGTAAAGCCACCACCTAATCCATAAGCACCCTGGACATTTCTTGGATCGTGTATGGATATGTCAACCTTGCAAAGTGTGCAAATTTAGTTAGTCGATCTATCACTACCAGCACACAATCCCTTTTTTCTGATCTCGGTAGGCCTTCTATGAAGTCCATGGACACACTTAGCCATGGTTGTTCTGGGATCGGTAGGGGCTACAACAATCCTAAGTAGGCTACATTTTCATGCTTGCACTTCTTACATATGTCACACCCTAGAACATGTTCCTTCACTGCACCCTTAAGTTGAGATCAATGGAATAATTGTTTCACCCTCAAATAAGTATTTTGGATACCCAAGTGCCCCCTTGAAGAGGACTCATGCAATGATTGCAAAATGTTCTTCTTTAGTTCAACATTATTACCCACGACCACCCGACCTTTATATCTCAACAACCCATCCTTTAGCACATACCCTTCAGCTTCACTGCCTCATTTTCTTTGTGACACCTTAATAGGGCATCTGCAATCAAATTCTCCTTACCTTTCTTATATTATATAGAGTAGTCAAGCCCCATTAGTTTGGTCATACCTCTCTTTTACAATTAAGTTTGCAGCTTTTGCTGCAACAAGAATTTAAGAGACTCGTGATCAGTCTTAATTACAAACTTGCTCATCTCTAGATAGTGTCTTCACTTCTCCATTGTCAAGAGAACAACCAAGAATTTCTTCTCGTAGATACTTATGTTTAGGTGCCTTGAACTTAGAGCTTGACTTAGGAAAGCTATGAGTCTACCACCATGCATTAGTACAACCCCAATTCCTACTCCGCAAGCATTTGTTTCTAGCACAAATGATTTGTGGAAGTCAAGCAACCCAGAATTGGGACTATGTTCATTGTCACTTTCAATTTATCAAAAGCCACCTCAGCCTCTTGTCCCTAATAGAAATTTCCCTTCTTCAACAATTATGCGAGGGGTTTACTGATGATTCCATAACCCCTCACAAACCTACGGTAGTACCCTGTAAGTCAAAGGAATCCTCTAAAGGCCCTTAAAGTAGTGGGTCTGGGCCAATTTAACATGGCCTCTACCTTCTTTGGGTCGGTATTGACCCCTTTCCCTGAGATTAGGTGTCTCAAGTACTCCACTTGAGTCTCGACGAATGCACACTTACACCTTTTGATGTATAATTGATGGCATCTAAGGATTTTGAAGGTGATTCTTAGATGGGTAATGTGTTGGTCTAAGGTATGGATATAAACAATGATATTATCAAAGAATACGAGTATGAATTTTCTTAGGTAAGGTTCAAATATTTGGTTCATTAAAGATTGGAATGTAGTCGGGGCATTAGTGAGCCCAAATGGCATCACCAAGAATTCAAAATGGCCATGATAGGTTCGAAAGATTGTTTTATATATCCTTGAGTTTCATTTTGATTTGGTGGTAGCCCGACCTTAGGTCAAGTTTTGAGAAAAATTTAGCTTGGTTTAGTTCATCCATTAGGTTTTCTACAAGGGGTATAGGGATTTTATTTTTGATGGTTGAGGCATTTAATTGGCGATAATCTACACAAAAGCACTAAGAACCATATTTCTACTTTACCAAAAGGACTGGTGAGGCAAAGGGGCTCTAGCTGGGTCTAATGAAGGATTGGTTCAACATTTCCTTCACCATTTTTTCAATTTCAGTCTTTTGGACAAGTGCATAACGGTATGATCTCATATTAATTGGTTCAACATTTGGTTTGAGATTAATTGCATGGTCTAAAGTGCGGCTAGGAGGTAGGGTGTTTGGTTCCTCGAATAGGTCCCTAAATTCCATCAATACGAGGCAATGTGCTTACTTGATCAGGCCCCCTGGTTAGCAGCTAACAGTGAGTTGCAACTCTCTATAATCTTCCCTTTCATGCTTCTCTTCTACTCCTACAATCAAGAACAAATGTGTGATTTGACTCCACTTGCTCGACAGAAACTTCCTCAGCCTCTTTCCTATGATCATTTTGCAATTAGCAATTATCCTTCTCACTTGTAAGAGTCATCCTCCTACCCCTTTTTTCGAATGATACTTCCATTCGGTTGAAGTCAAAACTTATAAGACTCACTCATTTCATCCAATCCACCCCCTACACCACATTGCATCCTCCTAGTTGAAGCAACCTAAGATCTGCTTCGAACCTTTCCTCTTGCATTTCCCACATGAATCCCAGGCACGCCGAGTTGCTTATTACCTGGTTTCCATTAACAACAGTGACACTTAAATGTGGTGTACCCATAACTTAAATGTGGTGTACCCATAAGTGGACACTTGAGTCGCTTGGTCGTGTTCTCATCTAAGAAGCTGTGTGTAACGACCTGCTCCCACTTACGGGCGCCACCGATAAATAATCGACCGGATTACTCACCCGACGAACCACAACTGAAAGGTTGGACTATGTTTCAACATGAAACGCCCTAGGTGGGAACTAGGTTTCGTCCTTCCCTTCGCTTCACTCAGGAATCGGTCTCAACTCATACAAGAAAAACTCAGCAGACCGAGACCCGAAACCCGAGTAAGCTTCACCTCTCTTGAGCTCGCCCCATAGCAAGCCAGAGGTGACCCAGGCACAAAACTAGCATAACAAACACTTCGCTGAGTATTGGGGATTTATGAGAACATACCTCTCTGGCCTTTACTCGGACCGAACTTGGCTTCAACAACTCATGCCACATATAAATCACGCGGACTCACAATCATCATCACATTGATGATTACAACAATTAAACACATCTAGTGCTCAATAACACTTACAATCAATCACGTAAATACATGAATGAAAATACAGGATAGTACATATCCACACATCTTGGGTAACGATGTTAGTCGCCACAACAGTCTTCCAGCACCATCCCTGCTTGTATTCGGACTTGCAACATCTACACATGAGGTAAAACCTCATGAGTCACAAAGACTCAGTAAGGGTGCAATGCATGTAAATATTAATATAATCGTGGTTATGTATGACAAATGCATGCAAATGAGGCTATGCTTACTCATCCTCACAACCCATTAAGGTTTGAAGCATCAACCTATCCGCCCCCACCACACTAGTCCTCCATATGGCCATAGGTCCACTAGGTCTTGCATCACACAAGATATAACCACTACATGCCATAACATAAAAACATTATCAAACATATTTACCAACTTGTAAGGCCACCTCCACATGGGGCCATCCCTTACCTAACTCGAAACCTCATCTCTGTCTCGGCATGCCTTCCCAGTCGAACCTAAAGACAAACAGGCAAACCCCACCATATCAAGCATTAACCAACGCCTTCGTTTTTGCTTACACCGTAAAATCACGCATCAACACTATCTCCAAACAACCAACCACGGCATACATCAGCCGTTTAATAATTTCCAAACAACCCCAACCCAGGGTTTAATCCAATAAATAATCATTCTACAACATTTCACAAAGGCAAATAACTAAAAAAAATAATTAATTTACCTTATCGAATCTGGAAAAGAGAATCGGCCAAACGATCACACCGGCGTCGTTTCATGGGACGTCACCTTGCTCTCAAAACCTTCTTCTCGAGTTTCTGGTACGCTCCTCGAGTCCCAAGGTAATTTCCAGAATTTTCTCCCATTTTTCTGGAATTTTCTAAAATTTCTCCTATTTTCTTCATTTTCCCTTTATTTTTTTTATTTCTTTTCTATTTATTTTCTTTTTCCTTTCTATTTTTTCTCTTCTTCTTCTCTGGCTCCTCCCGCGCGCGCACTGTTCATCATCTTCTTCCTTGCGCGGCCGCCTTCTGCTTCTTCTTCTTCGCGACTCCCGCGAGCGCACCAGCGCAGCCCAGCCACCAGCCGAACGCCGCCAGCCACTGACCAGGCCAACCCAGCCGTCGTCAGCGCTCCCGGACCACCGTGCGAGCATCGGCCAGCCGCCATTGTCGCGGCTGGTTTCCCCTGCGCGCAGCCATCCGCCATGGTCGCCCCCACCTCCGCTGCAACCAGCATCCCTCAACAGCCACTGCGGCTTCCAAAGCCACTGCAGCCCCTCGCACCTCCAAGCACGACGCCATCGCAGCCGTTCCAGCTTCACTTGTTGCTGCCTCCATTGGCCATGGCCGCTGCAACAGCCGCGGCCGACACCGCCACTTGCTGATCGACCCTTATCCGGCCACCTCGCGGCTTCTCGCTTTCTCTCGATCTCACTTCTCTCTCACGATCTCTCTCTCGCGATCTCTCACTCTCTGTTTCGAATCCAATGCAAATGGCCACTGTAAGCATCCGATGCCCATATATACATATATATATATATATAACAAATAATAGATATTAGTTATACTTAATTAAACATATTTAATTATACCATAAGACACATAATTATTTAATAATTGCACATCAACCCCACTAATACTTCATAATCCCATTTAGAGAATTTTAATGATCACATTTAGACCATCTAAGGTCTTAAATAATTGCCCTCAAGATACTAAAAATCTTGATTTTTCAAAATTAATAATCGATTATTACTTGATAAAATCGATCTCGTTCCTGTGCCTTCACAGGACCTTATCTCAACTTGAAAATACTGTAGGGTTGACTTATTTATAAAATCGGGCCACCCTTCAGGCCCCTCTAACATATCGGTGATTTACTTGTTGGCCCTCTTGAACATTCGGTTCAACCAATAATTTGAGATTATACTGCAACTGTACCGGAAATTATTCCCGATCTAACTTCTTTTAAAGTTATTAGTCTCATCTCAAAATGCTCAATAATCCTTTACCCAATTTCCCGGACATCCAAGTCTTAGGCATTTCTTACCATTGATTCGGCAATTTGTTACTTTAGTTCTCAAAATTGCCCGTAAGGCCCACTGGACTGCTCACTAATCAAATTACCAAAATGCCCCTCCTTATGGCCCATCATTTCATTTTTTGTCTTTCTCTCAAAGAGCATTTTTGAAATTTTTTTTTTATTTTTTTTAACACTAGTAACATAGGGTGTTACACTGTGAGTGATTCCACAATCAATAAGGATTAACAGACTGCTATCTTCCACCTTACCCTCTACTTTGATTATTTTGTTATTGGTGATCCCCTTGAATGCATTGATGGATATCTCTTCATTGTCCTCTACTCCCTCTTCATCGATTCATTCCACCTCCCCTCATTCTTCGTCTTCTACTACTTCTTCTTTTCTGCCTTCTAATAATAGTAATTGACGTTTGCGTTGGTGTCCCAGATAGTATCTATCTCCACATCTATAACATGCTTTGGGTTGCCTCCTAGGCACATTGGGTCTCCCACCAAAATTCCTTCCCCCAGCATTACCTCTAAGCAGCTCCTTGTTGACCCCCTTGTTGCCAATTCCCTATGTGTACAACCTTTTGTTGTTGTAACTTCTATTGCTATAACTTCTGCTTTTTTAACAGTGCCTCCACCACCATCTTTTGCAACTTGGCACTCTCAGCTGCCTACTCAGCTGTTCTTGGCCTAATCATCTTCACCATAGGCCTCAAATTTTCGCTTAGGCCACTAAGGAAGCTAGAAACAAAATATGCCTCCATTAGGTGAGGATCATAACTACCATCAATGATCTCAGTTCTTCAAACCTCCTTAAGTATGACCCCGCGTCACCCACCTACCTCAGCTTGTTAAACTTTTCGATGGTATCTGGCATGCTCTTTCTCCAAATCTCTCACACAACCTTTCTCTCTCCAAGTATAGTTCTCCCATGCTCGCGTCCACCCTTGAAACCATGCATCCACCCTATCATCAAAGTAGGCAACAACCAAAGGGACTTTCTTTCCATTGGCATATTGTACAACTCAAACAATCGCTCACATTTTCTAACCCACCATCTAGGATAAGTCCCTTCAAACACGAGTATTTCCATCCAGGGTATGGGAAACCCCTGTAGTGGTGGAATAGCCCGATGCTTACTACCACATCCTATCAACGTTTCAATGTCACCACCATGCTCAACAATAATCTCATGGGCTCTGTTTTCTTGATTCACTCTTTTATTCTGTAAAATGGGGTCATTCCTGTCTCTATGAGAAAAGTCGGGAGACATCCTTACTTGGTTCCACTAGAAAAACATCAACATGAATTGTTGAAGTTGATTGCTCATCTCCTCCCTCATTTGGTTGATATTGTCTCTTATTAGTCCCCCTTCCATCTTGCGATCAACTGCCATGATTGCATCATAATTTTTTTGGTTGCTAATGTCCAGTCAGTCCACTCAATCCTAGAATTCACCCATAACCGAACTAAGTTGCTGGAGCTAAGACTCCAAGTTCTTTATGCGAGTTCCTTCGGCCATCTCTTACGCCTTTAATGCTCCTTATCGGGATCAAAGCTTTGATACCAAATGTCATAGCAATACTGTGACAATTAGCAACTTTCTTGATTCAGCGAGAATCGAAAGAGTATGCTAGAACAAAAAAGAAGAACGAAAAGGGAAATATGGAGAAATAGAAAAAGAGGAAAAGAAGTAAGAGGGAGAGTAATGAGTTTTTAATTGAATTTTTCGATGCCTTTTATTGAGGAAAAAACAAGCATATACAACTTGTTCCGTAAGTGTTGTTGCCACAACAAATCACATCCTCTCTAACCAACTAATTTATCATATTCTAGTACTTGAACACTTGACAGAACTGTCTTAACAAACTATCCAGTTGAAAAGAAATACAAGCAAGAAAATAAAATATTAAGACAAATACAAATAAATAATATCCAAATTTAAACACCAAATTTAACATCAAAAATTCAATTTTCTCCCGTCTCATGACACAATTTTCATTTCCTTATCTTTTCCCCAACCCACTTGCCCAACAAATAACCCCTCTATGCTTTCCTTCTCTTTGTTTGCCCCCTCCTTTCTTTTCTTCTCTTCTCTTGTTTCTTTTTATGTTTCTTCTTCTTTCCTCCATTTAGATAGCCATGCAAAAGTGCCAACATTCACAAAGGGGGTTTAACCAAACTCCAATCTCCTGTCACTAGTAGGGTTTTCTGAATCGTTCAACTAGACAAGAAACCCTAGAAAATCAAATAATTTATTCTTTTCCTGTAGACATCACATCTGTAATCCCGTTGGCGAACCTTAAGATGGACAAACACACAAAATGGAAAGCAGAGGTTAATAGAATAAATAAGCATCAGAATCAGTATTTTCATACACATTCTAACAAGCTTCTCTACTAGAGCAACTTGAAAACAAAATCTCAAATTTACAAACTAGCTTTATACTTTTACATTCCCGCATTTTGACTTCTTACTGTTTTTTTTTTTTTTTTCTCTTACATATACGCTATATACATCATAAAATGGAAGTTGTCAATCAATGAACGGGCAGTAGGCAGAAGATGGCGGAACGGAGGGTGACTGGTACTTACAAACTGGCAAACCAAACAACATTTCATAGCCTTCCGAACCTCAATGTTCTCTCCTGGAATTAGACAACTCAAATCAGCATTTTTATGTAGCAACAAATGGAAAGTAGTATTGTCATAGCCAAAACAGCATTCTTTTATGATATAAGAAACACACTCGAGGCATCATTTTTAAGTAATAACAAATCATAAAAAATATTGTCATTCCGCCCAAATTAAAGAGTCGCAACATCCCCTACCTTTTATTGCCCCGTATCATCAGATTGATTACGATAGTGAGGCTTGCTCAAACCACTAGGGTTATCCTTCTCCGCATCAATATCATAGGATGAGAGCAACCTCCTCTGCATGGAACATGAAGTCCAAAAGATCAGTTAAAAAAATGCCAGTAGGTCCCTTCCCTAAAACTTGGATGGCAAATGGTTATATTTGGCTATTCAACTAATTGCGTTTGGGAGGAGGGGAACACGACAGCAGCTTAAGGACCTCAAAAACTTTGAATGCAATGTATAGCTCCAGACCCAAATATCATCAAATCAAATTTTACTCCAGCCCGTCCAAGGATATGATCTAGTTGGTGATGAAAATGTAAAACTTAAGTGGAAAAGGCACTTACGTGTTCCTCAAAGTCTGGGCTGGTCAAATTAATGGAAAGGTTTCGCATCAATAGTGACACCTGAAAACAAAACATAACAATAAAATTAACACAAATGTGGTTTAGCACATCACATGTACCTGTAAGAGCAACTCTTCAACATATACTCAGCCTCAAGATGAGGTGAAAGTTCAATAAATTTCATCTTGTCTATACAACGGTAATAAGTGAGGGCATGGAGGACAGGAATCAACTTTCATCAACTGCAACACCTATAAAACTTTATCCCTGTTCATTCTGAAAGTGAACAAGCTTTAGCTACATTTAAAGGTTATGACTAATGATAAAGGTGATCCCATGTACTGTATAATTGCATGCATGATAGGTACCCAAATCAAAGAGCAAAAATCCATGAGACGAAGTACATAAAAACTTTCATCTTAGAAGTTGTAGCGCACAACATTTTTACACAGTGCTAATATCAAATGTAAATGCAATTCTACTCAAACTCAATATACCATGCTACAACAACATACAGTGCCAAACCAGAAATGAATAATTTAATCAGAAACCTCTCTTTAAACATTTTATAGTGATTAAACAATTACCACGCGACCTTAAAAATGGTTAAGTAACTGACAGCCAAATAAATAATCATTCACTATTGCACCAAATCCAAGTAATAAATGAGCTTGTAGATGGTTCTAAGACACTCATCCAGCAAGTATGACAGTAGATTTATCTTCATAACAGAACTTGGTCTTCTATTAGTGTTTTTTGCATCTCTGAAAAAGAATGAGAAAGGAGGACAAAGAGTGGAGAGAAACTCAGAGTTCCAATTCCTTGCCACAATGCCTATATCGGTTTTCTTTTTTTTTTTTTTTGGGGGGGGGGGGGGTTTACCTGCAAGACTTGACAAGAAAGAAAAAGAAAAGATGGTACAAATCAAAGTCACGAACTAATCAAAACAGTCTAGGTTAGAAAGTATACTGTTTCAACATCAATTGGGTCCATCTTCTTTAGTTTTTGCAGATGACCTGTAGCATCTGGGTCAAACACACTGGCAATGAAACTGTACACTTGTGCAAAGTCGGGCAGAACTGCATCAAGAAGAAAAAAATATCAAAAAGTGAATACTATAAATCAGTGTCTTAAATATCTGAGACCCTCAGGAAAAGGATATAGCAATGCCTGAAGAAGTATAAGAACTATTGCTGGTATCAGCATCTGAATGATTATGGTGCATATATGTACATTATGAAGAAAATAAATATAATTTCACCTTCACTAAATAAGAAGATGCCACCACTCTTTATTTATTTATTTTTATTTCAATTTCCTCAAACATTGTGTACAGCATACCTATGCAGTTTGTCAATTAATTGTCAGAAAAATTGAAATGGTTGTCCTGTCAACAGTAACACCAAACTCCGAAGGATACATATTTCTCATCTAGAAACATCATAAATCATTATATTGAGCTTAGTATCCGTTTCTAGATTGAAAAATACTAATCCAACACGTTCGGTTGATTAATAAAAGAGCATCCATAACTACACCTAGAATTACACTTTGATAGGGTTCAGGGATCCTAATTGTTTGAGAATATATTTTATTTTCCCTTTTTGGTTTAGGATTCTTATTCTTATTTGGACTTGGATTCCTATTATAATTATTTTTTTCTTTAGTTTACGATTCCCTTCTATAAATAGGGATGATGCTATGCAGCAATTTTTATCATCAATTTGAATGAAATAATTATTCTTCTTTAGAGAAAGATTTCTCTTGTTTGCTCTTTTTCCTTGTGGTGGATTCCTAAGGATTAGAGTATAACTATATCCTTGGTGTGGCCTACCAAGGTGGTGATTTGGCCATTCATCTAAGTCAACTTTGTTCATTCGTAGTAGGGTTTCAACTTCACCAAGATTGGAAGTTCAACCACAACTTTGCGCACGCCAAGCCAAAGAAAGAAACAAAGATTTGGGAGTGAAAGTTGATGTCCCAAACTTTGAAGGAAGCACGCAACCAGATGAGTTCATTCAATAGATGCATAATGTAGAATGGGTATTCGATTACAAAGACATTCCTGAGCAATGGAAGGTCAAATTAGTAGCCCATCAAACTCAAGAAAAATGCTTCAATTTGGTGGGAGAACCTAAAACGCCAACGAGAAAGTGAATGACATAGCAAGATCACAACATGGGAGAAGATGCATAACGAATTGAAGATAAAATACTTGTTAGATCATTATCGCCAGGATGTCTTCATCAAATTCCATAACCTTCGACAACGAAACATGACTGTTGAAGAATATGTTGTTGAATTTGATGAATTGATGATGAAGTGCAATATTACAAAACCCGATAAGCAAACAATTACAAGATTTCTCGGAGGACTAAAATATGAGATTTCTAATGTAGTCCAACTTCAACACAACCCTTCAAGATGTAATTAAGTTGTCATCGAAGGTGAAGCAACAACAACAAAACTCCAAAAGCAAGTTTAAAAGTGCAAATAAGGACAGTGTTTCCAACCAAGGGAGCACTTTGACAAAGGCCACCAAGTCAAACACTACTAAGACTGACAAAAAAGGGTGATAAGGCAAGTATAGTTCATCAAACAACTCTCAAAAGTGTTTCAAGTGTCAAGGCTTTGGTCACATTGCTGTGGACTCTCCAAATAGAAGGGTGGTATCTTTTGTTGAGGAAATTTCTAGTAAAGAGCACGATGAAGAAGATACACAGACTCTTAGTGATGATGGAATTCCTTTCGCCGACAATGGTGAGATGCTAGTAATACACCAAGCTTTGAATGCTACCATGGTTGAAGAAGATGATTGGTTACGTCATAATATTTTCCACACAAGATGTACTCTGCATGGGAAAATTTGTGATATTATTAATGGCGGCAGCTGTGAGACCATTGTGTCTACAATGATGGTTGATAAGCTCAAACTTTCTACTAAAGAGCATCCAAATCCTTACAAGCTTACTTGGCTATGGAAAGGTAATGATGTGAAGGTCACAAAGCGATGCCTAGTAGAATTTTCTATTGGCAAGAAGTATCATCACAAGGTGTGGTGTGGTGTTATTCCTGTGGATACTTGTCATATGTTATTGGGTCGACCTTGGCAATACAATTGCCGAGCCATTCATGATGGGTACAAGAATACTTACTCATTCGAGAAGGGTGGTGCAAAGATAGTATTGATGCCCTTTAAGAAGAATTCTTCATCAAGTTTAGTTGATCAGACATGTAATGTTGTATCAAAATCAATGTTCGCAAGAGCATTAGAAGAACCTAAAATTGTGTGTGCCTTGGTTGTGAAGAAAATAAGGAAGGTCAAGAACTTTCAAAAGTGGTTAAGTCGTTATTAAAAGAGTACAAAGATGTTGTTCCATAAGAGATTCTAGTTGGATTACCTTTAATGCGAGAAATTCAACACTATATTGATTTTGTTCCTAATTCTGGGATTCCAAAGGAAAATAAGGCGTTGCAACGACAAGTCATTGAACTTATTGATAAAGGAATAATAAAAGAAAATGTGAGTCCTTGTGCTATATCAGCACTTCTATTACCCAAGAAGGATGGATCATGGGGTACATGCATTGGCAATCATGCCGTCAACAAGATCCCTATCAAATATTGTTTTCTTATTCCTCGTCTCAATGATTTACTAGATCAATTACATGGTGCATCAATCTTTTCAAAGATTGATTTGCAAAATGGATACCATCAAATTTGAATGCAGCCAGGAGATGGCTGCTTTCAAGACAAAAAATGGGTTGTATGAGTAGACGGCAATGCCTTTTGGTCTCTCCAATACCCTAAGCACTTTTACGCAACTTATGAACCTGGTATTTTGACCTTTCATCAGCGAATTTGTTATTGTTTATTTAGACAATATATTGGTGTATAGCCGAAATCAAAGAGAACATTTGGCCCATCTTCGTCAAGTCTTTGACGTCTTAAGGGAGCGAAAGCTATATGCAAATATCAAGAAATGCCACTTCTTATGAATAAGGCGATTTTCCTTGACTATGTTATATCAAACAACGGCATTGAAATGGACTCAAGCAAGGTGGAAGCTATCAGCAATTGACCAACACCTTGCTCACTTCATGAAGTTCGTAGCTTTCATGGCTTAGCTTTTTTCTATCGTAGATTCATCAAGAACTTTAGCACTCTCACTGCTCCAATCACAGAATTAATAAAGAAAGAGAAGTTTGAATGGACACTACCACCTCAAAAAAGTTTAGACGCTTAAAAGAACAAGCTGACTGAAGCCCCAATTTTAGCACTACCTAACTACAACAAGGTTTTTGAAGTTGACTGTGATACTTCTTATGTGGGAATTGGTGTCATGTTTAGCCAAGAAAATCGTCCTATTGCTTTTTTTAGCGAAAAGCTCAACGAGCCCAAGTGCAAGTACTCAACATATGATAAGAAGTTTTATGCTATTGTGCATAAACCATTGGAGTCACTATTTATTAGCTACAGAGTTTGTGTGATATTCAGACCATGAAGCATTGAAGTATTTGAGTAGTCAAAACAAGCTTAGGGGACATCATGCTGTGTGGAGTGAACTCTTATCATCATTCCAATATGCCCTTAAACATAAATCGGGTGTCCAAAATAAGGTTGTTGATGCATTAAACAGAAGGTACACTTTGCTTTCTACTCTTCAAGTAAAAGTTATTGGCTTTGAAGTTATCAAAGAGCTATAGAAGGATGATCCAGATTTTTGGAGTCATGGAAGAATTATCAAAATAGTCCCTATAGACAATATCTTCTTCAAGACAACTACTTATTCTTGGAAAAGAGATTGTGTGCGCCTCAATGCTCTTTGAGAGAAGCAATATTTTTGAATGTCATGATGGTGGCCTCCTTGGACACTTTGGGAGACAAGACCTTAGCACTTGTGCAAGTAAATTTCTTTTGGCCTCATATGTGTTATGTACCTAGGGTTTGGATTGGAATTCGGAAGAATCCGAGGGAATTAGGACCAAGAACAAAAAGGATTGGAGGGAGAATTGGACAGAAAGAGAGAGATAATTGACAGAAATGAGGGAGAGTTGCAAACAGAACAGAGAAAGAGAGAGATTAAAGAGAAAGCAAAGGGAAACGAGAGGGAATTTGAGAGAGAAATGATGAGAGGGAAATTCTGAGATTCAATTATCATTCAAAACATGACATTCTTTAAGTGATACAGCCTATTTATAGGCTGGTCTAGCCTATTCAATTGAAAGGTACAAACTGCTACAACAAGTACAACTAAAAAGAAATACATCTAATATTTATTAGTACCACACCCTTGGGTCATGACAATATGGTATGTGTAAAAATCAGCAGGCAAATAGGCTTTTGAAAGGGTAGACAAAGACACCTACCTCTTAGGCTTTTCCTTTATTTTTAACTCTAGAATTTACAGTTTAGAAATCTAGAAAATGAAAGAATATACATACAAACATTCTCCTAATCATAGCTTATGTACAATAACTACCATTTAGATTGATTGCTATCTTCCTTTTTGTCTTCCCTGATTTATGCCATAGGATCTGCCATTTACAGCCTTGCACCACCAAGTCAACCTTTCTATAATAGCCACATACACCCAGCTATACCAACTGTTTACCCAAGAATCCAACACTCCCCCTAAAGATGATGTATGAATATCCTTCATACCCATCTTGGATATCATAAGGAAGTCCTTGCTGTGCAAAGCCTTAGTGAAGATATATGTCAGTTGATGCCTTGACTAAACAAATGGAATGCACAATTGGCCACCAGTTAGTTTCTCCTTTATGACATGCCATTGATCTCAATGTGTTTAATCATGTGATGTTGAACAGGATTATTAACAATGCTAATTGCAGCTTTATTGTCACTGTACAGTAGAAGTGATCCCTTTTTAGGAAATCCTAGTTCTTCCATAACTTTATTCACCCACAATAGCTCACATACACCTAGGGCCATTGACATATACTCAACTTCAGCACTTGACCTAGTCACAATAAATTATTTCTTACTTCTCCATGCAACTAGATTGCCTCCAACAAAGGTGCAATGGCCTGAGGTTGATCTTCTATCATCTAGAGATCCAACCCAATCTGCATCAGTGTACCCTCCATGTTCAAATGATTTTGGTTAGAAAATAATAAACCTTTGCTTGGAGTTGTTTTGAGATACCTTAAAATTCTATTGACAGCTCCCATATGAATTAACCTAGGATTCTACATAAATTGGCTTACAACCCCACTGCATAGGCAATATCCAGTCTTATACGAGACAAGTATATTAGTTTCCCAACCAACCAGCCTTTGATTCCTGCCTTTATCAGCCCTTTCACCTACATCAGTTTTGAGCCTATGATTAACTTCAATAGGTGAATCACTCGACTTACATCCTAGCATGCCCATCTCAGCTAATAAGTGTAGAACATACTTTCTTTGGAAAATGAATATGCCTTTGTCTAACCTGGCTACTTCAATCCCCAAGGAATATCTCAATTGTCCAAGGTCCTTGATCTCAAACTCTTCCCCCAGGTATTTCTTCAATTGTTGTATCCCTTCATGATCATTTCTTGTCACCACTATGTCATCAACATTACACAATAAGAACTGTTATCTTGTGTTCTTCCCCATTAAAGAACATAATGTGATCAACATTACTTTGCTGATATCCCAACCTGATTACAGCCTTACTAAACCTGTTAAACCAAGCTTTAGGAGACTGTTTTAGACCATAAAAGGCCTTCTTCAACTTGCAAACTTTCCCCTTAGCCACCAGCTTTGCCTTGTATCTTTCAACTGTTCCATCTGCCTTGTATCTAACTGTGAACAAACCACTTACAACCTACTGGTTTCTTATCAGTTGGCAGTTCAGTGAGTTCTCATGTCTCATTCTTCATTAAGGCTTTCATTTCCTCAACCATAGCATCCTTCCAAAAAAGCTTACTGATGGCTTGATTCCAATCTATGGGTGTTGTTACTGACTCTAAAGTGGATAACAATTTCTATGGAAGCAGACAATGAATCATAGGTAACAAATTTGGAGATTGGATGCTATGTACAACTTCTAACTCCTTTTTTAATAGCTATAGGAAGGTACAAGTCAGAGAGTTTGAAAGTAGTATCAAGTTCAAGGTTAGTTGCAGGAATTTGACTAGAAGTAGGAAGTTGTTCAGCGTCAAGTGCTTACCAATACCAGTGAGGTTCTAGGAATCTTCTTAGCTTGGTAGATTTAGCTGATTGGCTTGTTTCCTTCAGGAATAAGTCAAGATTTCTCCTTTATCAAGTGTGTTCAATCCTTGATGTTGACCAGTATTCCTAGGTTCTTCCTGCTGCCTTGAATTATCAACATCAACAGAATTATCAAAATCAACAGCCTCTTCACCTGCTTCCACTAAATCCAACACATTCTTATCTTTCTGCTCCCCCTGAGTTATAGCATTCCCACCTGTAGCAACAATCTGGTCCATAGCACCAGTGTCAATCCACTGGCACCTCTTCCTATACACCGTTACTTAGATTCTCCCCCTGAAGAGGTGATTGGTTGGGCTGAAAATAACAGCTATCTTCTTTAAATGTCACATCTCACATAGAATTTTCGGGTAGGTAAATGGTAGCACCTCTATCCTTTCTGCGTAGCAGAGTAACCAATGAGGATAAATTTGAGAGTGCGAGGATCTAGTTTACTTATTGCAGGAGAGTGATCCCAAACATAGCAAGTGCAGCCAAAAACCTTGGGAGGGATGGTATAGGAAGAGACTCCCATTACTAGCTCCAAAGGTGTCTTGAAATTTAGGGTCACAAGTGGCATTCTATAGATTAAATGAGCAGCAGTGAGTACTGCAGCACCCCAATAAACCTTAGGAACATGCATAGTAAAGAGCAATGACCTAGCCACCTCCAAGAGATGCTTGTTCTTCCTTTCAGCTACTTCATTCTGCGCAGGGCATCAACACAACTGGTTTGATGTATGATCCCCTAGCCTCATAGACATTCTTGAAAGGCAGTATGCTCATATTTGAGGCCATTATCACTTATGAGGATCTGAATTTTTGCAGCAAATTGGGTAGTCGCCATCTTGTGAAAGGTTCAAAAACAACTACCAGCCTCCCTTTTATATGTCATGAGATGGACCCAAGTAGTTCACCTAAAACTGTTAACAGGAGTTATAAACCACCTGTATCTACTAAGTCCCCAAACATTTGAGTGTATAATCATGAAAGGTTTAGGACTCTTTTTATTAATAGCAGGGTAAGTACTCCTTGTGTGTTTGGAAAACTCACAAGCTTCACAAAATATATCTTGATTACTGCACTATTTAGTCAAACTAGGAATAATCCTTCCTATCACTGAAAAAGAGGGATGACCTATTCTCTGATGTCACTACATTAACTCCTTGATTGAGGTTGGTTGTTAAACTCTCAAGGCTTGTTCTTCAAGCTGGGAAAATGACTTATTGTACAAGCCATCAACCAATCTACCAGAGCCAATCATTTTCCAAGTGCTCACCTCCTGAAAAACACAATGGGTAGTAAAAAAGGTAATTTTACAGTTCAGGTCCTTTGTGATAGAACTCACGAATAACAAATTGTTTGCAAAATTAGGAGCACAAGCAAATGACAGTTCAAGGTTTCTATTGCAAATAATAGCCCTTTTTTCCAAAAATAGGAGAAAGGGTACCATCTGCAATTCTAACCTTATCTCTGTCAGAGCATGGAGTATAGATCAAATAGGATTTAGATAATCCAGTCATATGGGCTGAAACCCCAAAGTCTATGATCCAGGTCGGTGTTTCTATAGAGTTTGAGGAATAGAAAGCAGTAACAGTAGCAGCTATACCTGCTTGGGCATAATGTGATGTGGGAGTGGAGGAGGATGGGGTATTTGATTCCATCTTCATCTTAGTCAAAACTAATTCTTCCCTTGAAAGACTAGTTTTTCCTGTTTCTGCATGTGACTCTCCTATCTGAGCAGTCTCTGACAGATGGGCTTGAGGATGTCCCTCCAACCTTTTTCCCTTCCCCCGGCTAGGTCTACCACGTAAAGACCAGCAAGTTTCCTTTGTCTGGATTTTCCACAACAATCTCACCTCAGCAGATCCTTACTGATATTCCCTTGGCTGGTAAAAAATCCGTCAGGTGAGGGTTTTACCATCATAACAGATTTGCTTGTTGCAGCAAGCTGGAGCATAACACTTCTCCTGCTCTATTCTTGGTGAACATAAGAATAAGCCTGTTTTAAAGTGGAAAAAGGCTCTCTACCTAAGATCTGAACCCTAACTTGGTCAAATTATACATTCAATCCGACTTAGAAAATCAAATACTCTTTCTTTATCTATCATTTTTTGAACTTTAGAGGCATCCTTAAGGCATTCAGCCTGAAAATCTTGATAATAATTTAACTCTTGCCATAAACTATTTAATTCAGCATAGTACTGAGAAACTAACCACTCACCCTGTTTAGTTTCATGTACCTTTTTTCCAAATCTCACATATTTGTGCATCATTTTCGATTTGAGAGTAGGTTTGGGATGTAGCATTCCAGATCTTCCATGCTGTATCAAGCAGTAGATACCCCTTGGCAATGTTTGGCTGCACTGAATTAATTAGCCAAGACATCACCAGGGAGATATCTATCTCCCATTGTCAAGTATGTATGTCTCCTGTGGCAAGCTTTTGACCCTTCATAACAGTGATGTAGTCCTCCAATCCTCGGGCTTTAATGAAAAGTTTGCAGGAACATGACCAGGCTAGGTAATTACTCCCATCTAGTTTTACCAAGCTAATCAACAAGGATGGATTTTCAGAGGGTACTGGAATCTTAGGCCCTTCTCACTAGGCACTACAGCCCCTGTAACATTGGATGGTCTAACCTCCTCTTGGGACATTCTCACTCAAAAAAAATCATCTTTCTGTACCTAGCCCAATTGTGGCTCTGATATCATGTAAAAATCAGCTGGAAATTAGGCTTTTGAAAGGGTAGACAAAGACACTTTCCTCTTCAGCTTTCTCTTTATTTATAACTCTAGAATTTACAATTTAGAAACTAGAAAAAGGAAAGAATATACATAGAAACATTCTCCCAATCACAGCTTATATACAATAACTGCCATTTAGATTGATTGCTTTCTTCCTTTTGTTCATCTTCCCTGATTTATGCTGTAGGGTCTGCCATTTACAGCCTTGCACCACCAAGTCAACCTTTCAATAATACATTATACACAGCCATACCAGTTGTTTAACCAAGAATCCAACAGTATGAAATGTGGATCGTCATATCAAGAGTGCAAGACTTGTCACATTGCAAAAATCTGCAGACAAAATACAAGTCTTAACACACCATTGCCAGTTTTCGAAGCTCCAAGAACAGATTTTGTTATTGGCCTACCTTGAACTCAAAGGAATGAAGATTCTGTTATGGTAGTTGTTGAACTATTTTCAAAGATGGCTCATTTTGTTCCTCCATCTAACAAGACTTTTGATGCTATTCAAGTTGTCGACTTATATTTCCAAGAGATTGTGCATCTACATGGGATTCCAAAGACTATAACTTCTGATCGTGATGTGAAGTTCATGAGTCATTTTGGAGAACATTATGGCAAAAGATGAGGATGCAATTGCAGTTTAGTTTGGCAACACATCCACAAAAAGATGGTCAAACTGAAGCTATGAATAGAAGTTTGGGAAATATGTTGAGAAGCTTTACTGGCAAAAATATTCTCCAATGGGATTTGTTACTATCTCAAGCAGAGTTTGCCTAAAATCGATCTCCAAGTCAAACTACTGGTCGAAGTTCTTTTGAGATTGTTGAGGAAAAAATCCAATCACTCTATTGAACTTGCACTAAAAGCCACTAAACAACAATTTAGTGGAGATGCTAATGAGAGGGCTAAAGAGATCAAAAAGCTACATGAGCAAGTTAGAGAAAAGATTTTGAAGCAAAATGAGCATTATAAAAAGCAAGCAAACAAGTTTCACAAGCCTGATACTTTCAAGGAAGGAGATTTGGTATGGATTAATCTGAGGAAAGAAAGATTTCCTTGAGGTCCTCACAAGAAGCTTATTCCTTGAGCTGAAGGACTTATCAAGGTGATCAAGTGGATTGGTGAGAATGCCTACAAAGTTGAGTTTCGAAGAGACTATGGTGTGTCTACTCCATTCAATGTTGTTGATTTGTCACCATCATGGAGATGAGGACGAGTCTTCTCCAACTAGGGGCAATTGATACGGTTTAAGATTCCTAATTGTTTGAGAATATATTTTATTTTTTCTTTTTCGTTTAGGATTCTTATTTCCTTTCAGTTTTGGATTCTTCTTCTTATTTGAAGTTGGATTCCTATTATAATTATTTTCCTCTTTAGTTTAGAATTCCCTTCTATAAATAGGGATGCTATGTAGTAGTTTTTGTCATCAATTTAAATGAAATAATAAGTCTTCTTTTAGGGAAGATTTCTCTTGTTTGCTCTTTTTCCTTATGGTGTATCCTTAGCGTGGCCTACCAAGGTGTTGATTTGACCATTCATCTACATAAACTTTGTTCATTCATAGTAGGTTTTCAACCTCATCAAGATTGGATTGAGCAGTCCATCCACATTCTGATGTCACACACACACACACACGCACACACACTCTCTGCCTCTGTTATTTGCCATACCACAAGCCACAAGGACAAGGCATTTGCATATCAGACCCAAACCACCAAAAAAGGAAACAAAGTTAAATTTTCTATTACATGATTCAAATTTTAACAAGCAATAAACATGCAATGTTACCTCTCAATGAGGAACCATGAGTCCCTTGCTCAGTTATATCTCCAGTTGGCCATGTCCTTGGAGTGCTTTCAGTGCTACTGCAACAGTTATTTGCCAGCTGTTGACCTGCAGATCTCACATTACCTGTAAAAAATAACATGATTAATATAAGGAACATATGCAGATGGAACTAATTAGAGCATAACTTTAAAGGTTTAAAAATCAACAATGAACCTTTTGTTTTGTGTGATAAACTAACTGTATGGGCAGAGTTGTCAGTTCGGGAAGATAAAGCTGCACTTGTAACAGGATTCCTCAGTAGTGGAGATGAATCAGGCCTTCTTACAAATACAGGCTCAGATAGAACAGGTGCATTCTGAAAAGATCCTGTCACTTGTGAGAGCACTGGAGCTGCAAAAATGAGTCAAGTTGTGTTAAGATTCTTTCAAGACAGAGGATGAAAAGGTAGAAAATCAAAGACAAATTCTCACCATTTTTGGAGGCCTTCTGTGGATAGGGATGAGCAGCTTTCCTTTTTGGACGAGGAGGAGGTAGATGTTCACTAGTCCCACTCTTCTGGACCTTAAGAAAGTACTTCTGCGCATGGCTACGTATCTGCAAAAGTTATCTTCCATTATTTATTTATCTGCTTGTGGAATTAGCAATTCTTAACGTATATATTACAGAAAACTAAGTAGGTCAACCTAGGACATTCATTTGCACAATCCTGTCATTCTTGCACTGCACTGAATCATGCTTTTATGGAAACATTAAAAGGAGAGACTAGAGAGCATATTAAGAAGCTGTTATCTTATAGAAACAAAATATTTCCTGGATATACAATGTACATAACATTCTGCAGACAAAAGTGGAAGAACAGATTTCTCAATGAAGCTCAAAAATATAAGTGAACAAATTGTAATAGCTAGCATAGCAATGGATCATATGGAAGATGCTAAATTCAGATTAAAACTATCATAGACAATGGACACAAAATTTTTAGACCTGATAAATTGGTATATAGATATATATAGATAATAATAGATCAAAAAGCAAGTATATGAGACCTTTGGAAGTACAGACACATGCATATCTATCAGAGAGATTTTGTGCTCATCATGCTTGTGTGCATGCAAGTGTATGCATCTGTTGTATCATAGCAGCACATGCTTGTGTCCCACAGAGAGAGAGAGCGAGAGAGAGATGAAAAAAAATAAAAAACCAAAAAAAATTAGACCAAAAAAATTGAAGAAACGTGGAATTCAGTAACAAATGTTTGCATTTAGCAATATATATATATAAACAACAAGAACAACATATCCAGCCTTTATCCCACTATGTGGGGTCGGCTACATGAATTCTAGACTTCCATGTATTTCTGTCTTTTGTCATTTAGCAATATATATATATAAGAAAACAATGCCACAAGCAGATATTTGAGCTTGCATATAATAAAAGAGAAGGAGCAAATGCCCCTGGATATGGAGTCATATGGCTACAAGGAAACCTCATTCTATAATAGATAAGTAAGGAGGAAAAAACATAGTTTTGTCATGTTAAGCCAAGGTGTTGAATGCATCACGGATCAAAATAGCATAATAATATGAACACAGAAATTATCTACTTGAGATTACCTGGATGACAGTTTTTGACCCAACAAATGCCTCAATTTTCTTCCAATCGCGGTCAAAACTACATAGATAAATTGATGAAAAACATAATGAGAAGTTAGGACACTATTGCAACAATTATGAATAAAAAGAACAAAAGGAGTTTTTCTTTTAATGACAAAATACAATAGAAAAGCCCAATACTACTCAGTTCCAAACAAACAATCAATGCATAACAGGGATTCCCATTCACAAAGGAACGAATCGCTTAAGCAATTTTAAATTACTTCTTGGGGCAACAAGAACAACAATCTGTAACACCCTCTCACATAAGGTACTTCCTTTAGAATTTATTACATATCTCTTTTATGTTTATTTCATTTTTTCAAAAGTGATAAGATGCATTACTTCTCAAAGAAAAGGCATAAATACGTATGACAAGCCTTACCAATAGACATCGTCTTGGTGCACAAAATCGATGAATTGCTCAAGATATTTAAACTACTTCATGAAGAAACATATGCAACAATTTTATGACACTTTTTGAAAACTTTGGAAGAGAATGATTGAGCAAAGGTTAGGAAATGAAACTAAGGTCTCTGAAAACCAACTTAATGTCATGAACCTAGGGTTCATAACATGTTTAGGAGGTAATTGGGGAGTTAGTTCAGAAGAGATGGGAAGAAGTTAGGGAGAACAAGACAGAGAGGGAAAGAAAGAGAGAGATTAGAGAGAAATTGGAGGGAGATTGAGAGAATACAAGAGAGGGAAATAAGAGATTTCAATTCATCAATTCAAGCATGCCCACTCTCTTACAACAATGGCTTATTTATATCCTCCAGCCATCATCCACCCATGTGCAATACCACTATAAGCCTAACAAGTACTATATCCTTATTACAATATTGCCCTTATACTACTATTAGGGACATGCCACTTAATTTCATGCCTAATAAATCAACAATGAAAAGCTATCTATTTACAAAGGCATCCCAAGGAAAAGTCTAAAAATAAATAGAATAATCTAACATATAGTGTTTATAGATTTAAGAAAGCCCTATGAAAAGCTCCCAAAACATGTGAAGACACGTATCATTATGCAAAATGGCATATTAATAATGTGAAGGCAAATACCAAGATTTTTTTTCAATTACAATGGAATTACATCAATATCAATAATTTACACTAAACCTTTACCACTTTGCTCTAGTGATGGATGAATTCATTGAAGACATCCAAGAAGAGGGGCATTGGTTTATGTTATTTGCAATTGATATTATCTTCACGGATTAAACCCAAAAAAAAAAAAAAGTAAATACTAAGCTCAAATTATGGAAGGGCACCTTAAAATTCCAAGGCCTCAAGTTGAGTAAGTAGAAAATCAAATGTATTAAATGTAAATTTAGTAAAAATAGAAATTAAGATGATATTGTGGTGAGACTTAAAAAATCAAGTTATGCCTAGAAATATCAATTTAAATATCTTGAATCAATCATTCAAAAAGAAAGAGAAACAGATGAAAGGTTTATTCAAAAGATTAAGATAAAATAGTTAGATGAAAAGGTACCTCTGCTATTTTATGCAACCATAAAATTTCTTTAAAACCAAAAAGAAAATTTTGCTGCATAACTATAAAATTAGCTTTGTTATATGGCATAGAATGTTACCTAGTTAATTACCAATATATGCAACATAAAACTACAATTTACATAAGAATTTGTGTTGTGACCATATAAGAAAACATAAAAACTAAAAAAAAAAAATATTTGTAATAAAGTTGAAATTGTGCCTATTGAATTTAAGATAAACTACAAGTAATTAAGATGGTTTACATATGAGAAGAAGATGTCCACCTATGAGGAAAATGGATGGAATGAAAGCATTTTACAGCAAAAGAGATAGAGAAGACCTTAGTGAAAAACTTGACTCGTGGCCATGACATGAGATAGAGTGACCATAGAGAAGATACAATCATCAACAAAAAAGATCAGAAAGCTAGAATCAACCTCCTCTAGTGGGATTAAGGCTTGTATGATGATGATTATACATTTTTTTCCAAAAGTGTTATGATGTATTACTTCTCGAAGAAAAGGTATGGACATGCATTACAAATCTATTACACAGCATGGTTTTACCCTTAACGAGACAAAATAACCTCCTTTATTATCAACTACATGAATAGATTTCTTTCTTACAAAGCAAAAAGATTGTTATCTAAGGATTTTAAAGCCATATCAAGAAATTTCCTAATCATTCAACATAGTGTCATGACCCTAAGGGTAAATCAGTAAAGGGGCCGGTACCCCCTGATCTCCTAACCCCAAGCTAGATAACAACTAGCGGCTACTACCGGCCCCTTTATTAATTTACCCTTAAGGTTGTGACACATAGATGTGTCATCCTTGACTTCCATATCAAAAAGTGGATAAAGAAGGATGATAAAAAAAATGAGAACCCAGAATCAATTGAACTAATGAAAGGTTTTGAGTTGAGAAAATTGAAAACAAAATATATGAAATGAAAGATTAGTAAAAGTATAAATGCTGTTGAGTTTTGCATTGAGTATTTTTCTAGAAGGATAGACGGAATCAGGAGAACTCTCAAGTGATTGGAAGTGGCTAAATAAATTAAGTTAGGAAGAGGCCATCTTATGTTGTATATATGAGGGGTAGTTTAGACTTTGTGTAGTCTAACTTAAACCTTTGTAATATCCGCCCAAATCCTCTATAAATAGAAGGATTAGGCGGGCAGTTGTGATCACTTGATCATTCATTCTGTATATGAGTATTGTTTTGAAAACAGAGAGAAAAGGCTGATTAGATAGTTTTTTGTAATCTCATTTGAGTGGTGTACTCGTGTGATAGATGTGAGGGTTTCTTGTACTGATTCAATTTGGATTTCTAGTGAATTGCTCTTGGATCGAAGAGGCTGGATGTAGGATTGCTCACAGCAATTTGAACCAAGATAAATTCTTGTCTCTTGTGTAGTTTGGTTGTCTCTTTCCCTATTTCCATTCTTGCTTTAAATTCTGCTTTTACATTCTGTTGATTGATTTGAATTCAAGTGAGGGTGTGTTTTATATTTGGCTGAGATTAGAGTGGTCCTAGCGCTCCTAATCATAACAAAAGTAAATCATGTTATGGTTATAGTTGAAGATCAAATCATCCAAAGAAAATATCATTAAAATTATTTAGGAACAATCATCCAAAAAAATAGACAGTAATGAAGATTCTACCCACCAAATTGAGGCAGAATGGTTAAATACGTTTAACATTTTATATAATAATAAAATTCCAATGAAGTTAAAAGAAAAATGTCATAGAATGATATAAGTTCAAGTTTGTTGTGTGGAACAAAAAGTTGCTCAAAAATAGTAATATATGCCAAATATGAGCATAATGGAGATGTGTATATTACATAGATGTGCAGCAATATAATAAATGATATAATTAAAAATGAGATTATTCATAATAAAATCAAAGGTGACTATTGAAGATATTATGCATGACACATGACTAAGATAAATAGTTCAGTCATGTGAGAAGAATGTTGACAAAGATTCTTGAGTAAGGTGGATGGAATGAAAGATCAAGAAAAACTTGATGTAAACAATTAGGGGATATGCGTTATAAGTCCTACAGAAATATGGCCATAGATAGAGATAATTAGTGAGCTCAAGCTCATGAAGCCACCCCATTTAGTGGGATTAATGCTTGATATGTTGCTTCTACCAAAACAAAAAAAACTATAAAAAAAAAAAAACAGAGACTTATTCGAGAACATGAGTTTCAACCACAGCACTATGGCCTAATATATGTATGACTATAATCAAAATTCAAATTAATAATCTAATCTAAAAGGGCACATAATACCTTATTCAACAAACATGCTTTTATAAGTCTTACAAACAAACACACAGATGTAGCATAACTACTATAAATACACTGCAATGACATTTTACGTGATTGAAATATAATTCAAATAAAGCCCCTTCAATCATAGATGTAGCATAACTACCATAAATACACTGCAATTACATATAGAATTCAAATGAAGCCCCTACAACCCTGGTTAGCCAATTAAAAGAAACCAAACTAAACAATTTTGAGTTATAGAACTAGCTCTTACAAATAAAAAGCTCCAATATTCAGTTACATATCCAAACAAAACAAAAATTTATAAGCAATTAGCACGAAAAAATACTCTCTTTGGAGCCACAAACCCTAGTGAAGTTACATTACAATTTTATACGCATCAGGAGCGTCAAACATCAAAAAACACAAAAGTCTACAAACAATTCGCTTGAACACAAACATTTTATCAACGAACCCCCAAGATTCAAAGGCCCCAATCGAAAAACCTAATCAAATTCGAAGCACGCCCCTCACATTTGCAGAGGTGAAATTGAAAGAAAAGACGGAACGAGAGCACTTACAGCTGTAGGGCTTCGAGGAACTTGTCGTGCTCGGGCTCGGTCCAGCTCTCGCGGGTCTTGGTAATGGTGTAGGGTTTGCGGACTTTCTTGCTCGCGTCGTCAGAGGACGACGTCGTGGAGGCGGTGGGGGGCGGCACCGAGAAAGAGGGGCCGCCGAAGGCCGGCAGAGCCATTCCAGTGGGATCCAAGTAGAAGCCCTCGGGTGGATTCGGATTCAGAGACACCATGCGACGTGAGTGGGACTCTCTCTCTCTCTCTTTCTCTCTCTGGGTTTTTTGTAAGGTTTGTTTGTTGATAGGGTTTTCCAAATTCCAGCCTCGTTGTTAGGCTATTTATTTATTACTTTGTTTGGGAGAAAATGCGGTTATGAATTATTTTATGCCTTTATTCCAAACAGCCGACTTTAGGGCTCCTTTCGTCCTATTTCTATCCCCTGCGAGTTATAGCCAAACATTGTTAAATGGCCACTAAGGTCACCCACTAGAACAAAGGAATTGTACCCTACCATCCTTCCAATACTCCTTAAACAAAAATAATAAAAAGGAGACCCACTCCTCACTACTCAATATTCATTAAACATTGTTTGTAAGGTTTGTTTGTTAATTTTACCACCATATCTAAATTCATCTTTATTTAAATTTTGTTTAAAAAATTAATTTTATTTTTCAAATATATTTTTTCATTTGCACATGCATAATATAATTAAGTCACATCTCTAATTATAAAATAAAAAACACATTAATTAATAATATAATGATATCATGTGATATTACCTCATTTTGATTCTTCTACAAATACCTATAAAAGTTGAAACCATATAGTGACCATTTCTATAATTAGAATTCAAACCTATTTAGGGCATCTCATGCAAAAAGTTGCTTATACTTTTATCTAATAAAATGTATGGTTTGAGAAAACTTAGTTGTGTCATAGTTCTTAATTATATTAAAAAATAATAATAGATTATCCAGCAATATTAAAATAAGCATTGTACTCACGTTGATATAAATTTTAGGAAAAAAAAAACAATTTTTATCGATAACCACAAAATTTTCCTTAATGCGAATTCATGCATAAATTATTATATATTTTTATTGGGCGTATATAATTTGTGAATAATTATGCGTATTTATAGTATAATATTATTATTATTATTGGTAGATTTAGAGTTAACTAAGACTGTTGAATATATTTTTTGCATATTTATTAAAAACATTGATACAATTTTTTAATTACGACACTGGTCCATATTCAATTATTTCATTTCGAGTTGATTCCCTAGACTTTCAGTCTCTTTCAATCAGCTAGTGGCACACTTCGCACCCTAGACTATTGGAACTTGGACCCTAGATACTCTTAGGGTTCCTTGTTCCATCCCTGTGAGTCCTACTGGTTGCACCACTATCACCTCTTCAATTCACGCAACTCACCTGCCATCACTTGACCACCTTCGGTCTCTTGTTTGACTCAATTCATTGGATCTCTGATCTTACACATCTTACTTCTGAGACACTAAATGGTCCTCGAAATACTTATCATTCGATCCTAACTTAACAGTTACGCTATGTCATATTAGACTAATCATCCATGACTCAATCATTTTTTATAACTACCAGTTATCATATCATTCATCGCAATGATTTCGACTAATGATCTCAAATCAACAGTTTTTAAATCTCTCGGATCCATAATCATGGTTACCGAGTCAACCTTACACTCGAATTATATTATCGGATCCTAACTTCAATAGCTAAGTCATTGTACTAGCTTCCATTAGACTTTTACTATTTACTGAGAATAGTAATTGTTTACTAGAATAGTGTCTATACGTGAATAGTATATCAGGTAAGTTTCCCGAAAAGAGAGGTAGGTCACAAATGGACACACTTAAATACCAAGTCCTTACTTAGCCAGAACTTGCCTAGACATGCACCTCCACTACACAACACTTAATCCAATAACATCTAAGCCTTCAATCAACAATCTTCGAATCTCCAAATAGGGATTTCATTTTACGAACCATTAATTTCTTTCCCCTAAGCCTCCATTTGGGGTTTATATTAACTGGTTCTATCAATATCAAATCTTCTTAAGTCTCCAAATTGTTATTCTCTAATCTCCAAATAGGGTTTAACTCTGATATCAACTATATCCAAGTCACTTAGGGCTTCCGATAATCTTAAGCTCTGATGCCAAGTGTAACGTCCCGTTTTCTCGGGCGCATTATAAATTGGGACAATTCCGGGACAATAAATTTTTTCTTTTCAAACTTAATTCTAAATCACATCATACCTCGAATTCGTCCCAGAATTCCCAATCATTTTTCTCGTAAGAAAATCACTATACACATCAAATGCGGAAGTAAAGATCGAAACTTGATATCCTAACATTAATTATAAATAAATTCTTATATCATGAACATTCCTCAATACGTTTAGAATCTAAAGTAGCATAACTTAAATACAAGGGCTACGTAACATATATTTCATTCTTCATACACTCTGCAAAGTGCCACTTCATGCATCATTTAACCTCGAATCTGCTACAATCTCCATCTGAAACATTAGAATATTGTAGGGGCAAAACCCAAGTTAGATGATGAATCATCTAAGTAAGGGTACATAATGCTATATCATGTGTGTATGCAATATCTTTCATTTTAGATGTCAACTGCACCCCTCATGCTACCTACCATTTTTGCAGCCCCCCTCTTTGGAGGCCAAGGTGTATGGGTGCACCCTTGGTAAAGTAGCGGTGTCAGTTCGTACTCCCTACGGTCTCAAATGCGAGTGATCAATGATATCAACATGTATTTATGCATTTCATAGTCATGTCATGTATGCAGCCTAAGTGAGGGATACATATCAGGGCATGTCAATATGATGAAAACATTTTCGAGGAACATAAACCAAGCATTTTTCGTAAAACTAATTTTAATTGGGGAGTACCACTTACCTTCTCAAGCTTATCGGGCTACCTCGATATCCGTGCCTTGTCTCGATTTGCGTGCCAACCTCAAAATTTGCACGAGTCTCTTCAACTTCAGTCTCAAAGTATCCTAATCACCATAATTATTTGAATAAACATTAAAACCTATTTTTTCATAATTTCTGGCATTTTCTTTAATTTTATTTCTATTTCTTCCTAATTTTTCTCAATAAATCCAAACTAAATATTTTTAAAATATTTTCTCAAATATTTCTCTACGAAAATTCATAAAATAATATTATTGAATTTCTAAAATTTTCTAAGAAATTTTACTTACCTTAACTTAGCATCTCTGACTTCCTCGGTATGCATGCCCGAACTATTTTCTCGCCTAAAATCTCTGAAATATTATCAAAACATAATTTCTTATTTTTCTATGATTTTTCTCTATTTTTTCCCTATTTTCTTTTCTTTTCTTTCTTTTTCTTTTTTTTTTTTTCTTTTTTCTCCTCTTTCTTCTTCCTCCTCCCGCCTCCCCTACTCCTGCAACTCTTTCATTTTCCTTTCTTCACCTTTCCTTCTTTCTTTCTTCTTTCTTTTCTTCTTCTTCTTCTTCTTCTTCTTCTTCTCTTCTCTTCCTTCTTCATTTTGTGCCTGCACCCAGCACCTACGCCCGCCGCTGCCCACGAGCTGCCACCGTTTTTGCCGACTCCTGGTGCCCCCCGACGGCTGAGCACCGGTCTACGCCCTTGTTAGAAGCTGCTCGAGCAGCACCTCGGTCCCGCGCCCAGCCGCTACTCGCAACCCTACTCGCTGCCAGCGGCCATTGCCACTCTTGGTTGTTGTAACAGCAGCTTTGCGGCTGCTATAGCCGCGCCCCCCGATCATCTCTACCGCATCTCCAGCCTCTCTTAACCTTCTCCTTCCCCGATGCAGCTCTGCCCTTGATGGAAGCAGCTCGCGGCTGTTGCGGCCGCGGCTGGTTGCTACTTCAGCACACTCGGTTTCGGCCATGGCCAAGGCCCATCTTCCTTCCAGCTCTCTCTCTCTCTCTCCCCCTTGCTTTGATGCTCTCGACCACAACTCCCAATCTGATCTCCCTCGTTGCTTCTCAATTGGCCAAGATGGCTGCCAATTTATAGCCTTCATTGCCTTGGCCGCTACTCCATTTATACATCATATTAATTGTTTCATTACTCACTCCATACCTCTGACAAATTCTTTTCTCAATTCACACTGCCACAATCTTCCATTTTGCAACCCAAATTTCAGCCATTAAAGCTTCGCGAAGCCAGCTTGCACACACGCATGATGCCTATATATATATATATTTATAACTATTATATAATACACTAACTCATAAGAGAAATCACACTTTTAATCCTCCTAATTCATCTAATATTACTTGGTTAATTTTCTTATTTACAATCATGCCCTCAAACATCGATTAAATTTACATTTCAATGCCAAAAACACAAAGTTAATAACTTCAAAGTTATTCGATAATGACGATTTTGCCTTTGCGCCCTTTCGAAATCTTTGTTCATCTCGAAACTACTGAAGGGTTGCTTATTACGCAAACCAAAGCCCCCCTAGGGTACCGTTAATTTTTCAGGAGTCTCTTACAATGATTTGGTTTTTCAGCCTAAATGGTAGTTGTATTTTAGCTGTACCGAAAACTGTTCCCGATCTTATTTATTTCGATATCAAAAATCTTATTTCAATACGCTTGTCGAGACCATATAATTTTCCTTAGACAATTTCACTCCGAGGCATTCTTTGCAGTCGATTCGGTACCTATAACTGCTATCCAGCCAATTTTTTGGTATTCTAAACTCATTGAAATTACGTGGCAACCTTATACGAACATGGGGTATTACATTCTCCCCTCCTTACAAAAATTTCGTCCTCCAAATTTGCCACATGTCCTAAATCTCAAAATTTAGAACTCTTGGACTGACCACACTTATTAATCCCTAGACAAGTACAATTGTCAACTATGCATACCTTTCAAATCATAACTGCAGAACTCGGTCTTTAGGCTACGAATCTTAACGTGAACTCCTATCCAAGGCGGTACACATATCATCGTAATGATTCTGTAACTTTCATATCCACATCATCAATTTTTAATTTGCTTTTCACTAAGTTATCAAGTCGGTATTCTTAATCACGACACTTCTCTAATTCCGATTTCCTACGATATCATCTATCCTACACTAATTAATCATGCTTTGATAATCTTCCAACTTTAGCATAAAAGTCCATGATCTCGATACATCTTGACTTTTATCAAACTGATCCTCAAATAAATATTTTTATATCATCATGCATCCTTAAATCTTCACACATCACATATCTTGTCATCACGAGGTTATTTCATAGGCTTCCAGACTGCCATAACAAGTCAGTGGTCCTACCATATCATCTCGTTTATCACATGTCCTTGAAACTAGCTATGTCTCACCTTAAGTCATCACAAACTTAATCATTGCTTTTACTTGTGCTAATCTATTCGAGATTTCTGTTGTTTCCTCATTCTTATAGGTATTCATCTCCCGATATAACCTCAAGTTTCTTACAATTGACCATAATCATCTTATAATCACATCATATAACTATCTCATCTAGAAATTTTTACAATTAATAGATTCTATCTGTCTCCAAATCTTCCTTTCATAATCTAACTTTTAATATCCATCGAAATTTAACGTTGTTTTCCAAGTCTAGTAATACTAATATTCTTGCACTGTTTGCTCCTTTGTTACTTAGTCGCCAAACTAATACCCATTCATCCATAAGTCCTCGCACTTTTCGAAGTGATCCTCAAATAACATTTTATATCATACGATTAATCATTTGATCCTCAAATTTGCTTGAATTAATCCTCGAGTAATAACGTCTCATATCAACTAACGTTAGTCTAGCTTTATCCTTAAGACACCATCTCATGCCAACCATACTTTATCATACAGAAATCATCTGATTACTTTCTTCGTATCTAACCATCGGCTCTCTTGACTTCTAGTCAACCGTAGCACAAGTTCACTTACTAACTCGCAACCTCTAGACTTGCTCATCGACTCTATTGTTTACTTGTCTTGGTAATAGTGCTATTAGCTTTATTTGTACTATTTTAGCCTCTTAGTCCACGCAATCTATGACATCATTATCATCCAACCAAAATATCGGGACCATTTACCCTCAAGCATCACAATGAAGAGCGTCACACATAACCTTAACATTACAAGGGTCTACTTTACTTCTCGATTGTTCATCAATCCTAGAAAATATCATAGCCTCTTACACCTGTTTATCAAGTTCGAGGTAAATATATCACCTATTTCAAAGCCCGATAGTTTACGTCCTCAATCAAACCACTCATAGCTAAGCCTCAATCTATTATTGGCAATTTCATCATTAAAAATAAATCTGAAAAACCTTCTGAGAATATCTCCTGGTATTTTCTATTTTTTCTTACAACTTTTCACTGACCGTAAATGCCGGTACCACAAATCAACAGGCTCCTTATAACCATAACTTGCTAACATCACTCAGCTATATATCTCTCAATTTGCCTCCCAAGGCTACCTAGACTAACCGTCTAGTCATACAAGGGTTTCATTCTCCAAAATCGAAATCTTGGATTTCAAATCGATCTAGGCCTGCAGCATTTCCTATTACGACTCGTTATCCTGGCTGTTATCACTTGATTCTCTCTATCAAATCTAAGATTCACGTAATCCTCTAGATAACAATCCGTAATTATACTGCCAGCTAGAGTAGGCAGGTACCTTCGTCACCTACGGCACTCCAATCCTTGCTGGATTTTTTTTGTTTTTTTTATGTCACCAAACTATTTTACGTACCTTTGGATCCTATCACAAATATACGTCATCACATATCCTTAGGAAATCCCTCGAAAATCTGAAATTGATTCATCTTTAAAGATCTTTATTCAAATCACGTTACCTGGTTCCAATTATTTCCTAAAAACAACCGAATCTTAAACTCGCAAGAACTCTTTACCGAATGATACTTTAAACATCAAATAACGACTCAGGTCCCCATACCGATGCACAAGGCATAACTTATTCATGAGTCTTCTCTTACAGACTTTCGAATCCTCAAGCCCACTTGGCATACTGAACTGTAGTCACAACCTTTGTTGACTAGGTTTCTCATCATCCTTTCCTAGGGTCAATGCGACCTACAAGTAACTCTTCCTCTAACTGAGATTGCCATCTCACAACTCATCATCAAAGTTTTGGACTAGCCACGCTCTACTACCTAAAATCTCATTTACCGAGAACCCACTGAACCTCGCTTTTTGTTCTTTAGGCCCAGTTGACTATTGGCACATGACCATCTCATGATCTTACTGCAATACTGGACACCGAGGTATTCTATTCTTTGAGCCTCTCATTGTGCGTCGTGTCACCAACTCGCAAGATGACTGTGAACCCTGATACAATTTTTTAATTACGACACTCAATCCATATTTAATTATTTCATTTCAGGTTGATTCCCTAGGCTTCCAGTCTCTTTCAATCAGCTAGTGGCACACTTCGCACCCTAGACTATTGGAACTTGGACCCTAGATACTCTTAGGGTTCCTTGTCCCATCTCTGTGAGTCCCACTGGTTGCACCACTGCCACTTCTTCAATTCACGCAACTCACCTGCCATCACTTGACCACCTTCAATCTCTTGTTTGACTCAATTCGTTGGATCTCTGATCTTACACATCTTACTTCTGAGACACTAAATGGTCCTCGAAATACTTATCATTCGATCCTAACTTAACAATTACGCTATGTTATATTAGACTAATCATCCATGACTCAATCATTTTTTATAACTACCAGCTATCATATCATTCATCGCAATGATTTCGACTAATGACCTCAAATCAACAGTCTTTAAATCTCTCGGATCCATAATCATGGTTACCGAGTCAACCTTACACTCGAATTATATCATCGGATTCTAACTTCAATAGCTAAGTCATTGTACTAGCTTCCATCAGGCTTTTACTATTCACTGAGAATAGTAATTATTTACTAGAATAGTGTCTATACGTGAATAGTATAACAGGTAAGTTCACCGGAAAGAAATGTGAGTCACAAATGGACACACTTAAATACCAAGTCATTTCTTAATCAGAACTTGTCTAGACATGCACCTCCACTACACAACACTTAATCCAATAACATCTAAGCCTTCAATCAACAATTTTTGAATCTCCAAATAGGGATTTCGTCTTACGAATCATTAATTTCTTTCCCCTAAGCCTCCACTTGGGGTTTATACTAACTGGTTCTATCAATATCAAATCCTCTTAAGTCTCCAAATTGCTATTCTCTAATCTCTAAATAGGGTTTAACTCAGATATCAACTATATTTGAGTCACTTAGGGCTTCCGATAATCTTAAGCTCTGATACCAACTGTAACGCCCTGCTTTCTCGGGCGCGTTATAAATTGGGACAATTCCGGGACAATAAACTTTTTCTTTTCAAACTTAATTCTAAATCACATCATACCTCGAATCCGTACCAAAATTCCCAATCATTTTTCTCGTAAGAGAATCACTATACACATCAAATGCGAAAGTAAAGATCGAAACCTGATATTCTAACATTAATCATAAATAAATTCTTATATCTTCAACATTCCTCAATACGTTTAGAATCTAAAGTAGCAGAATTTAAATACAAGGGTTACGTAACATATATTTCATTCTTCATACACTTTGCAAAGTGCCACTTCATGCATCATTTAACCTCGAATCTGCTACAATCTCCATCTGGAACGTTGGAATATTCCAGGTGCAAAACCCAAGTTAGATGATGAATCATCTAAGTAAGGGTATATAATGCTATATCATGTGTGTATGCAATGTCTTTCATTTTAGATGTCAACTGCACCCCTCATGCTACCTACCATTTTTGCAGCCCCTCTTTCGAGGCCGAGGTGTATGGGTGCACCCTTGGTAAAGTAGCGGTGTCAGTTCGTACTCCCTACGATCTCAAATGCGAGTGATCAATGATATCAACATGTATTTATGCATTTCATAGTCATGTCATGTATGCAGCCTAAGTGAGGGATACATATCAGGGCATGTCAATATGATGAAAACATTTTTGAGGAACATAAACTAAGCATTTTCCGTAAAACTAACTTTAATTGGGGAGTACCACTTACCTTCTCAAGCTTATTAGGCTACCTCGATATCCGTGTCGTGCCTCGATTTGCGTGCCAACCTCAAAATTTGCACGAGTCTCTTCAACTTTAGTCTCAAAGTATCCTAATCACCATAATTATTTAAATAAACATTAAAACCTATTTTTTCATAATTTCTGACATTTTCTTTAATTTTATTTCTATTTCTTCCTAATTTTCCTCAATAAATCCAAACTAAATATTTTAAAAATATTTTCTCAAATATTTCTCTACAAAAATTCATAAAATAATATTATTGAATTTCTAGAAATGTGTGCCCAAACTATTTTTTCACCCAAAATCTCTTAAATATCATCGAAACATAATTTCCTATTTTTCTATGATTTTTCTCTATTTTTTTCCTATTTTCTTTTCTTTTCTTTCTTTGTCTTTTTTTTTTCTTTTTCCTCCTCCTCCTTCTTCCTCTTCCCACCTCCCCTACTCCTGCAACTCCTTCTTTTTCCTTTCTTCACCTTTCCTTCTTTCTTTCTTTACTTCTTCCTTCTCTTCTCTTCTCTTCCTTCTTCCCCTTGCGCCTGCAACCAGCACCTGCGACCGCCGCTGCCCACTAGTCGCCGCCGCCTTTGCCGACTCTTGGTGCCCCCCAACGGCTGAGCACCGGTCTCCGGCTTTGCTAGAAGCTGCTCGCGCAGCACCTCGGTCCCACGCCCAGCCGCTGCTCGCGACCCTGCTCGCTGCCAACGGCCATTGTCGCTCTTGGTTGCTGTAACAACAGCCTTGCGGCTGGTATAGCCGCGCCCCCAGGTCATCTCTACCGCCTCTCCAGCCTCTCTTAACCTTTTCCTTCCCCGATGCAGCTCTGCCCTTGATGGAAGCAACTCACGACTGGTTGCTGCTTCAGCACACTCGGTTGCGGCCATGACCGCTTGGAGCTCACTGCCATGGCCAAGGCCCATCTTCTTTCCAGCTCTCTCTCTCTCTCTCCCTCTTGCTTTGATGCTCTCGGTCACAACTCCCAATCTAATCTCCCTCGCTGCTTCTCAATCGGCCAAAATGGCTGCCAATTTATAGCCTTCATTGCCTTGGCCGCTACTCCATTTATACATCATATTAATTGCTTCATTACTCACTCCATACTTCTGACAAATTCTTTCCTCAATTCACGCTGCCACAATCTTCCATTTTGCAGCCCAAATTTCGGCCATTAAAACTTCACGAAGCCAGCTTGCACACACGCATGATGCCTATATATATATTTATAACTATTATATAATACACTAACTCATAAGAGAAATCACACTTTTAATCCTCCTAATTCATCTAATATTACTTGGTTAATTTTCTTATTTACAATCATGCCCTCAAACATCGATTAAATTTAGATTTCAATGCCAAAAACACAAAGTTATTCGATAATGACGATTTTGCCTTTGCGCCATCTCGGAACCTTTGTTCATCTCGAAACCACTGAAGGGTTGCTTATTACGTAAAACCGAAGCCCCCCTAGGGTTCCGTTAATTTTTCGAGAGTCTCCTACAACGATTCGATTTTTCAGCCTAAATGGCAGTTGTATTTTATCTGTACCGAAAACTGTTCCCGATCTGATTTCTTTCGATATCAAAAATCTTATTTCGATACGCTCGTTGAAACCATATAATTTTCCTTAGACAATTTCACTTCGAGGCATTCCCTACAGTCGATTCGGTACTTATAACTGCTATCCATCCAATTTTTCGGTATTCTAAACTCATCGAAATTACGTGGCAACCTTATACAAACATGGGGTATTACAAAAAATCATGAACTGAATCAAACCAAACAATATGTAATAACCGAATCAACCCGATCGACCAACCCTAACAAACCAAACTAACCGACACCTAAACCGTGATAACCAAACCGAACCGAAAATCGAACTGAAATACAAAATAACCAATAGACCGAATATTAGTTTGGTCTTGTTGTTGCGGCCAGCCACCTAGCCGGGCGGTGATTCCAATGATTGGAACCAATCATCGAATCCCCTCAACAACGATAACCCACATACCTAAAAATTAAAAGTATCTAATGATTGGATTTTAATAGATTTATGTTTCAATGTAAAATAGAAGTAGTTGGAAAACTTACCTAAGGGGCCATCAACGTCATCTTCGTCTTTGTCTTTGTCATTGGCGAATGATGGTAGACGAAGAGAGAAGGGAAGAAGAGATAAGGAAATGACCGGCACCGTCAGAAAGGATGAAGAGAAGAGTCAGAAGACATCTATCGCACTATCACATGAAGGTGAGGGATAGAGATTGGAGAAGGCTATCGGCGAGAGAAGGTTATCGCTTATCAGGATTCGGGTGTCACGTGGAAGGGTATATGGTTTAGTTGGGATGCCGCGTGAGGTGTCGTTCCTGTGTAAGGGGGTGGTTAGTTTAGTTTGGTTGGGGAAAGGTTATGACTACACTGTTTGATTTGATTTTTCTGTTATTTATATCAAAATAATTGAATCGAATCGAACTGAATAACTGATTTTTAGAAGAAAATATAATTGAACCAAACTGACCAAACTTATCAGTTCGGTTCGATTAGTTTGATTTACTCGAATTTCTACTCACCCTTATATATAAATGATACCTTAAAGTATATTTATATAAAAACATTATCAACTTAAATTATATTCAACTTTTAAACTTTACACAATTTATATAAAAATAAAAGCTTATAAGCTATAAAATAATAATAATAATAAGCCAAACAGCCACTTAGTGTTTTTATTTGTTAATTATATTCTTGTGTGATCCCCCTTCTTATAAACATAATTTAAGAGATAAATAAGATAATAATACTATTATTGAATTCTAATAAGAAATTTTATTAATAAAATGACGCCAATCTCTTTTGAAAGTATTTTAATTGATAATTTTATTTTACTGTCTCTTTGTCTTTTTTCTCTTTCTCCCTCTCACCAATACTCCTCCACCCTCTTCTTTCTTTACTACTAGCTAAGTTTCATCCGGAACCCGGGTTTTAGATTGGTCTCTCTGTAGTTTAGGTTCTTTGAACCCAAATGACGAACCCATATGTGCTACGATGGTTGCCGACAATGCCACCTCAAAATACCTAATTTTTATTTTCTTAAGGACAATGGGAGAAGGGTATTTTGAAAATTTAACAAAAAATAGTAAATGTTTATTAATAGTTGAGGGTAAATGATTCATATTTATAAAACTCAAGAAAAGTGTATGTTTTTAAATGTTAATTTTATTCATTTTGTATTTATATTAAATAAAAACTAAATGTTATGTAGTTAACATTTTGTTTTTCAGATTTTTGAAAATAAAAATTAAAATAGTGTTTAATAAAATATTGTATATTTCATCTAATATATATATATATATGTAGATATAAACAGTTAGGAAATTGAAATCAAACAGTATACAAACAACCATCAATAATTGAAATCAGACTTACCTGATTTTGCACAGCAAAATTGGACCGAATCTTTGTAAGTTAAATTATTGGTTTAAAAATTAAATTATGAAAGTGGAATCGTTTGTTTGCCAGAGTCTAAAAGTCACATTTCACAGATAATCTACTTTTGAGAGTTTTGTTTCCCTTGACTCAAGTCCAAACACAACACATAGGCACTTTTTCTCTTTCGGTCATTTTCTCTTCAACAACCCTTTCCTTAATATATCATATTGTTAGAATTGACGGTGTGGGTGAAATTTTAAAATTTTTTATGTATCAAATTTATACAATAAAAGTATTTAAATAACATAATATTTCATAAAATGAAACATAATAAATAACATATTTGCAGCCTGATGTCTCAGGTGGGTGTAGTTATTTTTACACTAATACTAAATTCTCCTTAACTTGTGGAGGGTCTAATATATTTTTACATTAATATCTAATATATCGCAATTTAATCGTCTTTATAAATTATTCTGTAAAAGGTCTTCTATACAAATAGTATAATCCTATTTAGAAAAATCCTATTATTAGAGAGTTCTGTTATATATTCTTTAACACTTTTAAAATAAGATTCTCAAATAAAAAATTTAAAAATTTATTCATACAATAAAGTAGAAAATAATGAATAATAAAAAATTTATTTTTATAAAGATATACAAAAATATACTATAATATAATACACACCGCTAAATGTCATTTAAATCTAATACTAGAGCACATTGCTAACACACACACACATATATATATATATATTTGCATACACGAGCACGTTTCTACCATTTGCCCACTTCCTCCACACTTGGAGAAAGTGGCCTCAACTGCTAAATGAGAGTTGTTCTTTCTGTAACTTCATATAGCGATTGTAAATTCAAATTTGAATATGAATCGACGGACAAATCAAACTCAGGTGCATAACCCAGACTTACTACATGTATATAGATGGTGTTAAGAAATACATCACTAATGCTTGAATCAAAGGATCACATGGTAAAGTCCGAATTAGTTGAATTCTAGATTTGACTTTACAAAACAATGTTAGCACAGTAGCACACGCACACGTGTAGCCTTCCCACAAGGCGTTCCTGCCGTTCCCTTTGCCCATGTACGGACCATTCTCAAGTCTCAACTGACTCCCCAGTTATTTTTAGTTTAATGTATTAAATAAATCTGAAGCAATTCTTTCTTGTTATTGTAAGTTAGAAACCAGTTCGTCCTACTTGTCAGATACACAACATACGCATAATGAGTAAATAAACAAGAAAATTTTAAAATACAAAAAAAATATATATATCCCTAAAATATGCATTAGTAATAATTCGAACGTATTATTTCATTGGCTCTCTCTAAAAGTACAACAAACTTGAAAGACCAACCAAACACGGATTGAACGCTAGCCAGACGCGTATGTGATAATTGACACCACTGGCTGTACTGTATAAAGTTACAATCATTATAAATATTTTATATTTATCTTCATGTTAAATTAAATTAAGACTGAGCAATTGCAAAGTCATTGATGGGTACCAATACCAACCTTCTTTGAACGTCCGAGTTGGCCGTACGGTACAGCCTCCAGCGACGACGTCTTTCAGTTATTTCGAATCCGAAGCTACGTCGTTCCTCTCAGCCTCTTCTGCACCGAGTTCCTCAGTGATAGCGCCAACCATTGACTTTGACTTTGACTCAGTTCTCTCTCCCATTCTCTCACCTTGACCTGACCTTGACTCAGTTCTCTCTCTCTCTCTCTCTATATATATATTTGCCTCTTATTCATTGAGCTCGTGCCACCTCCATTTTTTGCAGCTCCGTTACGGTTGTTCTCTCTGCTCTTGAGTACTCTTCTTCTTAGCGTTTGATCTGCAATTTTCCCGGAAAATCTCTGCTCGGCAGATCACCCGTTTCACGAGAAAATGAAGGTTAGCTTTATGCACCCACTTCAACATTTGCCAGATTTCTAATTCTCCCCCATCCATCTCTGTTATTCTCTTTAATATATTTTCCGTCAAAACTATTCAGATTCTTAATTAAATAACAATTTTTGTTAATCAAGGGATGAAAAAAAAAGTAGAATATAGAAATTATTTTAAATAATTTTTTATTATATTTATTAAATTTATTTAGCAATTTATTGAAAAAAAATTAACATCTAATAAAATCCTAAAAGATTTCTCATAATAATTTTATATTTTGATCCTAAAAATATTTTATTATTATCTTTATACAATCTTATTTTGTTAGTTTCAACAAAAACTATATTGATATATATAATCACCCTCCAAATACTAAAGCTTATCAATTTGGTGATGACAGAAGGTGGTGCTGAAGCTGGAGATACACGACAACAAGGGCAAGAAGAAAGCCATGAAGAGAGTCTCCGGCCTTGTAGGTACTTACTGATCCTTAATTTGAATCCGAAACGACAAAACCCAGGTCTCGAATTTCCCCAAATCTGAATGAATCGCACTCGTTTCTCTTATTATTAATTAATTAATTTGTGCAGGAGTGGTATCGATTGATATGAACCCAAAGGACTGGAAAATGACGGTGACAGGAGATGTAGACCCAGTGGAAGTGACGACCAAGCTGAGAAAGATCTGCTGCACCCAAATTCTCACGGTTGAGGCGGCAAAAGAAGAGAAGAAGAAGGATCCGAAGGAGGAATTTCTCAAGATCAACCCAGCTATCTATTACCATCCCCCGCCGTATCATTATGGATACTATCCCGGACTCGCACAGGAGGATCCGACTGGCTGTGTTATTTGCTGAATTCCCATTTCTCCCCATCAACCAAACCCCACGAGGGGATTGATTGACGATTGGATCGGCCAGTTGCACCACGCTCCGCCACAGATATAAGCCTTCGTTATCAAGTTGTGTTCAAGTCTGTATGCTTTCCATTGCTTAAGTTGTGTTCAAGTGTATACTTTCGATCCATTGCTTAAGTTTTAAATATTTAATCATGTTAGAAGGCATCAAAATATCCGGAGCTGATTCTGAATTTTGTTTCTAGTCTCACTCTATGTTCTTTAATTTTTTATAAATTCAAGTTAATTTTTTAGGATGAACTTGGACCGTTAAATTAGTATTGAACAATTAGAAAACAAGCTAAGTAGCAAGTATGAAGGTAATAAATGCTTACATGTTATTGGAGGATTCAAGACTTTTATAACTCGGACAACAATGATTTGAACAAAATTTCAGTTGAGGACTTTACCTAAAACACAATCTAGGACTGTGGTTAGACATGGTGTCAAATCATAAAATTATATCGATTAAACTATATCTTTTAATGATTGAGATATAGATTATGTCGTGTTTACTCAGCAGCTTTCAAGTCAATTCATTAAGATTGTGCTGTGTATGTAATTTCTCACCAATTCTCATGTCTCATTTAGCAGATTGATTAATTACCTCCACCATATTAGCTAAAAATATGGCCTTACTAGAGTTATTGGTGAATAATAAGGCATGCCGAAGCATTTGTACTTTGGCTTTGATTTCCAACTTTACTTTTATATAAAAATATATTTGAGAGGCCATCTCAAACTGGATGATGTGACTAACATAGATCCGGTGTTACAAATCAAATTAACCCCACTTTTTGACATTTTCTAGCGTTTAGCTTAAAATTTTGTTCTCATCCCACAGTTTACTAGTTACAGCAGCGGCACTTAGGCCAAACAAAGCCAGCCATGTCATAAATGCAAAGTAACAACAAACACTATGACACAACCCCCTAGTGTGTGTTGGGGGGGGGGGGGGGCACAGTAGTAAGCTTCCAAGAAGGTGCTGCTGATGCCAGCAAACATTTATGTTTTGGACTGGACACTGACTGCCCTTAAACATCAATATTGCAATTGACATGCATTCTGTCGTTAACCACAACCATGGTTGTGGGCTTGGAGTTGGAGCCTCCCGGCCGCAGAGTAAGTAATGGAGAGAATTCGAGATGCTCGTTTGATTCTCACTTCATTTGTTTTTACTGTTGTTAAAATATTTAATGAGAAATCTCAAAATACGACTCCATGAATAGTGAAAATTAATCACTGTGACTGAAAATAAAGGCAAAGCCACTTTTCACTTTTCATGCACTGCCACTGGGCTTCCAAATCCCCCACGGGTTTTCGAATCATTATTTCTGAGTTCGACCTCAATTTGGAAAATATGCTCGTCGGTGGTTGAACTACAAATAACATGGTTGGTACCGAACACGCCTGACGTAGCGGACGGCCGAAAAGCTTCCACGCCGACATCGTTTCCGTGATTCAAAATCCGAAGCTACCTCGTTGCTCCACTCAATTATATTGCGGCCACCGCAAATGGTGACTCAGACCTTGACTCAGCTGGCTCTCTCTCTCTCTCGATTTGGCGCTTATCTATTCAGCTCGTTGGCCACCTCGATTTCTGCAACTCCATTTCATTTCTTTCGCTCTGCTTCTTCTTGTTCTGCAATTTTCCTAAAATCTCTGCTCAGCAGATCAGTCGTTTCTCGGGAAAATGAAGGTTTGCCTTCTAACACTCGTAATTAGTCTTTTCCAATGTATAATACCATATTTGACACCATTTTAGTGTCAAAAAAAAGGAATTTACACCAAATTTTTCAATACCAAATTTTTCTTTTCACTCCAATGTGCTTTAACACCAAATCGGTGCAAAAAATATATTCAAAAAATATTCTATAAATAATTATTTAACCAATATTAATTAATTTCTTTAATATAAAATATTATTATTAAAATAATTAATCACATTTTACAAAAAAATTAATAATTACTCTAGTAATTTTTTTAAATTTTTTACAAACTATGTTACTCTAATTAATTTTTCAACTAATTTTTTCACCTAATTTTTATCAAATTAATTTTTTATCCACTTAATTATTTATCCATCTCATTTTTTATTTAATATTTTTAATAAAATTAACTATTTATCCCATAATATTTCAACTAATTTTTTCACCTTCTTCTATCTATATATTTTTTTCCTCACTTATTTCACAATAACTTTATGAGTGTTAATATGTTGCTTTTGTGGGCTAGGTGAAAGGGCGGGGCTCGCAATCAGACCCAGTGAAGCTCGCGATTCGACCCACACCTAATTGCTTGACGTTAGGGGTGAGCAAAAGTTCAGTTAAACCGAACTAACCGAATCGAACCAAAAAGTTCGGTCGATTCGGTTCGGTTTTTCAAAAATAATGGTTCGGTTCGGTTATATTTTTGTTTAAAAATCGGTTATTTGGTTCGGTTCGGTTATTTTGATAAAAATATCAAAAAAATCGAACCAAACCGAATTTGTAAAACATAGCCTCACTCACTTGAACCGAACCGGCCACAACCCCCCTTTGTGCGAACCGAACTCCCCCCCTCACGAGTCACGCACGCAGGCGCGACATTTCATTTCCCTGTTCTTCGTTCTTCTCTCTCTCTATCTCTTTATCGCGTCTCGGCATTTCATCTCAATTCGATTTCGAGTTCACAAATCTGGCGATGGCGAATACGAAGACGAAGGCGAAGGCGAAGGGGAAGACGAAAGCTCTTCGAAGCTTCATGGATTAGGCACTGACCGAAGGCTTTTTGACTTAATCTCTTCATCTATTCTCTCTCCTTCCACCATTCGTCGTTGATGTCGAAGAAGAAGACGAAGGCCGGAGACGAAGCCGAAGATTACGCCAATGGTTTTTCGATAAGTTTGCACTATATTTCTCTTTTACATTGAAATTTTGAAACCTATATCTACTAAAATTCAACCATTAGATGCTTTTAATTTTTGGGTATGTGGGTCACTGTGGTTGGGAGAATCTGATGATCGGTTCTGATCATCGGAATCGCTGGTCGGCTAGGTGGCCGGTAGCAACAACAAAGCCGGTCTCTTAGTTTGTTTCCAGTTCGATTTTCAGTTTCGGTTCGGTTAGCATGATTTAGGGTTCGATTAGATCGGTTTGTTGGGGTTGGTCGGTCAGTTCGGTTCGATTATTGCATTTAATTCGATTCGATTCAGTTCATAATTTTTGAACAATTCAATTCGATTAAAACCAATTGCACACCCTTATCCCACGTAATAACATAACATCTTTGTAACTTTATTACCTGACTTTTATCTAATATGTAACAATTTACCTTTTATTTAAATTTTTTTATTATAAAAATAATACCCTGCCTTCGATTTCATCACCAACTTTGTGGAGGAGTTGCATCAATTGACATGAAGGCCAATGACTGGACACCAAATTGACTTGAATAGGGCAAGGGGATCTAGTCCGGTCAAAGAGGCACACAAATTGAGAAAGATCGGTCCCGTTGAAATCGTCACAATTAAATCGATAGTTGAATATTATTAAAATACTACAACCTTGTAACTATATTCATGAATATCCTTAAAATATTATGAAATGAATATTTTATGAATACTACATATCTTTATTATAGTCATATTCTATATATATTTTAGTTGAATTATTTTTTACTTTTATATAAATATGTACACATATAGTTTTGTATACTTGATCTCGTTACATAAATAATACTTGAATAAAAAATTTAGAATACTTAATTATTTATCTATGTTTACTTGTAGTAATTTTAGTATTTTATTTTTTGAATATATGGAAGAGATTATAAATATACGCATTAAGAAATTTGAAATGTTTAAATCTACAACTTTATATTCCGCATAAAATATTATTCACAATTGAAAATAATATTCTATGGATATTATGCAAATCATATGAATATTCTAAAAATATTACAAATATGAAGTGAATATTCATATACTATTATGAGCATCGTATAGAATAATTACAAATATTATAAAAATTCACATGATAACAATATAATTTTGCTCTAAAATAACGAATATTTTGTGAATCATATAAATATTCTATTAATAGTGTAGATTTATAATGTTATTCATGAATATTTACATGATATTGATGGATATTACAATTATAATATGCTTTTTTATACACTTCTCCAACTGAAAGGAAAATGTTGACTCCGAATCTCTCTCTCTCTCTCTAGATTTCCTTCTTATTTATTCAGCCCATTGGCCACCTCCGTTTCTGCAACTCCATTACACTTCTTCTCTCTTCTTCTTAACGTCTAATCTGCAATTTTCCTGCACAATCTATCTGCTTGGATCACTCGTTTCTCGGAAATTAAATGAAGGTTTGTTAGGTTCTAATACTCATTTTTCCGCACCCACATTAACTTTTTGCTAGATTCTGATTCTTCTCATTGCAGTTTTTCTCTTTCGTATCTTTTCCATCAAAATCGTTCAGATTCTTAATGTATTTATATATATATATAATCAACTCTAACTAAATGATCCTAATTTTGTGATGACAGAAGGTGGTACTGAAACTGGAAATTCATGACGACAAGTGCAAGAAGAAAGCCATGACCAGAGTCTCCGGCCTTGCAGGTACTGATCTTTATTTGAAACTAAAACGACGAAACCCAATTCAAACGCCCAATTTCCCCAAATCCCATTCGTCTTCTCTTATATACTAATTTCTGCAGGAGTTGAATCAATTGGCATGAACACAAGGGACAGCAAGTTGACGGTGATAGGGGATGTGGATCCAGTCGTAGTGGCGGGCAAGCTGAGAAAGATCTGTCGCACAGAGATCGTGTATGTTGGGCCGGCGAAAGAAGAGAAAAAGCTGCCGGCGTGGGCGAAGGAGGATCCGATTAAGAAAAAAGATCCGAAGGATGAGTACGGGCCTTGGTCCGTGAAGACCTACGGGTGCCACCCGGCAACTATCTATTACCCACCGCCTCCAAGTTATGACAGCTATTACAGACCCGTAGAAGAGGATCTGAATGGCTGTGTTATCTGCTGAATCCATAATTCTCAGTTCTCCGACGAAGCAGAGTCGGGAGAAAAAGGACAGTATCTTTACATTTGGAATGGAACCCCCTTTTTTTTTGTTCCTTTCTAGAATATGGCGGATGATATATTGGGTTTCGTCGTTTTATCACGATTAAACTGGCAACAACTGAGTATTATGAGAATATTCCAAACTTGTAATGATATTCATGAATATTCTCAAAATATTATGAAGATTGTATAAATATTTTGCAAATATTACATATCTTTATTATATCATATTCTACATATATTTTAGATGAAGTTTATATATATATATATATAGTTTTGTATAATTGACCTCGTTTCATAAATAATACTTGAATAAAAAATTTAGAATACTTAATTATTTATCTATGTTTACTTGTAGTAATTTTAGTATTTTCTTTTTTGAATATATGGAAGGGATTATAAATATACGCATTAAGAGATTTGAAATGTGCAAATCTACAACTTTATATTCCGCATGAAATATTATTCACAATTAAAAATAATATTCTATGGATATTATGCAAATCATATGAATATTCTAAAAATATTACAAATATGAAGTGAATATTCATATACTATTATGAGCATCGTATAGAATAATTGCAAATATTATAAAAATTCACATGATAACTATATAATTTTGCTCTACAATAATGAATATTTTGTGAATCATATAAATATTCTATTAATAGTGTAGATTTATAGTGTTATTCATGAATATTTACATGATATTGATGGATATTACAATTATTTTTGTGAATATTTAGACAAATTATATGAATACTTTGTGGATATAGTAGATTTGTAGTGTTATTCATGACTATTCACAAATATAATATTGTGAAGATCGCACAAAATGTATTTTGTTCAAAATATTCATATAATAAAGATACAATTTTGTTCTATAATAATGATATATATAATATTAATCTAAAAATACATATTAATAAATAATAAGGTAATTACACAAACACCCTGAGGCCCAAGTGAAATTCAAGAGATACCGGTCAATTTAGAAAAACTACAACAATCTTCCATGACATTAAAAAATATAAAAAAATTATTTTAACCATTTAATTTTCTCTCTCATCTCTCTTTATATTCCATCTCTTTTTTCTTTTCCTATCATTTTGATAAAATATAAGAAAATAAAAAATACCAACATCTTTTTGTGGGTAATCCAACTAGTATTCAAATTGAATCTCAATAATCACCGATAATATTCATGGAAAAGGATAATTCTTTAGGACAGTGTAGATAATTAATTGTACACGTTCAAGAGTTTAGATTATTGTAAAATTATATATTTGAATCTACTTCCGTGTAACGTCTTTTTATTCAAGTGGATCCAGTCCTATCAAAGTGGCGCACAAATTAAGAAAAATGTGCCCTGTAAAAATTATCACGATTAAACTGGCAACAATTGAGTATTATGAGAATATTCCAAACTTGTAATGATATTCATGAATATTCTCAAAATATTATGAAGATTGTATGAATATTTTGCAAATATTACATATCTTTATTATATCATATTCTACATATATTTTAGATGAAGTTTTTATATATATATATATATAGTTTTGTATAATTGACCTCATTTCATAAATAATACTTGAATAAAAAATTTAGAATACTTGATTATTTATCTGTGTTTACTTATAATAATTTTATTATTTTATTTCTTAGGTATATGAAAGTGGTTATAAATATAGCATTAAGAGATTTGAAATGTACAAATCCACAATTTTATATTCCACATAAAATATTAGCCACAGTTGAAAATAATATTCTATGAATATTATGCAAATCATATGAATATTCTGGAATATTACAAATACGAAGTAAATATCATATACTATTATGAGCATCGTATAGAATATAATTTTGCTCTACAATAATGAATATATTCTTAATCATATAAATATATTCCATTAATATTGTAGATTTATAGTGTTATTCATGAATATGTACATAATATTAATGGATATTACAAAGATTTTGTGAATATTTAGACAAATTATATGAATACTTTGTGGATATGGTAGATTTGTAGTGATATTCATGACAATTCACATATATAATATTGTGAAGATCGCACAAAATGTATTTTGTACAAAATCTTCATATAATAAAAATATAATTTTATTCTATAATAATGATATATATAATATTAATCTAAAAATACATATTAATAAATAATAAGGTAATTACACAAACACCCTGAGGCTCGGGTGAAATTCAAGAGATATCCGTCAATTTAGAAAAACAACAACAATCTTCTATGGCATTAAAAAATATAAAAAATCATTTTAACCCTACAATTTTCTCTCACATCTCTCTTATCTTCTTATTCTTTCTTCTTTTTCTATCATTTTGAAAAAAAATTGAGAAAATAAAAAATACCAACATCTGTTGGTGGGTAATTCAATTGGTGTTAAAATTAAACCTCAATAATCACTATTAGTACTCATAAAAAAAATTAAACTGTCGAAATAGCGTAGATAATTCATTACATATGTTGAAATTTGGGTTACTATAAGAATGTTTATTTGGATCTGTCTCCATGTAATTATTGATACTCTGTATCTATTTGAGGGGTCAAATCCTTAGTTTTAACTCGTGACTTACCTATTCGATCTGCCCAAATCGAATTATGACAGATTGTAAACGCGATGATTCACTGATTCAACCCCTCACATTTCACACATTAAAAAAGAAAAATTACTGATAATACTAAGGTTTAGAGTTCTCATTATAATTTTGACTAACGAGATAGAGAATTTGAAATAGGGAAGTATTTCAATATTTTAAAATCTTTAATTATTATTGTTGAGTAACATGAGTATTGGTTGACTGTTATTATATAAATTTTAAATATCAAGAGATATTATTATAAGTTCTCAAAATTAAAAGAGTGTTTTCTAAATTTTACTTAATCTCATAAAATATAAGTGTAATTCTTATCATAAGAAATAATTGATGGCGTTAGGCAGTTGGCGGTTGAGACTGTTAATTAAATCCAATGAAAATTGGCACATAGAGTAGTAGATTCGTTTCATTCACTACTTCATAACCCAAAAGCCAATTGTACAACATAATAATCTGTATGAAGAATTGAACTGAATAGGAAGATGCTTCTGCTTATGCGATGACTCTTGAGCTTGGCCGTTGATTTTGAGCAAGAACATTGATTTCTTGCTACTGAAAACGTGGCAGCTGAAAGCTTCGATCTTCCTCTGCCTCTTTTCTATAAACATAATAATAATATGTTAGGAAATATCAGAATTACAGAATTCTAGGCCATTATCGGTTCTTAAATATTTCAGTTTTCTCCCTGTTTGATTTTCAAATTGTATTTTCCATCTTTTAAATTTTGAAAATGTTTCTGATTTTTCTTTTAAAAGATATACCCATACATGCCTAGAGTAGTCATCTATTATAGATAGGAAATATCTATTTCCTCCAAAGGTAGGATTAGATCCTGGTCCCCACAAATCTGCATGAACATACTCTAGGATTCTAGATGTTTTATGATTGCTAGAGGAGAAGGAGAGTCTATGGTGTTTACCTAGGACACAAAAGTCACAAAATGGCAGGTCTGACACTTGATCCTTGCCAAAAACACCCTTATCACTCAGATATTTGAGACCCTTTAAGCTAATGTGTGCTAACCTATTGTGCCATTTTTGTGTGTGATCCATGTTAAGGGAGGCAACAATGGGAGTTATATTACTTAACACTTGTACATTAGTTAAATAAATTCTATTCCTCCTTACAGCTTTAAAAGCCCTAAGTGCACCCTTAAACATTTGGATCATACCATTTTTAATCTCACCTGTGAACCCCAATTTTTCTAGTTCTCCAATAGAAATTAGATTTCTACTCATTTGAGGGATATATCTAACTCCAGTTAATACTAGCTGTAACGCCCCGCTTTTCTGAGCGTTAAATAACTTAGGAATTTCGAGAATATTTTTTTTTTTTTTTATAAACCATCTCCCGACAATCCCGTTTTACCTTCTCAACTCACTAAATAAGAATAAATAAGCTAAGACCGGTAATCATCATAAATGCGGAAGCTTAAAATCGAAACCTGATATGGTACATAATCAATTTCACTTTATAACCGTATAAGAATTCATACCATACATTAACATCATATCCTCAATATTGAAATACATAAATACATGGAGATTCCATAATGTTCTAACAAGACTAATCATCAATAAAGCATCAGCCAAAACATATCCGAGTCAGCTTACTGAATCCATCAGCTATACCATCACGTGCCGTCTCATCTCAACCTGATCCTTGCCTGAGCTGCAAGTCTAAACTGGAACGTTGAATGTTCCAGGGGCATAACCCATTAGAAGATGAATCTTCTAGTAAGGGTTTAAAAACATGATACATGAATACATGATGCAATAACATAAACAATCATGTGCCCTAGTGTAACTTCCCTGGCCTACCAGCCTGGCACGGAACCCTAGGCAGAATCCCGAACCTCTGCAGGATAATCCTAACGTTGTTCCATCATTGCCCTTGGGAATTACGGCTACACTCTTAGGGCGACATCCCCATCCCATGCATGAGTATCAATATGCCAATAATATCGTACTATGCAAGAATAACTTATTTCCATGCAATATGAAATGATCATAACTTCAATAAATATCATGCATAATGAAGCAAACGTTTCATATATAGGTTCTCGGGATAAAACCACTTACCTTTAGACGTAAACTCAAATTTTCTCGAAAAATGCGTATAACCTCGTTTTGCGTGCCAACCTTGAAAATAACATAAACCATCAAGATCGATGGCCAAATCACTTCCTGGCCAATCATTTCCAAGTAAAATCAATAATCTAATTTTTTCATACTTTTTCCTTATTTTCTCTATTTTTTCTCTATTTTTCATAGTCATAATTTCTTCCAAAATTCAAAATAAATACCTAATCAGGTAATTTATTTAATTTTTCTTCATGAAAATTCCTAAAATAACATTTCTAATCTCTATGAGTTTTCTGAGAATTTTCCAAAATCTCTTCCTATTTTTCTCTAATTAAGTTTCCTTTCAAAAATTCAAAATAATTATTTCATCATAACATTTCTCAAATAAAATTTTATAAAACTGAACTATTCCTTTTTCTTGTATTTCTGGATATTTTTCCATAATTTTCTCTCTTTTATTTATATTTTTACTCTATTTTTCTTTATTTCAGCATTTAAATAATATTAAAAATTATCTCCGGTCATCTTCTCCGGCGCCGGCACACTGGAAAATTAAACTGACTATACCAGAAGATAGCTTACCTTGAGTTGATCATTCTGTCCAAATTTGAGCTTGAAAGAACACTTGGAAGACCTCCCTCCGAGCAAAATTCAGTTCGGTTCCGACGAGATCCGATTTTTCCGGCGAAGCTCCGATCAGCCCTCAAATGAACTCCAAAATTTCTCAAACTTTTCAGAAATGATCCTCAGCTCATGGGCAACAAAAGCCCTATGGTTTGGTGTCTCAATTTGTTCAAAAGTGAGGTCGATTTGAAACTCAAATCTTGCAAAACTCTAAGCCACCATATCCTTTATTTATAGGCGATTTTGGCCCCATAAATGACGGATCTCGCTTCAATCAAGGCCTCTGATGTCCCCTATTGCCCTTAACAAGTCCAAAATCCACCGAAAGAGCTCCATTTTCGCGATCTAAATGGCCAAACTTTCGGCCACTTTTTCTTCAATTTCTAGCAATTCCATTGCTTGTTGTCGGTCAAGCCCTTTACAAAAGATGCTCCTTGAGCAACCCTCGTGCCATCCCTGTGGCCAATTTCGGTGATCTGATGGGTTGGTCGGCCATGGTTGCTTGGAGATTTTCTTAAAATTGCACTTTGGCCCCTCAAACTTTGGTTTTCTCACTTTGGCCCATTTCACCAAGCTCTTTAACTTTTGATAATTTCTCTCAAGACCCTAAAGTCCTAAAACATCAATTTGACCCCTGAGGATTCTGAAAAAATATCGTTTCGACCTCTCTTGAGTAATTTCAAAAAACTGCATTTAGGCCCGAATCTCCGTTTTGACCCTAAACCTCTTCGTTTCTTCCTGAAACCACTGAAGGGTTGTTCCTTATGAAAAATTGAAGCCCCCTCAAGTTTCTGTTGACTTCTTGGAAGTCATCTTTAACGATTCGGTATTACAGCCTAATTGGTAACTGTATTTTAGCTGTACCGAAAACTGTTCCCGATCCAATTTCTTTCGATGCTATAAATCATATCTTGGGGTGCTCGTTAATGCTACATCATTTTCCTTTGTCATTTCAGCTCCAGGGTACTCCCGGCAGTCGATTTAGTCAATTTTTCAGACTATTCAGATACCAATTTTCTCTAAAACCCCATTTCTCTAATAAATTACTTATTTTTAATTAAACCAAATTTCTCGGGTATTACATTCACCCCTCCTTAAAATAAATTTCGTCCTCGAAATTTTCATCAGACCGTTAAGGTAACTGAGACATCACATAGCTCATTACCTAAATATCTCAAATAAAACATCTATTTGATCCTTGATAAGACACCTCGATTTGCGTTCCTTACACGTCTAATGCTTATAAGCATACCATGTCATTCACATAATTTCCTGTTGTGGCTCCTTTCAGACGACCACACATTTTTCAATCATTTTAGGCACGCACATTTTATCCCAAAACTTTTGAGATTGCATTCTCGTATTTCAAAAATCATAAACCTTGGTTAACCACAATCATTAATTATAGACAATAACACTTATTAATCACACATGCTTTTCGTATCTCGTTTACCAAATCCAGCTAAACAACCAGGCTAGCCATAAAGATAGAAGATCCCTTCGGCACTACCATCATAGTTGGCAGGCCAACAAGCCTCCAACTTCATTTGCCAGTCACGGCTATCCACCAGGTCCTGCGTCGGCACCTAATGGCCACGCCCTGGGTGATACGAAGTAATGCAGTCGTAGTCCTTAAGGAACTCCATCCACTGTCGCTACCTTTCATTTAGCTCTTTTTGTGAGAACCCGTACCTCAGGCTCCTCATGGTTTGTGAGCACATCAATTGTCCTATCATTTTGGTAGTGTTTCCATAACCTTAAGAGTACATGTCCTAGCTGTCAACTCTAAGTCATACATCGGGTAGGTCTCTTGGTGCCTTGGCGTGATCCACACGCTATCATTCGATCATGTTGCACTTGCAATTCGATCATTTGAGCTATCATAAACCCTTACTGCACCTGGCAGATTTTTTTTTTTTTTAGACCTTTCTCATGAGTCCTATTGTAGACATAATTATTCCAGAGTGTTCTATCACTGCCTTTTTGACAACAGCTTGCCGAAATTTCTTATTTCCAAACATCATAGCATTCTATTTCGAAACATGATTCCCAAAATTTTCATTTTGAATCCCACGTTGTTCCATGATTCTAAACATAGGGTCGGGATTATAAATACCCGAAAAGTCTCGAATTCAACTTCCGTGCGTCCGGATCATTTTTTTCTTTTTACTAGAATCTCTGGAATAATAAAACACGTTTTTCCCATAAAGAAATTTATTTTTCTTCTCTTTTTTTTTTCATTTCTTTTCTTTTCTTTCCCTTTTTCTTTTTTTTCCCTTCATTTCTTCATTTCTTCTTTCTTCTTCTTCTCCTTCTTCTTCTTCTTCTTCTTCTTCTTCCTCCTCCTCTGTCGACCTTGCGTGCGAACAGCCACCGATCGCCGCCGCCTTCCAGCATCGCCACCACTTCCGACACCGGCCGTTGCCCCCTCTGCAATCGCCTCCGGCGCCTTCTCCGTCATCGGTCGCAAGCCTCGGCGTGGCTTCCCCGCGCCCCAGCCATCGATCGCAGCTCCTCCCAACCGTCATCGCCGGCCCAATCGGCCAAATCTAGTACGCCGCCGCTGCTGCCAGCCCTCTCACGCAGCCACCAGCCATCGCCCGGCCTCCCTCGGCCGCCTCGGCGCCATCGCCGTCCTTGCTGCTATCGTTGCTGCCAGATCCGGGTCAATCCGACCCGACTTGGCCCGGCCCGACCCGACCCGTCTCAATCTACTTCAGGTTTGACCCATCCCTGATTCGACCTATTAGATCTTACCCATATCTGATTTGACACATTTAGATCTGAATCATATCTAATATATCCATCCAATTAGGTCTGACCCATATCTAATTTGCTTAGATTCAGCTAGATCCAGATCTATCATGCCACCTTTCGACCCTTTCCTATGTGGTGCGTGCAGAATTTTAAGGAGACGGTGCACCCCACTGTGCATCTTTGCTCCTTATTTCTGTCATGTGGAAGGAACCATTAATTTTGCTGCCATCCACCACATTTTTGGTGCCAGAAATACTTTCAACCTCTTGTCCCAGCTTCCGGTAAGTGACCGGCTTGGAGCTGTTATGACACTCTTATTTGAAACTCAAGCCCGGATTCAAGACCCTGTCTATGGTTGTGTATCCCACATTCTTGCCCTTCAGCAGCAGGTTAGTGAGATGCAAGCTTTTCGAGCTTATTTGCAGGATTTACTATTCGCATATTTTGCCTCACATCCCCAACCTGCTCCCCAACCTGTTCAATACCCAAATTGGAATTCTGATCTTCCCATCATCCCCGATGACGTCCCTCCTCCCAGTTTCTCAGAGGCTACTCTTCCACCTTACCCTGGTGAAGCCAGCAGTAGCCAGATGCCACCCCCAGATGACATCGATGAGTTGGGACCTGTCGTGTTTGGCAACTGTCGTCGTTACTGAGCATTAGCATCATCATCAGTTTCATGGTTTCTTTTTCCTTTGAGTAATTGTACGGCCTGATTTCCTGTAATCGTTTGAACTATGGAATGAATATTATGCTTTGGTACTTTAACGTTTCATTCTCTTGTCTTAGCCTCGATTGCATTTTGATCATAAAATACCTCAGGCTCTTGCAGCTATTTAATAATTCATCAATTTGAGATAAAATATCAACTCTTAATTATCACCTGATAATTTACGTCCTTAATCAAGTCACACTTAATCAAGCATCCAATAACCTCAAGCTATCATTGGCAATTTCATCATTAAGAAATAATTCAATTAAATCTTCCGAGAATATATCTTGCTATTTCTCAATTCTTCTTACATCTTTTTATTAACCGCAAGTGCCCGTACCATATCTCGACAGGCTCTTTATTTCCATAACTTGCTGATATCACTCAGCAATACATCTCCCGATTTGCCCATCAAGACTATCTAGACTAACTATCTAGCCATACGAGAGTTCCAATCTCAAAAATTGAAAATTCTCGGATCCTCAATCAATTTGGGTCTGCAGTTCTCCTATTGCAACCTATCATCCTGGCACATCTGTCATCATCTTGATTCTCTTAATCACGTCCAAGATTTACACAATCTTCAAGACGACAATCCATAGCCATGCTACCAGCTAGAGCAGGTAGGTACTTACATTACTCATGGTACTCCCATCCTTGCTGGATTTATTTCTGAAGCTCTAAAGTTCCATCACGAATCCCTAAATCCTCAATCAGTTCTTTCAAGAAATTCCTCAAGAATCTCAAACCGATTTATCCTCGAAAATCCTGAATCAAATCATAATATCCGGTTCTAATTATCTCCCATGGATTCAATTTCCTTACAATCGTGGCTCCCTATCCATCATTCATCATGGTGCTTTCAAGTTCATCTTATCGGGTTGACCACCGACAATTTTACCTGATTTCACATATTCATTTGGCATACTGAACCGTAGTTATAACCTCTGCTGACTAGGTCTTTTCATCATTCCCTTAGGGTCGATACGACCTATCAATCAACTATTTCCTTTTCGATACCCAAACTCTACTTTAAACCGAGATTGCCTTCTCACAACTCGCCATTATGGTTTTTGGACTATCCATGCTCCACTACCTGAAATCTTATCAAGAATCCACCGATTTTCGCATTTCGTTCTTCATATCCAGCTGACTATCGGCACACGACCATTAAATTAGTTCTTCCTAGGCACTACACTTACTGCCAGCCAGTATACAAGCTGTCATCATCACCCCTATCATATAGTAGGCTTACTCCTACATCATACGTCAACCCTCAAATGGGTACACCCTGGGTGAAAATCGCACGGTCTTATCGTAGTCCTTCAAGAACTATCATTCGTTGTCGCTGCCACGAGTCTAACTTCTTTTGTAAAAACATTCATTCTAGACCCTCATCACAGTCGATGATTTCCTCACTTCATAAGTAACACTTAAACAGCTCACGAGCATTCATATCCATATGTCGAGTATATTTTCCTTGCAACCTAATTCTTTCTTTGAGGCAATTACAAGACAACCATCTCATGATCTCACTTGGCATTTGCCGAACTAGACACTGAGGTTAAATTTCCCCTCTAGCCTCATTATCCTCGTCTCATTACCAATTCAAGAAATGATCATAACCTAGATACAATTTAAATAGGACACATAGTCCCATTCAAGACATTACATGCTTTTCATTCCTTAGATCGTGTCTCCTTAGTACAATCCATCTTACCTTAGGTCGATTCCCTAGGCTCTCAGCCTCGATCGACAAACTAGTGGTACGCCTTGTATCCTAATTCATTGGAATTTGAACTCCACACAAGGTACAGACCCTACTGGTTTGTCCCAGATCTTCAGCATCTGATCGTCACCCAGACAGTCTGCTATAATGCTTTGGTCAACGGGTCTCCCGTACCTTACCATAAGCCATCTATCAGCCCTCTGCTCGTGGGTCCCTAGATCCAGATCTGTCACTGCGAACACCGAACCAGTAGTATCGTTACGTTGTTAGGGTTTCTTCATCTCGTCTCTCCGAGTCTCATCGGTTGCACCATTGTCTCCTCATCAATGGACGCAACTCACACGCCATTACTTGGCCATTTTCAGCCTCTTGTTTGATCCAATCCGTTGGATCCCCTTATCTTATTTTCGAGATACTAAATTACCCTCGAAAATTCTTGTTCTTCGATCTTTAACTCGACAGCTAAGCCGTGACACATTGAACTAATCATCACTAATTCGATCATCCTCCAATAACCGTAGTTATCCTTATCTTTCATTATAAGGATTTCGACAATTGACCTCAAATCGTCAGTCCCTAAATCTCTCGGATCCATAATCACGGTTATCGAGTCAACCTTACACTCGAATCATTTCATTAAATCCTTATTCCAATAACTAGATCATTTTTCCAGTACTAGCTTCTATTAGGCATTCTACTATTCACCGAGAATAGTAGTCGTCTACTGAAATAGTGTCTGTCGTGAAGAGTACACCAGGTAAGTTCCCAGGAAAGAGAGGTGGGTCACAATGGACACACTTAAGTACCAAATCTTTCCTTAGCCAGAACTTGCCTAGACATGCACTTCCATTACAACACACTTATCCAGTAACCGTCAACACCCAAATCCTACGGTGGCTTTGCTTATCTAGCCACATGCGACCTTTTTCTTATATTCACTCATACTAGAGTCACTCAAGGCTCAGACATTTCCTATGTCTTTAGCAATTATGCTCTGATACCAACTGTAACGCCCCGCTTTTCTGAGCGTTAAATAACTTAGGAATTTCGAGAATATATTTTTTTTTTTTTATAAACCATCTCCCGACAATCCCGTTTTACCTTCTCAACTCACTAAATAAGAATAAATAAGCTAAGACCGGTAATCATCATAAATGCGGAAGCTTAAAATCGAAACCTGATATGGTACATAATCAATTTCACTTTATAACCGTATAAGAATTCATACCATACATTAACATCATATCCTCAATATTGAAATACATAAATACATGGAGATTCCATAATGTTCTAACAAGACTAATCATCAATAAAGCATCAGCCAAAACATATCCGAGTCAGCTTACTGAATCCATCAGCTATACCATCACGTGCCGTCTCATCTCAACCTGATCCTTGCCTGAGCTGCAAGTCTAAACTGGAACGTTGAATGTTCCAGGGGCATAACCCATTAGAAGATGAATCTTCTAGTAAGGGTTTAAAAACATGATACATGAATACATGATGCAATAACATAAACAATCATGTGCCCTAGTGTAACTTCCCTGGCCTACCAGCCTGGCACGGAACCCTAGGCAGAATCCCGAACCTCTGCAGGATAATCCTAACGTTGTTCCATCATTGCCCTTGGGAATTACGGCTACACTCTTAGGGCGACATCCCCATCCCATGCATGAGTATCAATATGCCAATAATATCGTACTATGCAAGAATAACTTATTTCCATGCAATATGAAATGATCATAACTTCAATAAATATCATGCATAATGAAGCAAACGTTTCATATATAGGTTCTCGGGATAAAACCACTTACCTTTAGACGTAAACTCAAATTTTCTCGAAAAATGCGTATAACCTCGTTTTGCGTGCCAACCTTGAAAATAACATAAACCATCAAGATCGATGGCCAAATCACTTCCTGGCCAATCATTTCCAAGTAAAATCAATAATCTAATTTTTTCATACTTTTTCCTTATTTTCTCTATTTTTTCTCTATTTTTCATAGTCATAATTTCTTCCAAAATTCAAAATAAATACCTAATCAGGTAATTTATTTAATTTTTCTTCATGAAAATTCCTAAAATAACATTTCTAATCTCTATGAGTTTTCTGAGAATTTTCCAAAATCTCTTCCTATTTTTCTCTAATTAAGTTTCCTTTCAAAAATTCAAAATAATTATTTCATCATAACATTTCTCAAATAAAATTTTATAAAACTGAACTATTCCTTTTTCTTGTATTTCTGGATATTTTTCCAGAATTTTCTCTCTTTTATTTCTATTTTTACTCTATTTTTCTTTATTTCAGCATTTAAATAATATTAAAAATTATCTCCGGTCATCTTCTCCGGCGCCGGCACACCGGAAAATTAAACTGACTATACCAGAAGATAGCTTACCTTGAGTTGATCATTCTGTCCAAATTTGAGCTTGAAAGAACACTTGGAAGACCTCCCTCCGAGCAAAATTCAGTTCGGTTCCGACGAGATCCGATTTTTCCGGCGAAGCTCCGATCAGCCCTCAAATGAACTCCAAAATTTCTCAAACTTTTCAGAAATGATCCTCAGCTCATGGGCAACAAAAGCCCTATGGTTTGGTGCCTCAATTTGTTCAAAAGTGAGGTCGATTTGAAACTCAAATCTTGCAAAACTCTAAGCCACCATATCCTCTATTTATAGGCGATTTTGGCCCCATAAATGACGGATCTCGCTTCAATCAAGGCCTCTGATGTCCCCTATTGCCCTTAACAAGTCCAAAATCCACCGAAAGAGCTCCATTTTCGCGATCTAAATGGCCAAACTTTCGGCCACTTTTTCTTCAATTTCTAGCAATTCCATTGCTTGTTGTCGGTCAAGCCCTTTACAAAAGATGCTCCTTGAGCAACCCTCGTGCCATCCCTGTGGCCAATTTCGGTGATTTGATGGGTTGGTCGGCCATGGTTGCTTGGAGATTTTCTTAAAATTGCACTTTGGCCCCTCAAACTTTGGTTTTCTCACTTTGGCCCATTTCACCAAGCTCTTTAACTTTTGATAATTTCTCTCAAGACCCTAAAGTCCTAAAACATCAATTTGACCCCTGAGGATTCTGAAAAAATATCGTTTCGGCCTCTCTTGAGTAATTTCAAAAAACTGCATTTAGGCCCGAATCTCCGTTTTGACCCTAAACCTCTTCGTTTCTTCCTGAAACCACTGAAGGGTTGTTCCTTATGAAAAATTGAAGCCCCCTCAAGTTTCTGTTGACTTCTTGGAAGTCATCTTTAACGATTCGGTATTACAGCCTAATTGGTAACTGTATTTTAGCTGTACCGAAAACTGTTCCCGATCCAATTTCTTTCGATGCTATAAATCATATCTTGGGGTGCTCGTTAATGCTACATCATTTTCCTTTGTCATTTCAGCTCCAGGGTACTCCCGGCAGTCGATTTAGTCAATTTTTCAGACTATTCAGATACCAATTTTCTCTAAAACCCCATTTCTCTAATAAATTACTTATTTTTAATTAAACCAAATTTCTCGGGTATTACACTAGCACATAGCCATTTTCAAATTTAACAGTTATATCTCCTACACCAGCTACTTTGTATGCCACATTATCACAAGTAACAACATGCCCATTCTCAGAATCATGTAAATGTGCAAACCAGTGTTTTCGAGATGTAACATGAAAAGAAGCACCAAAGTCTACAATCCACTCATGCAAATAGGTGTTCACAGACAAATTAATTTCAGGTGAATCAGAGTTTACTAACATATAAACCTCACCAGACTCACCTTCAGAAGACACTACATTAGCCTCATTATTTTCCTTTTCCTTTTGTTTATTCTTTTCTATATAACAATCTTTTATGTAGTGCCCAGGCTTTCCACAGCCATAACATTTTCTCCCTTTTATTTTTTCTTGGGACTTAGACCTACTTCTACCCTTTTGCTTGCTATTCTTCTCATTTTTCTCAGAATTCCTAAACTGTGATCTACCCCTACCTCTTACCATATGAACTTCACCATTTATTTTCTCATTTTTTAGTTCCATTTCTTTACTTCTAAGAGAATCAATAACAATTTCAGGTGACAATGTATCTCTACCATATTTTATTGCACTTTTAACTTCTCTATAAGTTTCAGGTATGGAATTCAATAAAATAACAGCTTTGTACTCTTCAGACACTGTTTCACCACAATTTGTTATATCTTGAACCAATTTATTGAAAACATCTAGATTTTCATCTAAGTCCTTAGAGGATTCAATTTTGAAACTAAAAAATCGTTCAAGTAAGTAGAGTTTATTAGGAGTAGACTTCACAAGATATCGAGACTCAAGCTTTTCCCACAATTCTTTAGTTGTGTTTAATTTCCCTACCTTTCTCAAAATAAAATCTGAGAGATGCAAAATTATGGAAGTGTATGCTAATTCATCCATTTCCTTTTGTTCTTCAGTTATATCAGAAATTTCAGTTTCTTTTCCTTCTGTAGATGTACTAGGTTTAGCAAAACCGATTATAGCTTTTGAAACTTTCTGTTGTACTAAAATTCCTCTCATTTTTTGTTGCCATATTGAAAAATCACCTTTACCATTAAAAACACCTAGTTCAAAATGTTGTGGTTCCATTAGATGCACGGAGCAAAACAAATAATGCAACATATAGATTTTTCAGAATGCAATCAACAACTAAACAGTTAGGAAATAGCAAATTACACAATTCCAAAATCAGCAAGTTCACAAAGAAAACACAATTCCAAAATCAGCAAGTTCACAAAGAAATCAGCAAAGTAGATAATCCTATATCTAGCAACGCGTAATGGTTACCACCACAGGGTAACCCCCAATCCTAATGACCACCCCCACACGATGGTCTGCTACTTGCTGAAACAAAATTAGGGTTAGAAGAGTCTTACCAAACTGACCGGATTAACCGTCAGTAAATTAAGAGAAACAAACCACTGAGGTTGGGCTGATAGTCGAAAAGCCTCACACGGCCGTTGGTGCTGCCACGTACATTCGCCGGAGCTGCACGCGCCGTCGGCCGCCGGTTGGCCCGAGCTACACAAGTCGGTCGCTGAGACTCACCTCAACGTCGGGAAGTCGACGAAGGGTCTCACGCGCCTTAGAACAACCGGAGTGGAGAGATCGAGTAGGATTTTCGAATCGGGTTAGGGTTTTGTGAACCTTCCCCAGATTCGAACGCAACCAAGAGATCGATGATCTCTTTAGTCTCCAAACTCGGCTCTGATACCAGTTTGTTAGGAACTTATAATCTCGCACAAAGCCAAAACACTTTCTGTTAGTAGCGAGCAAATCGAATCACAAGTGATAACAATATAAAACAAGAACAGAAAGTATAAACTTCCCTGTTAAATATAAACGAAAGGTTACTGCTTTATTCAAGGCTCAGATCTGTTTATCGTCACCTACAGCGAACCAACGAGAAGCTCTCCCAAATCCGAAATCCAATTGGCCCAACTCGGTACCAGCACACAGCAAGAAGATCACACAGAGATGGTTTACACAAAGACCAAACGAGATCAGCTAGGTTTCTCTTAGTTTTCACACACCCGACCCATCAAAACCACACAGGTTTTATAGCCATCAAGAGATAAAACCGAAACCAGCAAAAAATCCGTCAAAGGAGGATATAGGAACCAGGGTTTCAGAGAAGATAGGAATGGCGAGATAGGAGGAGAGGATAAGCTAGGGTTTGGACGGAGTCGCAAACGGCCAGAGAAGAAATAGGTCACAAAAATGAGAAACGCGCATTATATACCTGGGAGGGACTGGCCGAGCTGGGCCTCATGTGTGGGCCTGAGCTGTTGGGCCAAAGGCCCTGCTTCCTCAAAGGCCCTTTGGGCGCCTCTCTTATTTGGTGACCTGCCAAATTGGGTTATATCTGTTGAGTTACATAGATCTTATCATATGCGCAGCGGAAATTAAAATTTAGTTTGAAGGTATCCCGTTTTTCAGAAATTATGGTTTAATAAAATTGAAGGCATAAACGAAAAATACCTCTTGGATGAAATCTTATTTCACCGTTAGATTTCCCGCCGTATAATCCTCCAAGTGTAGGATGCCGAGTCGGTCCACCCGAAATCACTTCTATTCAAGAATATCAAGAGAAAGATAAGTAAAAGAAATTTTTCACAAAAATTTCTTACTTACCTCTTGGATTCAAGAACCATTCTTCCAAAACTCTCTCAACTCTCAAAATGATTCAAGTGCAACTTATGAGAGAAATCAAGAGTTTGGAGCTATTTATAGTTCCAATTAAATAACCATTCTTCATTAAATGATTTGGGCTTCTCAAGTCCAATCCATTTAATGTAATTGGGCCAAACCCAATCCAATAGTATTTATTTGAATCCAATAGTGCCATTGGGCCAAGCCTAATGTACTAGCAAAAGGCCTAACCCAATTAATAATCAAATAATTGTATTCATAATATAATTATTTAATTATTCTTATTTATCCAATAAATAAATGCACTATTATTTATTTTCTCTTAGAAAGTAATTTCTTTTGGGTGGGACTTTCTGGGTTCACAAATAAATTGGCAACAAGAATAATCAACAATTAATTCTCGTAAATCATGAGTGACATCTAGCAATATATCATGATTACCCAATTTATTGTGAAGCGGGTATTGTGAACCTTTTACCACGTTACCATACAATACGGTCCTTCTATCATCCTATATCCCGACAAGATATGAGATCATGGTCAGTAGGTCGAATCTCTTAATCTTGTCATATGACCAAATCCAAAATCAATCTTGACAAATTATGACACAACTCGTATGGAACAAATTCCATCGTCATATTACCTCGGCCAAGGATTTATCGTCAAGTGATTACTGGATCGCATAGGATATCTTCCTCATAAATCTCGAGGTGATAGATTCCATGTCTGATGCACACATACCTCATGTATCACTGAATCAGGCACATAGATACGTATGATTATCCTTGATTAGAACAACCATATAATATCGCTGATATCCTAATCCACCAATACACAGATATCCATGTCATCTCAGGTCTAAGGACTAGTTGTAAAATCGCAGCTAACATTAAATCATTGACCCGTGAGAAATAACCCATGTGATTTAATGTTAACAGTCCCGTTCAGTGAACTCGTTCTTGTAACGAGCACCCACTTATCTTCCTTCTATAGCTCATACAGAATGGCACGAGACTCACCAACCTTATCTTCCAGTATCTCATACTGAAACAAGGAGGAAGACAATGTGCTGGCCTTTACGAGTTGCTATCATCCATGATAGGAATTCTATGGCCAGGAACATGTTTATAGTATAACAAATTGTGAATTATCCGTAACTCGTATTCTTAACTCTTAAGAATGGTATCCACTTCTTATTATACTAATGGATATATGTTTTTATAATTTAAACCATATTGCAATTTAAATAAAAACATAAACTTGCCATTTAAATAATATTTAAAGAATTACAAGATCGAGTCCCTTTGTGTCACTAGAACTGGTCTTTAGGGCTCATATCTAACAATCTCCCACTAGCACTAAGACCATTCAGTGTGATATCTCATACCCCACCTTTCTAGATGAAAATCTAGTTGCTTCTGGTTCATGGCCTTAGTCAGTGGATCTGCTGCATTTTCTGATGTATCTATTCTCTGCACATTAACATCTCCTCTACCAATGATCTCTCTAATGAGATGGAAGCGTCTTTCAATATGTTTGGACTTCTGGTGAGACCTCGGTTCCTTAGCTTGCGCTATGGCTCCATTGTTGTCGCAAAACAAGGGCACGGCAGACTTTATAGAAGGAACCACTCCAAGTTCTGTCACAAACTTTTTAACCCAGACTGCTTCCTTTGCAGCATCCGATGCTGCAATATACTCGGCTTCTGTTGTAGAATCGGCAGTCGTATCCTGTTTGGAACTCTTCCAACTGAATACTCCTCCATTACAGGTAAACACATATCCAGAGATAGACTTTCTATCATCAACATCTGATTGAAAATCAGAATCTGTGTAACCTTCCACTTTCAGTTCTCCTTTACCATAAGTAAGGATCAAATCCTTAGTTCTTTTCAAGTACTTAAGGATATTCTTAACGGCAATCCAGTGTTGCTCACCTGGATTAGACTGATATCTGCTTGTAACACTTACAGCATGAGCAATATCAGGCCTAGTACATAGCATTGCATACATTAGGCTTCCTATTGCTGAAGCATAAGGAATCCTAGACATGCGTTCTCTCTCTTCTTGTGTCTTGGGGCACATATCACGAGAGAGGTGGATTCCATGTCTAAAGGGCAACAGTCCTCTTTTGGAATCCTCCATGTTGAACCTCTTCAACACTCTTTCTATGTACTTATTTTGGGAGAGTCCTATCAATCTCTTGGTTCTATCTCTATAGATCCGTATACCGAGAATATAAGCTGCTTCTCCCAAATCTTTCATGGAGAACTTACTTGACAACCAAACCTTTATTGTTGACAATAATCCTACATCATTCCCAATGAGTAAGATATCATCCACATATAAGACCAAAAATGCTATTGCACTCCCACTAGCCTTTTTATAAACACATGGTTCATCAACGTTTTGAATGAAACCAAACGATTTCACTTCATCATCAAAACGGATGTTCCAACTTCTGGATGCTTGCTTAAGACCATAAATAGATCTCTTAAGCTTGCATACCTTTCCTGTGTTAACTTTAGGTGTGAAGCCTTCAGGTTGTTCCATATAGATTTCCTGATCTATATAACCATTTAAGAAGGCTGTTTTCACATCCATTTGCCAAATCTCATAGTCATAATGAGCAGCAATGGCTAGTAAAATTCTGATGGATTTAAGCATGACGACTGGAGAAAAGGTTTCTTCATAGTCAATTCCTTGTCTTTGTCGATAACCTTTTGCCACAAGTCTTGCTTTATAGGTCTCTACCTTTCCATCTGAACCTATCTTCTTCTTGAAGACCCATTTACATCCAATAGGTACTATACCTTCTGGTGGATCTACAAGAGTCCAGACTTGGTTCTCATACATGGAATCCATTTCAGATTTCATGGCTTCAAGCCATTTTTTCGAGTCGATATCTGATATCGCCTCTTGATAAGTGGTAGGATCATCTGAGTGATCATTGTCTCCTACAAGGAACAACTCTTGTTCATTTAGAAAACCATATCTCTCAGGTTGATGGGGTATCCTTTCACTTCTTCTAATGGGAGGTGCAACACTCGACCCTGGCTCCTCAATTGGTATTTGAACATCTCGTGGAATAGTTTCAAGCTCGGTGAACCCTTCACCAAGTTCTATTTTCCTTTCATTACCTCTTTCTTGAATAAACTCTTTTTCAAGAAAAATGGCATTCCTGCTTACGACTACTTGCTGCAGTTCAGGAATATAGAACTCATATCCTAAGGAATCTTTAGGATAACCCACGAAACTACCCTTTAAAGATCGTGTCTCAAGTTTCTCTGATTTAAGCTTTTTCACAAAAGCTGTACATCCCCAAATCTTAACATGTTTAAGACTGGGCTTCCTATCAAACCATATCTCATGTGGTGTTGTAGGAACTGACTTGGAAGAAACTCTGTTTAAGATATATATTGCAGTAAGAAGGGCGTGTCCCCATAGAAACAAAGGTAAGTCTGTACAACTTAACATACTTCGGACCATATCTAATAAAGTCCGATTCCTCCTCTCTGAAACTCCATTCAGTTGAGGCGTTCCTGGTGGGGTCCGTTGTGAAATAATACCTGAGACTTTAAGAAAATCTTCAAACTCGTTACTAAGATACTCGCCTCCACGATCTGATCGTAAGGCCTTTATCTTTTTACCAGTTTGATTTTCTACTTCAGCTTTAAAATCTTTGAACATTTCAAAAGATTCAGATTTATGTCTCATGAGATAAACATATCCATATCTAGACATATCATCTGTAAAAGTTATGAAGTATTGATAACCACCTCGGGCTATTACATTAATAGGCCCACACACATCCGAATGTATAAGTCCTAACAATTCTGTGACCCTTACACCTTGCCCGGTAAAAGGCAATTTGGTCATCTTTCCAAGGATACAAGATTCACAAGTTGGATATGGTTCAGAACCTAATGGACCCAAAAGCCCATCTTTCTCCAACTTAGTGATTCTGTCATCCCCTATATGACCCAATCTGTAATGCCACAGAATTTTAGAATTTGGGTTATCACGTGGTCTCTTGTTTTTATTTGATACATGCAAATCTTCACTATTGTCAACAGTTACATTCAAAATGTAAAGACTATTGACAAAATTACCAGTAGCAATCAATTTATTTCTAAAATAAATTTCACAAACATTATTCTTAAAAGAAAATTCATAATTTTCTTTCACCAATACAGGAATAGAAATAATGTTCTTAAAAGCTCCAGGTACACATAAACAATTATTTAAAACTAAACTATGTTCATGTGATAAAATTAAAGATACAGTGCCGATAGCTGTGGCTGCAACTCTTGCCCCATTTGCTACCTTTAGCACAATCTCATTATCTGCAAGCCTTCTACTTTGTTCCAGATCCTGTATAGATGCACAAACATGAGTTGTCGCTCCAGAATCTAGAATCCATAAAGTAGAAGAGTAAGCAATGGAAAAATACTCATGAACTATCATCATACCTGTCGCTTCCTTCTTCAAGGAACTAAGGTAATCTTTACAGTTCCTTTTCCAATGTCCATCTTTGCCACAATGGAAACATTTTCCTTTGGCAACAGTTTTTCCCTTCTTCTTTTCAATCACTTTAGTTGCTTGGGTGGCCTTCTTTTTACCTTTCCCCTTTCTAGTCTTACTAGTAGAGGACACAGCCATCACAATGCCTGTTTTCATGGTACCCTGGGCCGTTATCAACATATTCATAAGTTCCGCCGGGGTACACTCAATCTTATTCATATAGAAGTTTGAAATAAAACCCCCATACGAATCTGGCAAAGACTGAAGAATTGCATCTATTTGAAGATTTTCATGCATTGGAGCATCTAATTCATTCAGTTTATCCATCCAGGAGATCATTTTGAGAACATGGTCTCCAACTGATCCTCCAGCAGACATCTTTGCTCGAAAGATTGATTTAGATATCTCATATCTAGCACTTCGACTTCGCTCACCATACAACTCTTGTAAACGAGCAATAATCGAATACGCACTTGGCATCTTATTATGCTGCCGCTGTAACTCTTGACTCATAGTAAGCAAGATATAACTCTTAGCGATAAGATCATCATCTTGCCACTTATGGAGTGTATCTCGTTCCTCCTGAGTAATGTGTTCAGCAGTTGGCTCAGGGATAGGCGTTTCCAAGATATATGTGATTTTTTCCAAGTTTGTAATCAATTTCAAATTTAGAAGCCAGTCGTTGAAATTTGGTCCAGTTAGCCGGTTTGCGTCATTAAATTTAGAAAGTGCATTTAGTGCAGCCATTTGATGTATCTGCAGAAAATAAGTAGATTATTAGATATCTTGTTTTCTTAACTATCTGATTTTGGTCTTTAAATCAAACAGTACCTCCCACTAAGTTTTTCAAATTCCTTACTCCCATTTAAAGGAAAAAGCGAATTCACATTGGTATGAATTCTAGTGGGTATTTGGATTCTTATTAAATTTATTACTCCTCACATAATAGATTCTTGGAATAATAAATTCAATAAGTGGACAACGCTTGTCCAATACATCTTATGTACGACCCAAATATTTTGTTTCGGCTCCCAGTCCAATGTACCTCACATAATAGTTTCTTGGCAATTGAACATAGTTAAATCATACCATCACGCTGACAAGTCTGCACAGTTGAATATCGATTGCCTCACATAATAGTTTCTTGGGTCACGATATTTGTGCATCCCCGTCTCATCAAATGTTTTAAATAGAAATTAAAGTATTTTAATCAATGTGCAACCCCTATGTATCCATAGCCGATAAACACACGAATTAAAAAGCTCCAATTTCTACCGTGATGGAGAGCCCCGATTAGATTGTCTTAACTCTTAAGGTCCAACCGGTTACAATTTAATTTTATAAATATGGGAGATTTTTAATTAATTGGTCTCACTTTTCACATGCAACGTTTTAACATACATCAACTATGTAAATAAACATTGCATAAAAAATAGTCGATATGGTCATGGACTCAATCATGCATTCTAAGCGCAATTCCAGCCATTGGAATTGTGCGGTGCAATCGTGGGTGTATAAATAAGGAAACGCCTATAACTATTACAAGCATAACCCTTTCACATAGGGTCTTCATTTCCTTGATTATTTTGCCATCAACGACTTCACTCCAAGCCGTGCCTCGATTGGTGTGAATCCATTGTTTTACAATTTATCATAAACTACTTTTACAATAAAATTAAAAACAATAAATAATTATTTTACAACCGTCATGAAAAAGACGGCTATCTCCGGCACGCAGGCCGTTGAATAAAATAATCCATACATCCACATCACACATACATCATCCATGTAGTGTCCTAAGTCCATGACCAATACCGATATGCAACAAGGCATCCACAACATGCTATTAACAATTAAAAGCATATTATAAGCAATCATATGATTATTGGACAATTGTATAATTAATTATACATTGGTATTTTTTTTAAATAATAAAATAAATAAATAAATAAAATAATAATAACAATTATTATTATTTATTTTATTCATTATTATTATTATTTTAAATAAAACAAACAAATAAAACAAATAATAATAACAATTATTATTATTTATTTTATTTTATTTTAAATAATAAAACAAATAAATAAATGAAATAAAATAATAATAACTATTATTATTATTTATTTTATTTTATTATTATTTTATTATTTTAACTAAAACAAATAAATAAAACAAATAATAATAACAATTATTATTATTTATTTTAATTTATTTTTTTATTATTATTATTATTATTTTTTTTTAATCAAAATAATAAAATATATATATAAAATATATTAATATATATATATATATAAAGGGGGGGCGGCTGGCCCCCCCCACTGTGCGCGCAGTGCGCGCGCACAGTGCGCGCACTGCGCGCAGTGCGCGGGCTGGGCCCGCGCACCAGCGCGCGCGGCGCTGGTGCGCGGGCCCTGCCCGCGCACTTGCCCGTGCGCGCGCGGGCAGGCGCGGGCCTAGCCCGCGCCTTGCGCGCATGGGCGCGCGGCTGGGCGTGCCCATGCACGCCCAGCGCGCCCAGCGCGCGCGTCTGGGCGCGCACATGCGCGCCCAGCGCGCCCAGCACGCACCCAGCGTGCTGGCTGCCCCCCGGGACGCACCCGGCACTGTCCGTCCGCCCCGGAACAAATTCCGACACTTCTAGCTGCGCCAAAACTGATTCCAGCACTGTCCAACAGTGTTAAATCAATTTTAAAGCGCTACCGCCATGCAACTCTTCTTCGGATCTCATCCAAAATTGTTTTATTTTTCAAAATACCAATTTTATGTCCAATAATCACATGAATAAAACCATAAAACTGAAAAACGATGGCTCTGATACCACTGTTGAGTTACATAGATCTTATCATATGCGCAGCGGAAATTAAAATTTAGTTTGAAGGTATCCCGTTTTTCAGAAATTATGGTTTAATAAAATTGAAGGCATAAACGAAAAATACCTCTTGGATGAAATCTTATTTCACCGTTAGATTTCCCGCCGTATAATCCTCCAAGTGTAGGATGCCGAGTCGGTCCACCCGAAATCACTTCTATTCAAGAATATCAAGAGAAAGATAAGTAAAAGAAATTTTTCACAAAAATTTCTTACTTACCTCTTGGATTCAAGAACCATTCTTCCAAAACTCTCTCAACTCTCAAAATGATTCAAGTGCAACTTATGAGAGAAATCAAGAGTTTGGAGCTATTTATAGTTCCAATTAAATAACCATTCTTCATTAAATGATTTGGGCTTCTCAAGTCCAATCCATTTAATGTAATTGGGCCAAACCCAATCCAATAGTATTTATTTGAATCCAATAGTGCCATTGGGCCAAGCCTAATGTACTAGCAAAAGGCCTAACCCAATTAATAATCAAATAATTGTATTCATAATATAATTATTTAATTATTCTTATTTATCCAATAAATAAATGCACTATTATTTATTTTCTCTTAGAAAGTAATTTCTTTTGGGTGGGACTTTCTGGGTTCACAAATAAATTGGCAACAAGAATAATCAACAATTAATTCTCGTAAATCATGAGTGACATCTAGCAATATATCATGATTACCCAATTTATTGTGAAGCGGGTATTGTGAACCTTTTACCACGTTACCATACAATACGGTCCTTCTATCATCCTATATCCCGACAAGATATGAGATCATGGTCAGTAGGTCGAATCTCTTAATCTTGTCATATGACCAAATCCAAAATCAATCTTGACAAATTATGACACAACTCGTATGGAACAAATTCCATCGTCATATTACCTCGGCCAAGGATTTATCGTCAAGTGATTACTGGATCGCATAGGATATCTTCCTCATAAATCTCGAGGTGATAGATTCCATGTCTGATGCACACATACCTCATGTATCACTGAATCAGGCACATAGATACGTATGATTATCCTTGATTAGAACAACCATATAATATCGCTGATATCCTAATCCACCAATACACAGATATCCATGTCATCTCAGGTCTAAGGACTAGTTGTAAAATCGCAGCTAACATTAAATCATTGACCCGTGAGAAATAACCCATGTGATTTAATGTTAACAGTCCCGTTCAGTGAACTCGTTCTTGTAACGAGCACCCACTTATCTTCCTTCTATAGCTCATACAGAATGGCACGAGACTCACCAACCTTATCTTCCAGTATCTCATACTGAAACAAGGAGGAAGACAATGTGCTGGCCTTTACGAGTTGCTATCATCCATGATAGGAATTCTATGGCCAGGAACATGTTTATAGTATAACAAATTGTGAATTATCCGTAACTCGTATTCTTAACTCTTAAGAATGGTATCCACTTCTTATTATACTAATGGATATATGTTTTTATAATTTAAACCATATTGCAATTTAAATAAAAACATAAACTTGCCATTTAAATAATATTTAAAGAATTACAAGATCGAGTCCCTTTGTGTCACTAGAACTGGTCTTTAGGGCTCATATCTAACAATATCCACACAACAGTGGCCCACACAAGATTATCACAGCCTTGGGAGTTTGGTATCACAAACAACAATATGCTTTTTTATACACTTCTCCAACTGAAAGGAAAATGTTGACTCCGAATCTCTCTCTCTCTTTTTCTAGATTTCCTTCTTATTTATTCAGCCCATTGGCCACCTCCATTTCTGCAACTCCATTACACTTCTTCTCTCTTCTTCTTCTTCTTAACGTCTGATATGCAATTTTCCTACACAATCTATCTGCTCGGATCACTCGTTTCTTGAAAATTAAATGAAGGTTTGTTAGGTTCTAATACTCACTTTTTCGCACCCACATTAACTTTTGCTAGATTCTGATTCTTCTCATTGCAGTTTTTCTCTTTCGTATCTTTTCCATCAAAATCGTTCAGATTCTTAATGTATTTATATATATATAATCAACTCTAACTAAATGATCCTAATTTTGTGATGACAGAAGGTGGTACTGAAACTGGAAATTCACGACGACAAGTGCAAGAAGAAAGCCATGACCAGAGTCTCCGGCCTTGCAGGTACTGATCTTTATTTGAAACTAAAACGACGAAACCCAATTCAAACGCCCAATTTCCCCAAATCCCATTCGTCTTCTCTTATATACTAATTTCTGCAGGAGTTGAATCAATTGGCATGAACACAAGGGACATCAAGTTGACGGTGATAGGGGATGTGGATCCAGTCGTAGTGGCGGGCAAGCTGAGAAAGATCTACCGCACAAAGATCGTGTCTGTTGGGACGGCGAAAGAAGAGAAAAAGCTGCCGGCGCGGGCGAAGGAGGATCCGATTAAGAAAAAAGATCCGAAGGATGAGTACGGGCCTTGGTCCGTGAAGACCTACGGGTGCCACCCGGCAACTATCTATTACCCACCGCCTCCAAGTTATGACGGCTATTACAAACCCGTAGAAGAGGATCCGAATGGCTGTGTTATCTGCTGAATCCATAATTCTCAGTTCTCCGACGAAGCAGAGCCGAGAGAAAAAGGACAGTATCTTTACATTTGGAATGAAACCGCTTTTTTTTTTTGTTCCTTTCTAGAATATGGCGGATGATATATTGGGTTTCATCGTTTTATCACGATTAAACTGGCAACAACTGAGTATTATGAGAATATTCCAAACTTGTAATGATATTCATGAATATTCTCAAAATATTATGAAGATTGTATGAATATTTTGCAAATATTACATATCTTTATTATATCATATTCTACATATATTTTAGATGAAGTTTTTTTATATATATATATATAGTTTTGTATAATTGACCTCGTTTCATAAATAATACTTGAATAAAAAATTTAGAATACTTGATTATTTATCTGTGTTTACTTATAATAATTTTATTATTTTATTTCTTAGGTATATGAAAGTGGTTATAAATATAGCATTAAGATATTTGAAATGTGCAAATCCACAATTTTATATTCCACATAAAATATTAGCCACAGTTAAAAATAATATTCTATGAATATTATGCAAATCATATGAATATTCTGGAATATTACAAATACGAAGTAAATATCATATACTATTATAAGTATCGTATAGAATATAATTTTGCTCTACAATAATGAATATATTCTGAATCATATAAATATATTCCATTAATATTGTAGATTTATTGTGTTATTCATGAATATGGACATAATATTGATGGATATTACAAAGATTTTGTGAATATTTAGACAAATTATATGAATACTTTGTGGATATGGTAGATTTGTAGTGATATTCATGACAATTCACATATATAATATTGTGAAGATTGCACAAAATGTATTTTGTACAAAATCTTCATATAATAAAAATATAATTTTATTCTATAATAATGATATATATAATATTAATCTAAAAATACATATTAATAAACAATAAGGTAATTATACAAGCACCCTGAGGCTCAGGTGAAATTCAACAGATATTCGTCAATTTAGAAAAACAACAACAATCTTCTATGGCATTAAAAAATATAAAAAATCATTTTAACCCTACAATTTTCTCTCACATCTCTCTTATCTTCCTATTCTTTCTTCTTTTTCTATCATTTTGAAAAAAAATTGAGAAAATAAAAAATACCAACATCTGTTGGTGGGTAATTCAATTGGTGTTAAAATTAAACCTCAATAATCACTATTAGTATTCATAAAAAAAATTAAACTGTCGAAATAGCGTAGATAATTCATTACATATGTTGAAATTTGGGTTACCATAAGAATGTTTGTTTGGATCTGTCTCCATGTAATTATTGATATTCTATATCTATTTGAGGGATCAAATTCTTAGTTTTAACCCGTGACTTACCTATTCGATCTGCCCAAATCTGTTATTATAGAATTTAGAACATTTATGGTCTACCTAGTACTAAAAAAAAAAGTAAGATTTTCACTGAGAACTTTACCTAAGACATGACTCTAGGGTATGGTTAAGGGATGGGGTTAGGTTCTTAGATCATGCTGGTGGAATCATATCACTTAATGATCGAGTGGTGAAGTCTCAATAAATTTAGATATTTTTTAAATATCTTTTATTTAAAGTAATAAAATTATATATAGATCTCTAGTTGATCTGTGTGCTTTCCTTAAATTAATCCATATATTGTGAAAAGATTAATTGATAAGTTACTTAATCACCCATCAACAATATAGTTAAAGAGTGATAGTGGAAAATCCTAAAAACTATTGTGATTAATGGGGTGCCTATTTTTTATTATTTGGTTGTGATATGAAACAAAATTTTGAAGTATGGAACATGAATTATTTTTTGTATATTATAAGTTGTTAAGTATAAAATATAGACAAAATTTTAGGAAAGGTGACATAAGTATCATCAATAAGTATTTTCATTCTATTGATAGTGATGTTTTAAAAAATGGTCATCCATAATATCTATACAATACTAATTATATTCTCCATAAATTTATCATGAACTAAAACATTTGAATTAAAAAAAAAATCAATACTTAATGTAGACTTTCATCAAGTTCAAAATTCATTTGAATATTAGTATTTTATTAGATGAGTTTAATATTTAATAAATAGATTAAAATTTACCTCATTATATAAATTCATAAATTTATTTAATAAACTATTAAATTTACCAAGCACCAATAATCCTTAATTAACACGAATTATCGATGCTTGTAAACGTAATTATGTATTTAAGGTTCAGTGGATCTGACTATATCAAATAAAGACAAGAGTCGTTAGTTTGTCAGTTATATTTTAATCGCCTATCAGTCGGATGCGAAGTGGTCCTTGGCTTCGAATATGATGCATCGTTCATCGCTTCTACTTCAAAAACCGAAGCTTGCGAGCACTGCCATGCCATTGCCAATAAAGACAATTTTGTTAATAAGTAATTTAAAGGCACTTCTGAAGGTGCCGACGAATTGCGCCTCAAAATTATAACCGGGTTTATAAAAAATATACAGCAACTGGGTATCAAAGTAACATGTTCCATATATATTATATATAAATTCGTTTTTTATGCAGCCTCAGTGGAAAAGAGTTGACTTAGACATGCTCAGTTGACAGCGAGACCACTGCGTCACAAGATGTGGCTCTTATTTATTGAGCTCATTGCCCACTTCCATTTCTGCAACCTCATCTCTCTTCTATCTGCTTCTTCTTAGCGTTTGATATATTTCATCTGAAGGGAGCACAATAACAAGTGCTTCCGTAATCAAGAGAGATCTGTCTCTCAATTGGCTCATTAGATTTAATGCATTGTGTAGACCCGTTTGACAACTCTCTGATTCAGACTGTCTATTCAAAGTTATGTTCTTCATCATGTTTGGCGTCTTTCAAGGGCCAAGTTTTCCCTCCTCATTGAATTGCTACTTGCTTGTTGTTGGAGGTTGGCTTCTATGATCTCAGATTCTTTTGTTCAACATCAGTCTTTTCAGTGCCTTGTATTCGATGTTGCCTCTTCAGTTGGGGCTCGCTTCGTTTTCAATTTTCTTGTTTGTGATCAATATAATATATTTGTTTTTTCGAAATGGATTGTTGCTTTCAATCACTCCCAGGCTTTTGTTTATTTTCTGTTCATAATGTCTTTTATTTCGTTTTTTCCTATGTTTTTCTTATTTTTAGTTTGTTTTTTCATCTTTTGGCCTAGAAGATGATTGTTATTGTGCTCTTACCCCTGGTTTTTGGTCAGTCCGAAATATGCTTTGGCTTTGGTTTATAATCGTTTCGGCGTTGATTTTTGTTCTTTGAATCTCTCACTTGTAGAAAAAAAAACTGCTAAATATTGTTCTCTCTATCATTGCACATAGTGGTTATAGATCTATATTTGAATCTGTATCTAAAACTCGCATGTCAACTGAGATGATTTACCACATATACACACATATACAAATGATGTTAAAAAATACATCACTAATGCTTGGATCAAAGGATCCCACGGTAAAGGCCGAATTAATTGAATTTTAGATTTTACTTTACAGAACAATGTTAGCACAGTAGCACACGCACATGTGCAGCCTTCCAAGAAGCGCTCCAGTAGTCCCTCTTTACCCAGATCTAAAGTTGGATACATACATAACCTTGATTTACTGCATACACACACATATATATATACATATATAGATGATGATGTTAAGAAATACATCACTAAGGCTTGGAACAAAGGATCATATGGTAAAGTAAAGTTGGTAAATGGGCAGGCCGGGCCAAATTTGGCACGCAAGAAAGGTGGGTTGGACCAAGCAATAGAAAATAGTGGCTCAGCACAGTCTTATGACCCTTAGTAAAAGGCCCAGGTTATTTTGATAAATCACCCTCATTTTAATAAGTCATTCTTATTTTGGTCACCACTCTCATTTTTTGTGGGCTAGACTAGGTCAGACTGGGCCGTGAGACACAAAGTATTGGCCTGGCATGATACGTTTGTTATAATATCGGATCGAGCTGGACTGGGTGGGAGGCAAGCCGAATGGGCCCGTTCAGCCCATTTACCAGCTAAATGGTAAAGGTCCAAGTAGTTGAATTCTAGATTTGACTTTACAAAACAATGTTAGCACACGCACACGTGTAGCATTCCGAGAAGGCGTTCCTGCGGTCCCCCCTTTGCCCATGCACATACCATTCTCAAGTCTCAACTCACTCCCCAGTTATTTTTAGTTTAATGTATTAAATAAATTTGAAGCAATTCTTTCTTGTTATTGTAAGTTAGAAACCACTTCGTCCTACTTGTCAGATACACAACACAGGCATAACGAGTAAACAAGAAATGTACAAAATAAAAGTTATATTCCTAAAATATGCATAAGTAATAATTCGAACGTATTATTTCATTGGCTCTCTCTAAAAGTACAACAAACTTGAAAGACCAACCAAAGTTAACAACCTTTCATTTTCAATAGTAGAGTTGTCGCGTGACACCGATTGAACGCTAGCCAGACGCGTGTGTGATAATTGACGCCACTGACTGTACCGTATAAAGTTACAATTATTATAAATATTTTATATTTATCTTCTTGTTAAATTAAATTAAGACTGAGCAATTGAAAAGTCATTGATGGGTACCAATACCATCCTTCTTTGAACGTCCAAGTTGGCCGTACAGCCTCCAGCGACGACGTTCCTTCCTCTCAGCCGAAGCTACGTCGTTCCTCTCAGCCTCTTCTGCACCGAGTTCCTCAGTGATAGCGGCAACCATTGACTTAGACTTTGACTCAGCTCTCTCTCTTACTCTCTCACCCTGACCTGACCTTGACTCAGTCATGTCTCTCTCTCTCTCTCTCTCTCTCTCTCTCTCTCTATATATATATATACATATATATATATTTGGCTCTTATTTATTGAGCTCGTGCCACCTCCATTTTTTGCAGCTCCGTTACGCTTGTTCTCTCTGCTCTTGAGTACCATCTGCAATTTTCCCGGAAAATCTCTGCTCAGCAGATCACCCGTTTCACGAGAAAATGAAGGTTAGCTTTATGCACCCACTTCAACATTTGCCAGATTTCTAATTCTCCCCCATCCATCTCTGTTATTCTCTTTAACATGTTTTCCGTCAAGACTATTCAGATTCTTAATTAAATAACAATGTTTGTTAATCAAGGGATGAAAACAAAAAATAGAATATAGAAATTATTTTAAATAATTTTTTAATATATTTATTAAATTTATTTAACAGTTTATTGAAAAAAAATTATGTTACTTCTACAAATAAATTTATTTAGAGAAAGATAAATTTATCTAAAATTTTAGAGATAAGAAAAAATAACTTATATATCTCTATCTTATAAAACTCCTACTACTCTCAGTCTATTTTAAAAAATTTAACAATCTAATAAAATCTTAAAAGATTTCTCATGAAAAATTTATATTTTGATCTTAAAAATATTTTATTATCATCTTTATACAATCTTATTTTGTTGGTTTCAACAAAAACTATATTGATATATATAATCACCTCCAAGTACTAAAGCTTATCAATTTGGTGATGACAGAAGGTGGTGCTGAAGCTGGAGATACACGACAACAAGGGCAAGAAGAAAGCCATGAAGAGAGTCTCCGGCCTTGTAGGTACTTACCGATCCTTAATTTGAATCCGAAACGACAAAACACAGGTCTTGAATTTCCCCAAATCTGAATGAATCGCACTCGTTTCTCTTATTATTAATTAATTTCTTCAGGAGTGGTATCGATTGATATGAACCCAAAGGACTGGAAAATGACGGTGACAGGAGATGTAGACCCAGTGGAATTGGCGACCAAGTTGAGAAAGATCTGCTGCACCCAAATTCTCACGGTTGAGGGGGCGAAAGAAGAGAAGAAGGAGGATCCGAAGGTGGAATTTCCCAAGATCAACCCAGCTATCTATTACCATCCCCCACCGTATCATTATGGATACTATTCCGGACTCGTACAGGAGGATCCGATTGGCTGTGTTATTTGCTGAATTCCCATTTCTCCCCATCAACCAAACCCCACGAGGGGATTGATTGACGATTGGATCGGCCAGTTGCACTACGCTCCGCCACAGATATAAGCCTTCGTTATCAAGTTGTGTTCAAGTCTGTATAGCTTAAGTTGTGTTCAAGTCTGTATACTTTCCATTGCTTAAGTTTTAACATATTTAATCATGTTAGAAGGCATGAAAATATCCGGAGCTGATTCTGAATTTTGTTTCTAGTCTCTCTCTATGCTCTTTAATTTTTTGAGATAAACTTGGACCGTTAAATTAATGTTGAACAATTAAAAAACAAGCTAAGTAGCAAGTATGAAGGTAATAAATGCTTACCTGTTATTGGAGGATTCAAGATTTTTATAATTCGGAAAAAAAATGATTTGAACTTAATTTTAGTTGTGGACTTTACCTAAAACACAATTTAGAAATGTGATTAGACATGATGTCTCGTCATAAAATTATATTGATGAAATTATATTTTTAATAATTAAGATACAGAATATATAGTGTTTAGTGATTAGCTTTCAAGTCAATTCATTAAGAATTGTGTGTGTGTGTAATTTCTCACTTGGCTTTGATTTCTAACTTTACTTTTATATAAAAATATATTTGAGAGGCCATCTCAAATTGGATGATGTGACTAATATAGATCCGGTGTAACAAATCAAATTAACCCCACTTTTTGACATGACATGACCTACTCACAGAATATAAACCAACTCAACCCCACTTTTTGACATTTTCTAGCGTTTAACTTAAAATTTTGTTTTCATCCCACAGTTTACTAGTTACAGGCAGCGGCAGGCACCTAGGCCAAACAAAGCCAGCCATGTCACAAAAGCAAGGTATAAACAAACGCTATGACACAACCCCTTTGGGTTGGGTGGGGGGGCTATAAGTGAAAGCACAGGAGTAAGCTTCCAAGAAGGTGCTGCTGATGCCAGCAAACATCTATGTTTTGGACTGGACACTGACTGCCCTTAACATCAATTCTGTCGTTAACCACAACCACGGTGGGTTTGGAGTTGGAGCCTCGCGGCCGCAGAGTAAGCAATGGAGAGAATTCGAGATGCTCGTTTGATTCTCACTTCATTTGTTTTACTGTCGTTAAAATATTTAATGAGATTTAAATCTCAAAATATGACTCAATGAATCGTGAAAATTAGTCACTGTGACTGTGAAAATAAAGGCAATGCCAATTTTCACTTTTCATGCCCGTACTGCCACCGGGCTTCCAAATTCCCCACCGGCTTTCGATTCATTATTTCTGAGTTACGACATCAATTTGGAAAATATGCTCATCGGTGCTTGAACTGGTTGGTACTGAACGCGTCTGACGGAGCGGACGGCCGAAAAGCTTCCAATCCACGCCGACATCGTTTCCGTGATTCAAAATCCGAAGCTACCTCGTTGCTCCCCTCAATTATATTGCGGCTGCCGCAAATGGTGACTCAGACCTTGACTCAGCTGGCTCTCTCTCTCTCTCTCTCGATTTGGCTCTTATCTATTCAGCTCGTTGGCCACCTCCATTTCATTTCTTTCGCTCTGCTTCTTCTTGTTCTGCAATTTTCCCGAAAATCTCTGCCCAGCAGATCAGTCGTTTCTCGGGAAAATTAAGGTTTGAATCTAACACTCGTAATTAGCGTCTTTTCCATCAAAATTGTTCAGAGTCTCAGTATATATAAACTCTTAAAATATATATATATATATATATATATTAAAATATATTTGAACAAGAGTGATGGAAAAAACACCAATGTATAATACCATATTTGACACCATTTTCCATTTTAATGTCCAAAAAAGGAATCTACACCAAATTTTTCAATACCAATTTTTTTTCCACTCCAATGTGCTTAACAACCAAATTGGTGCAAAAAAACATATTAAAAAAATATTCTATAAATAATTGTTTAGTCAATATTAATTAATTTTCTTAATATAAAATATTATTATTAAAATAATTAGTCACATTTTATAAAAAATTAAGAATTACTCTCATAATTTTTTAATTTTTTTTACAAACTATGTCACTCTAATTAATTTTTTTCACATAATTTTTATCAAACTAATTGTTTATCTACTTAATTATTTATCCATCTTATTTTTTTCATTTAATATTTTTAATAAAACTAACTATTTATCCCATAATTTTTTTCTCACATAATATTTCAACTAATTTTTTATCTTCTTTTATTTACATATTTTTTTTCTCACTTATTTCACAATAACTTTACGAACGTTGTATGTTGCCCACGCGGGCTAAGTGAAGGGTGGGGCTTGTGGTCGGACCCACACTTAATTGCCCGATGTAATAACATAACATCTTTGATAATTTTACTATCTAACTTTTATTAAATATATATAACAATCTACCTTTTATTTAATTTTTTTTATTATAAAAATAATACCCTACCATCTATTTCATCGCTAACTTTGTGGAGGAGTTGCATCAATTGACATGAAGGCCAACGAGAGGACACCAAATTGAATAGAATAGGACAAGTGGATCCAGTCAAGTCAAAATGATACACAAACTAAGAAAGATCTATCCCACATGAATTTTCATAATTAAATTGACAGTTGAATATTATGAGAATATTCTAAACTTGTAATGATATTCATGCATATCCTCAAAATATTATGACGATTGTATGAATATGTTGTGAATATTAGATATCTTTATTGTAGTCATATTCTATATATATTTTAGATGAAAAGTTTTTTATATTTATATAAATATATATACTTATATATAGTTTTGTATAATTGACCTCATTACGTAAATAATACTTGAATAAAAAAAATTAGAATACTTAATTATTTATCTATGTTTACTTGTAGTAATTTTAGTATTTTATTTTTTGGCTATATGGAAGTGATTATAAATATACACATTAAGAGATTTGAAATGTGCAAATCCATAACTTTATATTCCACATAAAATATTAGCCACAGTTGAAAATAATATTCTATAAATATTATGCAAATCATATGAATATTCTAGAAATATTACAAATACGGAGTGAATATCATATACTATTATGAGTTTCATATAGAATAATTACAAATATTATAAAAATTCAGATGATAATGGTATCCTTTTGCTCTACAATAATGAATATTTTGTGAATCATATAAATATTCCATTAAGATTGTAGATTTGTAATGTTATTCATTAATATTTACATAATATTGATGGATATTACAATTTTGTGTGAATATTTAGACAAATTATATGAATACTTTGTGGATATGGTAGATTTGTATAGTGATATTTATGACTATTCACATATATAATATTGTGAAGATCGCACAAAATATTTTGTACAGAATATTCATATAATAAAGATATAATTTTATTCTATAATAATGATATGGATAATATTAATCTAAAAATGCATATTAATAAATAATAATGTAATTACACAAACACCCCTGAGGCCGGGTGAAATTCAAGAGTTACCAATCAATTTAGAAAAACTACAACAATCCTCTACGACATTAAAAAAAAAAAATTATTTTAACCCTCAAATTTTCTTTCTTATCTCTCTTATCCTTCCTTTCCTTTTCTTTTTTCTATCATTTTTATAAAATATAAAAAAATAAAAAATACCAACGTCTTTTTGTGGGTAATCCAACTAGTATTCAAATTGAACTTCAATAATAACTAGTAATACTCATGAAAAAGATAATTTCCCAGGGTAGCGTAGATAATTAATTACACATGTTCGAGAGTTTGGATTATTATAAGATTATGTGTTTGTATCTAATTTCGTGTAATATCTTTTTATTTAAGTGGATTCAGTCCAATTAAAGTGACGAACAAACTAAAAAAGATTTGCCCCACAAAAATTCTCACAATTAAACTGACATCTAAATATTATGAGAATATATATTCCAAATTTGTAATGATATTAATGAATATTTTCAAAATATTATGAAGATTGTATGAATATTTTGCAAATACTACATATCTTTATTATATTTATATTCTATATATATTTTAGATGAAGTTATATATATATATATATAGTTTTGTATAATTGACCTCGTTAAATAAATAACACCTGAATAAAAAATTTAGAATACTTGATTATTTATCTATGTTTACTTGTAGTAATTTTAGTATTTTATTTGTTGGGTACATGGAAGTGATTATAAATATAGGCATTAAGAGATTTGAAATGTCCAAATCCACAACTTTATATTCCACATAAAATATTAGTCATAGTTGAAAATAATATTCTATGAATATATACTACGCAAATCATATGAATGTTCTGGGAATATTACAAATTTGAAGTGAATATTCATATACTATTATGAGCATCGTATAGAATAGTTATAAATATTAAAAAAAATTCACATGATAACGGTATAATTTTGTTCTACAATAATGAATATTTTGTGAATCATATAAATATATTCCATTAATATTGTAGATTTATAGTGTTATTCATGAATATTTACATAATATTGATGGATATTACAAATATTTTGTGAATATTTAGACAAATTATATGAATACTTTGTGGACATGGTAGATTTGTAGTGATATTCATGACTATTCACATATATAATATTGTGAAGATCGCACAAAATGTCTTTATACAAAATATTTATATAATAAAGATATAATTTTGTTCTATAATAATGATATGTATAATATTAATCTAAAAATACATATTAATAAATAATAATATAATTACACAAATACCCCTGAGGCCCCAGTGAAATTCAAGAGATACCCATCAATTTAGAAAAACTACAACAATTTCCTATGACATTAAAAAATATAAAAAAATCATTTTAACCCTACAATTTTCTCTCACATCTCTTATCTTTCCATCCTTTCTTCTTTTTCTATTATTTTAAAAAAATTGAGAAAATAAAAAATACCAACATCTGTTAATACTTAGAAAAAAATAAACTCTCGAAATAGTGTAGACAATTCAGTGCATACATTCAGGAGTTTGAATTATCATAAGATTATATGTTCAAATTTATCTCCATGCAATTATAGATAATTTATATCTATTTAAGGGGTCAGACTCTTGATTTTAACGCATAACTTACCTATCTGACCTACTCAAGTCAAAGCATGACAAAGTATAAATACTATGAGTCATTTATTTGACCCCTCACATTTCACATATTAAAAAATAATTATCGATAATGCTAAGATTTAAAGTTCTCGTTGCAATTTTGACTAAAGAGATGAAGAATTTGAAATAGGGAAATATTTCAATATTTTAAAATTTTTAATTATTATTGTTGAATAACATGAGTATTGGTTGACAAAAGTTTTAAACTTTGGATGATGTTATTATATAAATTTTAAATATCAAGAGATATTATTATAAGTTCTCAAAATTAAAAGATTGTTTTCTAAATTTTACTTAATCTCGGAAAATATAAGTGTAATTTTGATTGTAAGAAATAATAGATGGCGATTGGCAGTTGGTGGTTGAGACTATTAATTAAATCCAATGAAAATTGGCATATAGAGTAGTCGATTCGTTTCATTCACTACTTCATAACCCAAAAGCCAATTGTACAACATAATCTGTATGAATAATTGAACTGAATAGGAAGATGCTTCTGCTTCTGCGATGATTCTTGAGCTTGGCCGTTGATTTTGAGCAAGAACATAGATTTCTTTCTACTGAAAACGTGGCGGCTGAAAGCTTCGATCTTCCTCTGCCTCTTTTCTATAAACATAATAATAATATGCTTTTTTATACACTTCTCCAACTGAAAAGGAAACTGTTAAAGACTCTGAATCTCTCTCTCTCTCTCTAGATTTCCTTCTTATTTATTGAGCCCATTGGCCACCTCCGTTTCTGCAACTCCATTACACTTCTTCTCTCTTTTCTTCTTCTTCTTCTTCTTAACGTCTGATCTGCAATTTTCCTCCACAATCTATCTGCTCGGATCACTCGTTTCTCGAAAATTAAATGAAGGTTTGTTAGGTTCTAATACTCACTTTTCCGCACCCACATTAACTTTTGCTAGCTTCTGATTCTTCTCATTGCAGTTTTTCTCTTTCGTATCTTTTCCATCAAAATCGTTCAGATTCTTAATGTATTTATACATATATAATCAACTCTAACTAAATGATCCTAATTTTGTGATGACAGAAGGTTGTACTGAAACTGGAAATTCACGACGACAAGTGCAAGAAGAAAGCCATGACCAGAGTCTCCGGCCTTGCAGGTACTGATCTTTATTTGAAACTAAAACGACGAAACCCAAATCTTCAAACGCCCAATTTCCCCAAATCCCATTCGTCTTCTCTTATATACTAATTTCTGTAGGAGTTGAATCAATCTGCAGGAGTTGAATCAATTGGCATGAACACAAAGGATAGCAAATTGACGGTGATAGGGGATGTGGATCCAGTCGTAGTGGCGGGCAAGCTGAGAAAGATCTGTCGCGCAGAGATCGTGTCTGTCGGGCCGGCGAAAGAAGAGAAAAAGCTGTCGGCGTGGGCGAAAGAGGATCCGATTAAGAAAAAAGATCCGAAGGATGAGTACGGGCCTCGGTACGTGAAGACCTACGGGAGCCACCCGGCAACTATCTATTACCCACCGCCTCCAAATTATGACGACTATTACAGACCCGTAGAAGAGGATCCGAATGGCTGTGTTATCTGCTGAATCCGTAATTCTCAGTTCTCCGATGAAGCAGCGCCGGGAGAAAAAAAACAGTATCTTTACTGGGTGACGATTGTTTTTGCATTTGGAACCTTTTTTTTTTTTCCTTTCTAGAATATAGCGGATGATATTGCAATTTGTTGATCAAATTGAAGAGCTAAGATGTTTTGAAAAATTAGAAGTCGGGACTCAACACAATACCGATTAATTTCTTGTAATTTTGAAATTTTAAACTGCGTTTTCTTTACTTTTTAATTTTTAGTTTTGAGTTTTGAATTCATTTCAGTTTTTTGTTTTAATAGGTTGTTTTTAGAAAATTAAAAACGTGTTTTTTTTGTTATTTTAAAAATTTATTTTTTAAAATAAAAAATAAAAATATATTTTTTTAATTTTGAAAATAAATTTTTAATAATATTTTATTTAATAAATTTAATTATTCAATAAATTAAAAATATTTAATATTAATATATTATTAAAAATAATAAAGTAAAATTTTCCCTGAAAACTTTACCGGAGACATGACTCTAGGGTATAGTTAAGGAGGGTTAGGTTCCTAGATCATGGTGGAATCATATCACTTAATGATCGAGTGGTGAAGTCTCAATAAATCTAAATATTTTTTAAATATCTTTTATTTAAAGTATTAAAATTATATATAGATCTCTAGTTGATCTGTGTGCTTTCTTTAAATTAATCCATATATTGTGAAAAGATTAATTGATAAGTTACTTAATCACCCATCAACACTATAGTTAAAGAGCGATGGTGGAAAATCCTAAAAACTATTGTGATTAATGGGGTCCCTATTTTTTATTATTTGGTTATGATATGAAACAAAATTTTGAAGTATGGAATATGAATTATTTTTTGTATATTATAAGTTGTTAAATATAAAATATAGACAAATTTTAGGAAAGGCGATATAAATATCATAAATAAGTATTTTCATTCTATTGATGGAGATGTTTTAAAAATAATTGTCCATAATATCTATACAATACTAATAATATTCTCCATGAATTTATTATGAACAAATCACTTTTAATATAAGGACAACAACATTTGAATTAAAAAAAAAAACAATACTTAATGTAGACTTTCATCAAGTTCAAAATTCATTTGAATATTAGTATTTGATTAGATGAGTTTAATATTTAATAAATAGATTAAAATTTAACACATTGTATAAATTCAAAAAATTATTTAATAAACTATTAAATTTACCAAGCACCAATAATCCTTAATTAACACGAATTATCGATGCTTGTAAAAGTAATTATGTATTTAAGGTTCAGTGGATCTGACAATATCAAATAAAGGCAAGAGTCGTTAGTTTGTCAGTTATATTTTAATCGCCCACCAGTCGGATGCGAAGTGGTCCTTCGCTTCGAATATGGTGCATCGTTCATCGCTTCTACTTCAAAAACCGAAGCTTGCGAGCACTGCCATGCCATTGCCAATAAAGACAATTTTGTTAATAAGTAAATTAAAGGCACTGTCTCAAAATTATAACCGGGTTTATAAAAAATATATAGCAACTGGGTATCAAAATAACATGTTCCATATTATATATAATAATTCGTTTTTTATGCAGCCTAGTGGAAAAGAGTTGACTTAGACATGACTCAGTTGACAGCGAGACCACTGCTTCTCAAGATTTGGCTCTTATTTATTGAGCTCATTCCCCACTTCCATTTCTGCAACCTCATCTCTCTTCTATCTGCTTCTTCTTAGCGTTTAATCTGCAAATTTCCCGGCAAATCTCTGCTCAACAGATCACTCCTTTCCCCAGAAAATGAAGGTTAGCTTTCACTTTTCTGCACCCACTTTAATTAACGTCTCTCCTTGATATATTCTGACTCTCCCATCTCCATTTTTGTCTAGGAATCTGCTAGCTTAATTAGTAGTATATATATATATATATGTATAATAAGATCTAAGTAATAAATTAATTAAGCTTACTTTGTATGTCGACAGAAGATGGTGGTGCAACTGGAGACTAGCAACGAGAAAATCCAGAAGAAAGCCATGACGAAAGTGTCCGGCCTTCCAGGTAGTATTGGACTCTAATTAATTTGACCGCCCAGAAACCAGGAATTGATTTCCCCAAATCTGAATCGTTTTCTTTCGCTTATTATATATTAAAATTTCTTCAGGACTTGAAGAAATTGATCTGGACGTTAAGGAAGGCAAATTGACAGTGAAAGGGGTTGTAGATCCAGTCAAAGTGATGGACAAGCTGAAGAAGATATGCCATGCACATATCGTATCCCTTGGGCCGGAAAAAGAAGAGAAGAAGGAGGAGGGGGGTCCAAAAAAGAAAGTAGATCCGAATGATGACTGCGTGGCTTCGTTCATTAAGACCTACGGCTACCACCCAGCAACTTTCTATTGCCCGCCGCCTCCGGCGTATGGTTGCAGCTGGTACTAGATACTAGATACTAGATACCTAGTACTGACCCGTAGTGAAGGATCCGAATGGGCTGTGTTATTTGCTGAATTCCAAGGTTGAGTTCTTCTCTTCCCATGAAGCACCCCGCTGCGTGGGATAATAAAAAAGGAAGAGGAAAGTTCTTCCCATGCATGAAGGGCTTTATTATGTTCAGTGGGTGGTGGTGTTTTATTTTCAGTTAATTATTATGTTCGTTTAATCACTTGTTCTTGAATCTACTTCAAAATTTACTTCAATCAGGGCATTTTAATTTCTCCTTCCTTTCACGTTAATTTGTCGTATTTATTAACATAATGATAAAATCTAATTAACGAGAGATTAAATAAGTAGAATTCATATAATCCTCTTGCTCAATGTTATAAGATTACTAATGTTTGAAATAATGATAAAAATATCTTTACTTTTCTTTACCATAAAGACAACGAAAATTAAAATTTATTGACAAAAAGTATCAATCAATACACCATCGTAAAGATACAACAAATAAATTAAGTATTTTAAGTGTTGAATTATTGAACGTTCTGATGTTTGAACCTGTAAAAATATTCTGATTATTCACTTATGGAACCCACATGGTAGGACACTCTCAAGATTTAGTTCATCGCATAAGTACAAATTTACCAACCCCTGAAGAGGATCCAAGTGGTGTATGATGGCGTTTGGCATTGAGTCGATACTTGAGATGAGTTGAATTTAAGTTTTTAGTTTAAAATTAAATGTTTCGCAACACTTCACATTTCTCAATTAAATTCATTTGGAGTGAGTTATAAAATTTTTCTTCAATATATCCCTTTTACCCTTTTAAGAAAATTAATAGAACTTTTAATTTTCCCTAAATATATTGCTATAGTTCTATTTGAAAAACCCTAATTAGATTTCTTTTTTTTTTCTTTCTTCTGTTAAAATAAATATATTTTCATATTAATTACATATTTTTTGATTATAAATTATACAAAAAAATATTAAAATATATTTTCCATTACTAATCCTTTTTTGTAAAATAACCATATATAGTTGGTCAAATTATGACAAAAAATTGTTAAAATATACTTTATATGTAATAATAAAATTTATATATATGTTTACATATACTTTTTAATCATTGAATATTATAATTCAATTTAAGCTTAATCTTATACAAAACATTATTAAATAATCAAACTCATCACATCTCGCCTCACCTAAGATTTAACTCGTTTCAACCAAACCTACCTCTCATCTCAAGAGCTAACTAGGCATGGCTTATCCGAGCCCCAAATCAAATTTTTAGTGGAGGCTGAACCTGAAGTGGGCTCACTCATCAATAAGCCCTTTTAGTGATAACAAATTAAATTTTTATTATTTCTAAACAAATCCTTTTAGCAAGTCTTTAAGTTACCTGTAAGCACCCCCGCCCGGATATCTCAATCGCTCGGACAACCGAAACGGGAGCACTTACGGAAGAGAAAAATAATGAAATACAAGACAAGGACCACCCTGGCATGCATACACAAAAATAAGAGCAACGGAAGCGAAGTAAAACACATGCATGCACTACCGGTGCCCCACTAGCACAGCGGTCACAAGATCAATAAATGAAAACAGACTCCTGTGCCAACATACACGAGACACAAGAAGTGACTTGGCACAGTACAAATAATAGAGTAAACCCTACTCTACCATCAGAGTTAACAGAGATTGATGGGACTGCCTGTACACCATACCGACCTTGCTGCTAAACGTTGACTCCCTTGCTCGGACCCACGCTGGTACTACCTGGAATGATGGAAAGCAAAGTGAGTCGAGAGACTCAGCAAGCATCAAGGAAAAAAAAGGCCGAAGGCTGAGCATAACTAGAAAAACTCTCCCCAAAATAAACCTCCAGGTACACACAAGCCATGAGACGCTACAACACAGCAGAATAGCATAATAAAACACATACCGGTCCTTGGGGCCCATACAAGACACACGGCACCCAAGTCCCATACCAACCTGTCGCTGCCCTGAAAGGCAACAAATATCTCCACAAACCTGCGCGCGCGATCCCGGGCCGGTATTCCCGTCGCCCGTCCCCGTCGGTACTCCCGACAACCGAGCCATAGGCTCCCTCGGAACGGTACTCCCGTCCGAGAACTAATAACTATCAGTAGCCATGCAATGCACATAAAAATGCAATGGCGTAGTGAGCATCAACGTGATACAAGGCGCCCATACATCCAGGCATCAGGCCATGCTCCGCCCACATAGTAAACCACACGCCATGCATATGCTCGCGCTGGATGCAACCTAACCAGACTAGAATGTCCGTGTCCAAGCACACTCAATAAATGGATATCCCAACATGCATCCCGTACCCATGTGCATATCAAATCATGAACAGTGATACAATGCATCTGATCATGTGGTAAATCAGATACCGGTAGAGCTAGTCAGCAGTGCCCGGCACCGGTCAACGGTCAGTGACTAGGAGTATCCGCCTGACGGTCCACTTCAGGGCCGTACAATAGGCTACCCCAACGTCACCAAACAGTCGACCCCTGCCCCACTGCTCAATAGCTCTAACCAAATCATAAATAAATCTGATAAAAACTGCAAATAAAACTCGCATAACTAGGAACCTAGTTCCCCAAACTGGGTTCAGCATCATTCCGAAAGGAATGGGGGCGGTACAAACCCCCGTAGGCACTCAACAAACGAAATTATAGAAACCTCAGATTTAATTTAAATTAAAACAAATGAATAATAATTCAACAAACAAGGGTAGGTGCCGAATTAAAGTGAGGGAGGTGATAAAATATAAGAATTCATGGGGTTTTTCACGGGAATTAAAGATCAGGAAGAGAGGGTTGGGAGCTTGCCTGAAACTAGCTGATTCCGACCTCACTCGAGCTCCCGATGCAAATTAAATCATTTCTTGGTAAATAACACAACCGGGACTCAAATTAATTAATTTTAATCGCATAAAAATTATAATCTAAGCATATCAGGCTTCTATTAATTGTTACCCACGTACCTGATCATTTCCCATGCCGAGAAAATTCCAAAATCCTATTATTTTCCTTATTTTTTCTTTTCTTCCTTCTTTTTCTTCTTCTTCTTCTTCTTCTTCTTCTTCTTCTTCTTCTTCTTCTTCTTCTTCTTCTTCTTCTTCCTCCCGCGGCTCTCCCCTGCGTCTTCTTCCTCGCCCGAACTAGCGGCCACTGCCGCTGCCCAGCCACCGCCGTCGCTGATCACCGCACCACCAGCGCCTTGGGCCGCCGCTGCCATAGCCGACTCCACCGCGGCCACCTGCACCTCGCGCGACCACTTGCGCGCAGCTGCCCGCCATGGACGGCCCTCGCTGCTCCAGCCGCTTTGCTGCCATGGCCGAGCAAAGCTCGGCCAGCCTCCCATGGCCGCCACCTCCTTCTCTCTCCCTCGTTCGATCTCTCTCTCTCTCTCCCTCCCTCTCGGCTAGACTCTCTCTTTCTCTCCTTTGCTACACGGCCACAATTCTCAGTGTGAGAGAAAGTTCCAGAATTTTGATGCTTAGCACACACGCACCGCCATTCGTTTAACAAATTAATTAATTTAATTAACTTAATTTTATTTATTATTTTTTTATAATTATATTATTATTATTTTCAAAATTTGCGGATATTACATTACCTCATAATGGAACTAAATAAATATTTAAAAACACTCGTGTCTCTCTCTATTAATATCCCCCAAAATTTCACAAGGTAAGTTATATTGAACACCTTTGATTTACATAAAAAAAAAAACAAAAACACAATTAATATTTAGAAAATAATAATAATGATATCTATAATTTTGCAATTTGAGATACATTTTTTGTCGTTATTAAAATACCTCTATATTTTCTCTCACAATTCATTTATCTTCCCTGTTTATTTGTCAAATTAGTTAAAATGTGACAATTTATATATCTCTTTTCATGTGATTCAATGATAATTAAACTATCATTAAATCAAAGAGAGACTGATGACAGATAATTAAATTGTGTTTCATTTGTTATACGATGAGAAAAGATAAAATATGAAAGTAGTTTTATTATATTATAATTTTTAATATTTACAAAATAATATAAAAAGTTATAACTAGACTTACAAATTAAAAGAAAGTTTATATTATTTTTTAAATATATAAAATATTTTTTATCTTTTCAGTAAATGTAATATTTAATATTTTTATTTCAAATATTAAAAAATTATACTTATAAATAAATTTTATAAATTAACATAAATAAATTTATGTACATCATGTCAGTTTATTATTAATTTATCTTTCACTTTCACTCGTTTATTGAATGATTCTCAAAAATCCAACAACTTGACACATGAGATTTAGACTTGCATTTAACTTGGAACACTTCTTAATTGGTGTCCATTTATAATAATTATAGTCTACGTTAATAATAGTTCAATATTTTTTATTAAATTTTACGTTCTAATCTGTTCTCTTCAGTTGATTGTCTTAATTTTACATGAATTTGCACATCTTTCTCATAGTTAGATTACACGTTAAGATTTAATTATGTTATATTCATTGAATAATTTAAAATCTAAAGACAAATTGAAATAAGTAGAATTGATATAATTCACTTGTTCAATAAGATTAATGTATGAAATAATAAAGAAAATATTTTAATTTTTTATTATTATAAAAACAATTCAATGTTATGAGGAAAAGTATTAAATAACATTTTAATTTTGCTTATTTTCTAATACATGCGTCATGACAAGCAAAAGTGTCAATATTTCATGACAAACAAAAGTGACAATATTTCAATGCGGGGTCCTTGTCTCCTAAAGTTGAACCCTTTCTTAACATATCATTGCAAGGTGATCGACAAATGGAGAGAGGCCGTTCCAATTAATTGATGTGCTTTTTAAATTAGATGGTGGCTTATCTAATTAGTATTATTGAGACGGATTTAAAAATTTTAATGAAATTAGGAAGAAAAATCAGCAGAGGGCAAGAGAAAAAAAAAACAAGAAAGTCTTGATTGTTACTGGCAGAGTAATTTAGTGAAATTTTGAAATAAAAAATAGTTTTGTAGAGGTATCGTTGATATTAGAGATAGTTTTGGAGAGTTGTCTTAGAACAATTTTTTGCAAAAATTTTACACACAAGAGATATATGATTTGATGAATTATTTATAGGCATATTAAAATTGGTATTCAATTTTGATGCACGAAAACAGTTTGGAGACTCTGTTTCGATGTTTAGAAGTTGTTTTTCATTTCAAAAACGGCCAAATGGCTCGAAACCTTATTTGGGTAATTTTTGTATTTTGTGAAACATTTTAGGGGCATTTCGCAAATTACAGAAAATTATTGGAAATGCATTTTTTATCCTTGTTAGCAATTCGTTGAATTATTCGCGCATTATATGCGAATTATTTCGTATTTTTATTAAAAGTATTATACTTGCGTCTTTTTGAAATATTCGAAATCACGTATTTTAAATTTAAAAAGTATTAAATGTGTATTAGTTGAATTTTTTAAAAAATTCGACTAAAAAATTTGTTGTGTGCTCCGAGACCATGTGCAGAGCAAATTATGATGTTTGATTAAAAATGTTTTTTAATTATTACTATAGCTAATGATAGCTCATGATGACCTATTATTCTTCCCACTTTTCACTCAACTCTTTTTTTGTTTTTATTATTATATATTAATATTCAATGCCATCCCCTATGCATATCTCTATTCTCTCATCTTCTTTCTCTTTGGCGAATTTGTTCTTCAGTCCTCAACATCTCATTAGATTCAATAACTTCAACTCATCTTTATCTCTCTGTAGGTTGCTTCGTTTTATTCTTTGTTTTGTGATTTTCTCAATATTTCTTGAAGTAATTTTTTTGTGTTGATTTTTCATCTTTATCTTCATTTTTATATGCATGAAAGATTATTTAGGGCATATTTTATTACATTATTTAAATTAATTTTTAGTTTTAAAATCAAACAATGTAAGATTGATAGATTTGAAGAATTGATTTTTTAAATTGTTTCTAAAATTAAAATTTAAAAATATTGAGCTTTAATAAACAACAGAAAATTTAGGAAAAAAGAACAAGCAACAAAAAAGACTTTAGGTATATAATCTGCATTTGACCAAACTTCACATGGCATGGCAGCTCATAGACTGCGCCATCAACAGCCATCTCTTATGGGGTTCCTTAAAAAAGTTTCTTTACTCTCTTCATCTTTCTAATTTTCTTGAGTTTTCTTATTAAATTAATTATAATCGTTTTAACTTTGGTAAACATACTAGCAGTATTAGACAAGAAGAAATATGAGCTCCACAATTAACAAGAAGAAAACATAAGTAGGTACAAGTAGCAAATGGATCATTTAGGGAACACGCATAAAATCATAGGAATCCAACAAATAAACCCAACTCTTAAGGGCAAAAGAAGAAGATGGGGATGGGGAAAGACAAGAAAATGAAGGAAACAAAGTAATCTAGAAAATTTTCTTTCAAAATGAGAATAGGTTAACAACATACCATTTTTTATTTCATTTACAAATATTTTGAAATTAAAAAAAAAAAAACTGAAAATGGAAGCTCTACTAAACAAGCCCTAAATTCCATGAATAGCCTCGGTGGGACTCATACAAATATTACAATTCACCAATCTGTAAGAAGAAGGCCAACATAATGATGCAATACTCATATCCGCCTAGTTTATGTATTCTGTTTGGTTGAATTTGTTATTTTTTTTAATTATATAAGTTTTAATAAATTTATTTCTACTTGTACATGTTAATCTTTGTTAATTAATTGTTATGCATATTAGTAAATAAAATTAAACTATATGTAGGAAATGAGACAAAGAGACAAATTTTGAGAGTATGCTGATAATCTGGATCGACGATTCAAATGTAAATTTTGTCAAAAAAGAGTATCCTAGTGGTATATATCTAGAGTAAAATCGCATTTATCTGGCAAAACATGGCATGATGTTATGGTTTGTCCAAGTGTACCAAATGAGGTACAAGCTCTAACTGTTATTGTTATTGGAGATGATAGTAAAAAGGCAAAATTATCTACTAAAAATGTCGGAACTAGTCAAGAAATTTGGTCAAGTTGACAACAAACTTCAATACCTACCATATACAACAAAAAGGATAAGGATATGGTGGACATGAAAATAGCTTAGCATTTTTTTTTTTTGATAATTTTCCTTTCAATGTTATTCAAACACCTACTTTTATTGAGATGATTAAGGTTGTTTCTAACTTTGGTATTAGATATTCGTTACCAAATTATTATACTCTAATAACTAAATTAGTGATGAATAACAAAACAATAGTTGAAGATTATGTAGCTAAAGTGAAGGAATCGTGGAGTTTATCAGGATGCACATTAATGTCCGATATTTGAACATACATGAAAGGTCGCTCATTTATCAATGTGGTTGCTTATTCTCTGAAAGGGCTTGTCTTTTTAAAGTCTTTTGAAAGGTCGAGTCATAGAAAGAGTGGTTCTTTTCTTAGAGATCTACTTGTATCTGTCATTGAGGAGATTGAACCTAAGAATGTAGTTCAAATTATCACAAACAATGCTTCAAATTATGGACTTGTTGGTGATATGATAATAGAAAGTTATCCTCACATATACAAAACAAAGTGTGCAGCCCATGGAGTTCAATTACTTTTCAAAGATATTTATAATCAGGTTCAATGGATAAGCAAGGTATTTGATGAAGCAAAAGAGATTGCGGATTATATGTACAGACATACCATTGTCTTAAGTTTATTGAGGAAACATACACACAAGGATTTGAAAAGGTATTCCAAAACTAGTTTGCTTCTCATTTTCTAATGCTTCAATATGTTTTAAAAGCTGAAGATGGCTTGAGAAACTTAATTGCATCAGCTACTTGGAGAAACTTGTCATAGAGCAAAAGAGTAATGGCACAAAATGTGAAGGACATAATTCAAGGTATTGAATTTTGGAAAGAAGAAAAAGTGGTTATATCTGCCTTAGAGTCTCTTGTTAAAATATCGCGATTAGTTGATGGTGATGGATCAACTACTGGCTACATTTATGATGCAATAGAGAGAGCAAGAACTGCCATCAATAAGCAACGTGAAACTAATCCTATCAAATACATGCAGCTACAGGATTTATTTGAAACAAGACAAGAGGAGAATATACTTCATGAGATACATGCAGTTGCAGCTTACCTTAACCCATCTTTAATGTATGACATGAAAATAAGCTATGACCAATTTGAAGTAAGAGATGGTTTATTATTTGTGGGAGAAAAATTGGTTGACATTACAGAGAGAAATGAGTTTGCTGACCAATTATGATTTATGATGGTAGACATCCAAATATGTTTAATTTCTTTTCAATGGCATAAATGAGATCTGCTCATCCTCGTAAGTAATGTTACTTTTGTTTAACTTATTTTAATATCTATTTTTATTAAGTTATTTATCTTACAAAAAGCTAACTTGTTGATCATTATGTGTACGAGTGTGATGGGAAGTAAACAGAGGCTTAGTTCCTATTCTAGAAAGGGTTGCTATTCGTATATTGAGTCAACCATGTAGTGCTTTTGCATGTGAACATAATTGGAGTGCATTTGATGCTACACAAATAAAAAAGAGAAATAGATTATCACGAGATATGTTAGAGGACCTTGTCTATATAAGGGTGAATTCATTAATGTTAAAGAATTCTACTAATTTTGAGATGCGTGACAGAAAAGTAATTGATCTTGAAAATATTGTAGAGCTTGATGAAAATGTTAATGAAAGATTTGAAGAGGCTGCAGATAAAGGTCTTGAGGAGAATGCAATAGATAATATTGATGTTGGTGACACTTTATGGCTTGATAGAAGACTTGGCATTGGATCATCTATATCTCGATCATTTAATTATGATTTTTTTAATTCAATCAAAGAACTGACTTGAGTATTTGGATTTTGGACAGTATAAAAATTTTCCTTTTGTGATATTAGGTAGTTTAGAATTTTAAACTATACAAATTTCGTTTCTATTCTTAAAAAAAAAAAAAAATTAAAAGGCTGACCCATATCCACGGTGTGGTTCACTGTTTCATCAGATCCTCTTTGTCGGCCTCCCTCTTTCAAAACCCTCTTTGTTTTCTTTGGTATCAGCCCGCCGTTGTCGTTGTTCTCTCAATCCCCTCTCACCCGAATACCCCCCTCTCTCTCTCACTCTCCTCTCACATGATTTTCTCCAACCCTTCTTTCTCAATCTCCTTCATCTCCGCTGCCTCTTCATCGTCTTATCTCTTAGTCATCCCATTGATCGAATCCACGTCGGCATCTCCTTCATCTTCGCGTCTCTTCGTCGTCTTGTCTCTTCGTCGTTCCGTTGATCGGATCCACGTCGGCATCTCTTTCATCTCTATCGCCTCTTTGCCGATCTACGTCCCCCCGCTCCCGATATCTCCCTCAGTCGATTTCATGGTGAGCCCTAAATCATTTGCATCTTTATTTTATTTTATTTTTTATTTATTTATTTTTCTTTTTCTCTCATGAATCTCACCACTCTTTCACATCCTCTACCGCGTCCAGTCCCTGAAAAAAAAAAAAAAAAACTCCAAAGCAACTAGAAAAACCATGTCAGGATCCGATTTACCATGTGGTGTCTGCAAGTTCTTGAGGAAAAAATGTATCAAATGGTGTATCTTTTCCCCTTACTTCTGCTCTGATCAAGGATATGATCATTTTACAGCCATCCACAAGGTGTTTAGTGCTAGTAATGCTTCAAAGCTGTACGCACCCCCGCCCGGATATCTCAACCCCTCGGACTACCCAAACGAGAGAGCTTACGAAAGGGATAAATAATGAAACAAAAGACAAAAATTACCCTGGTATGCATACACAAGAATGAAAATAGTGGAAGCTAAACTATATACATGCATGCACTACGGGTACCCCGCTAGCACAATGGTCACAAGATAAATAAAGGAATATAGATTCTTGTGTCGACATACACGAGATACGAGAAATGATCTGACACAGTCAAAAATAATAAAGTAATCCTACTTAGACATTAGAGTTGACAAGGACTGGCGGGATTGCCTGTACGCCATACCGACTCTGCCGCTAGACGCTGACTCCCTTGCCTAGACCTAAGTTGCTATTACTTGGAATGATGGACAAGCAAAGTGAGTTGAGAGACTCAGCAAGCATAAAGAAAAGAAAGACTGAAGGCTGAACATATCCAGAAAACTCTCCCCAGAATAAACCCCCAGGTACACACAGGCCATGAGACGCTACAACACCATAGTACATCATAATAAAACACATATCGGTTCTTGGGACCCACACAAGACACACGGCACTCAAGTCCCATACCAACCTGCCACTGCCCTGAAAGGCAACAAATATCTCAACAAACCTGTGCGCGCGATCCCGAGTCGGTGCTCCTATCACCTGTGTGTCCGTGTCGGTACTCCCGACACCCGAGCCATAGGTTTCCTCAGAACAGTCCTCCCGTCCGAGAACTGATAACTACCAGTAACCATGCAATGCACAAAAAAATGCAATGGCGTAGTGAGCATCAACGTGATACACTGGCGCCCATGCATCCAGGCATCAGGCTATGCTCTGCCCACATACTAAACCACACGCGATGCATATGCTCGTGTCAGATGCAACCTAACCATGCTAGAATGTTCGTGTCCAAGCATACTCAGTAAATGAATATCCCAACATGCATCCCGTACTCGTGTGCATATCAAATCATGAACAATAAAACAATATATCTAATCATGCAATAAATCACATACCGACAGAGCTAGTCAACAGTGCCCGGCATCGGTCAACGGCCAATGACTAGGAGTGTCCACCCGATGGTCTACTTCAGAGCCGTACAATAGTCTACCCCAATGTCACCAAACGGTTGACCCCTGCTTTACTGCTCGATAACTCTCCTAGAACTATAAATAAATTCGAGAAAACCATAAATAAACCCGCACATCTAGGAACCTAGTCCCCAAGTTAGGTTCGATATCATTCTGAAAGGACTGGGGGCGGTACAAACCCCCGTAGGCACACAACAAATAACATTCTAGAAATTCTGGATTTAATTTAAACTAAACAAATGAATAATAATTTAATAAATAATGGTAGGAGCCGAATTAACGTAAGAGAGGGAATAAAATACGAGAAACCATGGAGTTTCTCACAAGAATTAAAGAACAGGAGAAGAGGGTTAGGAGCTTGCCTGTAACCGGCTGATTCCTGCTTCTTTTGTGCTCCTGATGCGAAGTAAGATGTTTTCTAGTAATTAATAACATCATAGGTTTAATTAAATAAATCTAACGTGTAATGTAAATAATTTAACTGTCTAAAATCCCACGTAAGCGCACCACAAATAAAATCCCAATAAGTCTCATATTTATTTTAAATTAAATCATGTCAATAAAATCATTAATTCATATAATTATTACGCGAAATCGAAACGAATTGAGAGAAGACGAGAGGTTCACCAAATGGAAAGAGATCGCAAGGGTAGAAGGAGCTTATCTCGTTTAAACTGATTACAGCATTTTTACGCTTGAATGCCATCAAAATAATACACGCTGTAAAATAGATTAAACTCTCAAAATTAATAAAATTAAGCCCAAAATTAAATTCTAACTGTACAAAATATTTAATACATAATTCTTTACTCACCTGACTAATTAAAACTCAATTAAACTAAGTTTAATCTTCAATTTTCCTCTCTGGCGCGCCTTCTTTTTCTCCCAATTTTGCTCTATGTTGCTGCTCGAAATCATCCCCGAAATCTGTTGAAATCGGCCTTTAAAAAGGCAAAAGAAATAGGCCACCAGCGGCTGCCGCGTGGCAGCTCAATGCTGGCTGCTCCTTCGTTAGTATATGTACGCCCAATTAATATTAAAGGAACCTCACGGTATTTCCAAAAATTGCAATTAAAACCCCATAACTTTTGGAAATTAACATATACACCCCTAACTCTTTTTTTTCCACTTATTCTACTAACACCCTAATTTTTCAGAAATTTTCACTAAATTAATTTATTTACCATTTTCATAAATACTCCCAAATAAAATAATTAATTACCCATAATTTCCTATTTCTCCAAAATTATATAAATAAATATTTTTCTTAAATCTCCAAATATCCAAAGAAATTAAGGCTACGTTCTCTTTACTTTTCAATTTTTAGTTTTGAGTTTTGAATTTATTTTTAATTTTCTATTTTACTAGTCTGTTTTTAGAAAATTGAAAACGCGTTTTTTTTATCATTTTGAAAAATTATTTCTCAAAACAGAAAATTAGAAAACGCGTTCTCTTTGAAATTTTGAAAATAATTTTTTAATAATATTTTATACAAAAAAATTGATTATTCAGTAAATTAGAAATATGTAATGTTAATATATTATTAAAAAAATATATACATTTTAAAGTTAATGAATTTTATAATATTTTTTTCATTATAATAGTAAAATATGAATAAATATATAAATACATGTGTTTTGAGTTTAGAATTTGTTTTAGATGAAAACACTCAAAACAATTTTTTGTTGTTTTGAGTTTTCTTTACAATTTTTTTTTTGTTTTCAAAAATGTATTTTTAAAAACAGTAAAGAGAACGCGTTTTTATTATTTTAGAAAATTGAAAACTAAAAATTACTTGAAAACAACAAAGAGAACGCAACCTAATATTTCCTTTTAACCCACAAATATTCAATAATCACCACAAATACAATAATTAATAAGTATTAATTATTTCTAAAAAATTTAATTAATTACCTTTAATTCCTTATTTTCCTATTTTCCCAAACAACATAAATTATTATTTTCCCTTAATTCCTCAAATATTTTATAATGACTTTAAACACCAAAATTAATAATCATTATTTATTCTTCTAATTTTAGGATATTACAAAAGCTCCTGACCCAACTTTCGAAAAATGATCGTTATTGGGCTGCATTTACACTCTGGTATGAAGCCCAAGTCAGGCTTCACGACCCCATATATGATTGTGTTTCCCACATGTTTGCCTTCCAACAGTAGGTTATCTGTCTACAAATTCAGATCGCATTATTATAAGAATTTTTGTTTGCTAGCTCGTGTCCAATCCCACAAGGTGTTCCAAATTGGGTTCTCTTAGAACCCAGTGTTGGACATATTCCATATGGTGAAAATGGATTATTCTTTGTAGATGATCCAAACTCCGTCGACGTTAGCAGTAGCTAGTGGCCATATAGAGAACTTGAATATGTTGATGAGCTTGGAGCTGTTGTGTTCAATCGAAATCATCAATGAGCATATGGAGAATTAGATTACTACGTTGTGGATTTCATGTGTGTATTTTATGATTGCCTTTTTCAATGTTGCGTAACCTGGAATATCTAATTATTATGACTTTATGTACTTCCAGTTTATGCTTTCTTTTAGTTCAGTTTGCAAAATCTTAACAATTCTTTTTTTTTAATATTGGTAAAAATATAGAATTATATTTTTATGTTTAATGAGTTATTTTTTTATTTATTAGGAATATGTTTGTGTATATATATAATATGCCGAATTTTTATTGCCAAATTTATTCAGTTAAAACGTATTAAACATGAATTAAGTCTTTACCGAATATTTTTCGAATGATGAATATTTGACCGTATTTAAAATATATCAAACCGAATAATATAAGTACTTTTGCAGTTTCGAATTTTTCCCGTTTCCCAAATTGCTAACAAGGTTTCTGACTACTAATTATGTTAGAGATGAAATTGTTTTCGTCTCTAACCAGCAACTATATAACTAAGATCGAATAACATTTCTCTTTTGTTGGTCTTTTTCTTCTTTGTGTTTTCGAATCTCAAAAACTGTCAATGTTGCTTCTTGTTGCTCATTCGCCAATCCTTTGTCGAAAATCGTCATCCCTCGCCAAAGATCGATGTTCCTTATCGTCGAATTCTGAAAATTGAGCCTCGATAAATGTCGCCATTCCCTTTTACGGTTACTACAATTGTTCCCTCTCTTAGTTGGTCGTTTCTTCCTCTCGCATTCGATTGTTTTAGTGCACTCATCATCAATTGCTTGATCTGCTTCAGTACTTCTCGGTTCTCCCCTCAATGAACTCTATGAATTTATTTTTAAACAAATGTATTATGTTTGAATTATTTTTTATATTAAAAATTATATTTATAAAAAACTAATATATTTTTTTAATTTATACTTTACCATGTTTTTTCCTTTCCTACATTATTGGAAAACTATTATTTTTTTATTTTTATTTTATATCAAAAATGTTTTCTATTTCTATTTCTGTTCATCCTCAGTAGCCAATGCTCCAAATCTATAGGTGACTAGTTAGTGTCCCATGCTTAGATTGTAGTTAATTTGTTATGTGAGAAAAAAAAGGAAGGAAGAATATGAGAAAAAAATATGAAAATAGTTTTATTAAATTAAAATTTTTAATATTTATAAAATAATAATAAAAATTTGTAACTAGACTTACAAAGTAAAAGGAAATTTCTATCGTTTTGATGAGGGGAATACTCTCGGATCCATAATTACTCTACTATCTCGGGAGATATAACCATTGGTTCCGTGTCCTGTGCCCATAAGGAGATAACTCGCTGATGTCGTCCTACTCGAATCCAAAAAGGGCACGTGGCAGACACATCGTCGTACTAGCTGGCCTGTTATTCGGCGAGGATTCTTCGAACTTCTGAGAATTAACTGATCCGTCGAGGATCATAGAGATAGGAGTTATCTCGAACTCTTCGGAGACGATTGCGATTATGAGATTTCTATCAATAAGATTCTGAGAAGAACATGATAGAGATCCCGAGGACTTCAAAAGATTCCTTATCTCAATAAGAGGATAAAGGGAAGAGGCCAAAAGAAGATAAGGGATTGAACTCTTAAATTCTCAAAACATTGGGAATTATACATTCTAAAGTTAGTTTATTGCTTTGATAATCTGACTTGAACGTCGGAGGGCAATCGAGGGAGTAAGTCCCCACCTCTATTGCAGGTTCTCTAGCAGAGGCAGACGAAGGTGATCGAGTACCGCATCATCACATTTTTAAAATATAAAAAATATTTTTTATCTTTTCATTAACCGTAATTAATCAAATTTTCACATGATTGCATCAGCGCCAGATGAGGAAGCGATGTCATGAAAGCACACTGGGAGACACGCGTAGGGTTCCGAGAGGCTGCTGATGAGTGATGCCAGGAACCTTTCATCTTTTTGAATTTTGACTATGCCACTCGACGTTCACTCGTTTAGTGATAGATTTGAAAATGTGTAGTACGAATGCAAACCAATAATGGTCTCCCGACCGACCACGTGCAAGGCCTCTTTGCACACACATAAAGGCCTCCCGACCACGTGCGAATGGGCCCCCCATTTTCGAAGTCGATGCTTCTATGATGATCCGCGTTTCAAAGTTTCTACCAACGACGCCGTTTTCTTAGAGTGCGATTTTGTTCACTCTCTTTAACGGGGTGAACATCACTCTTACAAAAATTATGAAGGTGAATAAAGTAACGGAACGACAATCAATATTTATTATCGTTCCGTTGCTTTATCCACCCTCACAAAAACTGTGAGGGTGGTGTTTATCCCGTTAAAGGGGTGAACAAAATCGCACTCGTTTCCTTATTCAAAACCGAAAGGTTGCCAGCATTACGACGCCGTTTTTTATGATCTAACCGAGATTTCGATCCGCTTGCCACTGGAAAATGTTGACTCAAGCTTTGACGAGGCAGCTGACTCCCTCTCTCTCTAGATTTCCCTCTTATTTATTCAGCCCATTGGCGGCCACCGTTTTTGCAACTCCGTTACAATTCTTCTCCCTACTTCTTCTTCTTCTTCTCCCTAACGTTTGATTTGCAATTTTCCCGGCGCATCTATCTGCTCAGATTACTCGTTTCTCGAGAAAATGAAGGTTAGCTTTCTAATCCCATCACTTTTTGGCCTTTTGATTGATTCTGATTCTCCCCATCCATCTCCGTTTTTCTCTTTGGCATCTTTTCCATCAAAATTGTTCAGATTCTTGCTATACATATATATACATATAATGGACTCTTAAGTACTAAAGCTTAATTTGCTGATGACAGGATGTGGTGCTGAAGCTGGATATGCACGACGACAAGTCCAAGAAGAAAGCCATCGCCAGAGTCTCCGACCTTGCAGGTACCGATCTTTAATTTGAATCCGAAACGACCAAACTTATATCTCGAAACGCGGAATTAATTTCCTAAATCGCATTCGTTTTCTCCTATATTTTAATTTCTGCAGGAGTTGAATCAGCTTATTACGTGAACGGAAAGGACAACAAATTGAGGGTAATAGGGGATGTGGATCCAATCGAAGTGGCGGCCAAGCTGAGGAAGATCTGCCCCACAGAGATCGTGTCGGTTGATCTCGTGTCGGTTGATCGGCTGGAGGACGAGTACGTGACTTGGTTCCGGAAGGAGGACCCGAAGAAAGATCCAAACGAGGAGTACGTGCCTTGGTTCCGGAAGGAGAAACCGAAGAAAGATCGGAAGGAGGAGTACGTGGCTTGGTTCCAGAAGACTTACGGGTACCACCCGGCAACTTTCTATTACCACCCTCCTCCAACGTATGGTGGCTATTACAGACCCGTAGAAGAGGATCCGACTGTCTGTGTTATTTGCTGAATTCCCAGTTGTTGCCATGAATCCCCGCTGGGTGGGGAAAAAGGATCACCTTCCAGCAAAACAGAGAAAAGAAAGAGGGAAGTAGTTTTATATTTTGTGGTGATGGTTTTGATTTTGGGACTTTTGTTTTGTAAATGATGATTAGGTTATTGATTGAATAATTTAAAATCTAAAGACAGATTAAAATAGGTAGAATTCATATAATCCCCTTGTATTATAAAATAATAATGAAAAGAGTAATGCTATTTAAGAGTAATTCATATAAATAGCATTACTCGAATGAAAATATCTTTATTTTTTATTATTATAAAAATAACTCAATGTTATGGAAAAAAAGTATTAAATAACATTTTAATTTTGCTTATTTTCAATGCAGGGGTCCTCATCTGCTAAAGTTGAACCCTTTTTTAACATATCATTGAGAGGTGAACAATTGAGGGATTTAAAAATTTTAATGAAATTAAGAAGAAAAATCAGCATAGGGCAAGAGATAAAAAAAATGGTTTGATTATTACTGGAAGAGTAATTTAGTGAATTTTTGAAATAGAAAATAGTTTTGTAGAAACATCGTCTATATTGGAGATAGTTTTGGAGCGTTGTCTCAAAAGATTTTTTTTGCAAAAATTTTATTTAAGACACATCATTTGATGAATTATTCCCACTAGAACTTGTAGACATTAAAATTGATGGCCAATGCTCCAAGTCTGTAAGTCACTCCTCTCCTTACCTTTTCCGAAAACGTTATCACGCATTGATCAAGGAAATATCTAATTTATCTTAAAAAAATACATAATTTCAATCATATCTCCATTTTCATCATCTGTCTTCCCTGTCGACATTGCCATCGTACCTATCTCTGGCTACCACCTCGCCATGGCCCTCCCCTCAGCCCCCGCACTATAAGGACCTGCCTTTTTCAACATGCCGTTATTTTTAAATTTTTTTTTCTATCGTCACAATTTTCTCAATATAAAACTTTTATAAATACATTTAACATTCCATATGAAAATTAAGAAAAAGTAACTAAAATACTGAGAAAAGTTAGAATCAAGACTTGAAGGATATCATAATTTTATACAAGCACAATTATACTCTACCATTCACTACAGTCATTAAATTATAATATTCGATAAGTGAGATAACATACAAACTATTATATTCGATAAGAGAAATAACATCTAACATTGTACTTCAAACATTAATTGAAATTAAATTACACTTCAGCCACTTCTTTTCCCTTCTTATTGCTTGATTCACCTGGAATGTGGAATATTTCGAGGACAAAAGTTCAAATTAAAAGATAAATCTTTTGAGTGAGGGTTAAAATAAATTTTATGCATGAATGATGTATAGACATGAATAATCCGACACCCTAATGTAGCTTTCACTTACATTCTAGTCCCGACATAAAATCCTAGACAGTCATCCTGATAATCACCCTTAGGAAAGATCCATCCCTGGGACGGCAAACTCATGTAGTATCTGTCAAACACTCTTGGAGAAAGAATATTTTAGTAAAAAAAATTTTATCTCGATGTTTGTATCTTAATTTAAAAAATATTTAAATTTTATCTTAATAATTCTTTATCTTACTCATTTAAGAAAAAATGTTATCTTAAACAATAATCTTTTCTAATGGCGGTAAATTATTATTATTTGTAAAAAGCACTTCTAGCAAAGGCCTTTTAAGTTACCTCACAATGGAGCCCAGTCACCGCAATTGGTAAAAATGGTAGAATTTTAGGAGGACCTTAACCTTAGTGGGCCACCACTAAATAATCATTGGTAACGATTTAGCTGCAAAGGATTGAAACATCAAGCATTCAACTAAATAAATATTTAAAAACATCCGTTTCTCTTCCTCCTTTCCTTATTAGTCTCCCCAGAAATTTTATAAGGTAAGGTTTACTTAGCACCTTTGATTTACATAAAAAAAAAGCACAATTAATATTTAGAAAATAATAATAATAATATTTTATAATTTTAGATACATTTTTTATCATTATTAAAATTATTAATATAACAAAAATACCATTACATTTTCTTTTACAATTCTTTATCTTCCTTGTTTGTTGAATGAATTAGTTAAAATGTGACAGTTTATGTATCTCTTTTCATGTAATCCGATGATAATTAAATTATCATTGAATCAGAGAAAGATTGATGATAGACAATTAGACTATATTTACTAATAAAAATGATAACTAGACTTACAAATTAAAAGAGAATTTATATTATTTTTTAAATATAAAAAAAATTCTTTTATCTTTTCAGTAAATGTAATTAATCCAATTTTCACATTGCACACACGACCGTATTGCATCAGCACCGGAGGAGGAAGCGGTGTCATGAAAGCACACCAATATATATATAAATAATTATAAAAATCCAGCAACTCAGACAAGGATGGGAGGATGTTTTTGGAATTCCAGATAAAAGTCTCTTATCTCTCTTTTGGTTACAACTTTCAGAACCCACAAATGGGATTCACACTTCCGTTTAACTTGGATCACTTCTTAATTAGTATCAAATTTATAATAAATATATTTAATATTAATAATAATAATTAATAGTGATAAGTATATTTATTATTAGTTTCAAATAAAATTATTTTAAATTTATGTATGTCACATCAATTTATAATAATTATTTGCTAAATTTGTTAGTGAAAATGACAGTATATTGAAGGGTAATGCTATCAATAAATATACCTTATTCTAATAAGGTATATTTATTGTATATTATTTTTTATATCTAATTAATTTGATTTATTAATAATAAATATATCTTATTTTGAATATTTTAATTAACTAATAGAATTGTTTAAATGTTAAGAATAAGATATAATAAATATATATTATATGAAAATAAAATATTTTTATTGGTGCCTAGGCTTTAGCATCACCCTATATTTAAATAGGATAATGTTAATTATAAATAATTTTATTAAATAATTAAAAATATAATATATTTATTTTCGATCAATAAAATTATTTAAAGGTTAAAAATAAGATATAGTAAATAGAGATAATTTGAAAATAAATTAATAAAATTATAAAATTATTTGAATGTTGAAAATAAAATGTAATAAATGAACATTATTTAAAATAAAAAAAGTTGAAGCAGATACGCAGCAATCGATGGGGCGATAGAGAAAAAGTTGAAGCAGACAGGGGCGATAGCTAATGAAGGAGACGATAGGGGTAGCAGTTGATGTTGCCAGTGTGGGCATCGACCGATGAGGCTGATGGCTGACAGGAAACGATTGGTGGGGGCGACAATGATGGTCGACGATGATGGCCAAAAGAGTTGGGGCAACAAGTGACATGAGGCAAAGGTTGAAGAGTAAGTCCATGGTTGGAAATTAACAAAAAAGATAAGAGTAAAATGATTGGTCAACACAACTTATAAATTAACAATGTTTTGCAAAAGCTCTCCTCTCACTAACTTTTGCAAAATGCTTAGGTAATAGGCTTATAAGCTATTCAGCAAAAGCTCGTGAGATGTTTGGGTACACCTCACTAGTGTTTAACCTAGGTGATACAGATTATAAGCTGTAGTATCTCAAAATTTTGGAAATAAAAAAAATAATAATAAAAATAATATCAATAAAATATTAAATTAAATTAATTTGAATTAAATTAAATTAATTAAATTGTTAAAAATGTGTGGTTGTGTGTGTGTGTGCGTGGTCTCCAAGCTATCAACAGTGGCCACTTTCTATCAAATGGAAAATGGAGAAGGAACAGAGGGGAGAGAGAGCAGGGGGAGCCGAGAGATTGGAAGAAAGAGAGGGCTCGGGAGAGATCGAGATTGAAAGAGTGAGAAAGAGAAAGAGAGAGAGAGAGAGAAGGCCAATCGGCCATGGCAGCCGCTGCCATGGGCGATGCGAAGGAGCAGCAGCGGCGGCGGTGGCGCGTGGTAGTGGGAGGCGGAGCTGGAGGCGGGGCTGGCTGATGGCACTGCTGGCCAGAGGTGGCGACTACTGGTGGAAGGAGGCCGAGGCGGTGTTGGTTCAGCCGCGGGAAAAAGAAGAAGAAGAAAGGAAGAAGAAGAAGAAGAAGAAGAAAGGAAAGAAGGAGAGAAGAAGAAGCAAGGCGCATGAGCAGGGGCGTGGGGAGAAAGAAGAAGAGAGGAAGAAGAAGAAAAGAAAAAGAATAAAGGAAAGAAAAGAAAAATAAGGGAAAAATAAAAGAATTTTGGGATTTTTTAGCATAGGAAGTGATCAGGTACGTGGGTAAAAATTAGTAGAAGCATGATATGTTTAAATTATAAATTTTACGTGATTAAAATTAATTAATTTGAGTCCCGGTTGTGTTATTTACTAGGAAATGATTTAATTTGCATCGGGAGTACAAAAGAGGCTGAAAATAGCTAATTTCAGGCAAGCTCCAATCCCTTTCCTCGTATTCTTTAATTCCCGTGAGAAATCCTATGATTTCTCGTAGTTTATACCCTCCATTCGTCTATTTCGGCCCGTTTATTAATTATGAAATTTTGAGTTGTTTGATTTAAATTTAGTTTATTAAACTGGTTTCGAGGTTTTTATTGACGTGATTTAATTTAAAATAAATATGAGACTTATTGGGATTTTATTGTGGTGAGCTTACGAGGGATTTTAGGCCGTTAAATTATTTATATTACACATTAGATTTATTTAATTAAAGTTACGATTTCATTTATTGCCAGCGAACGTTTTATTTCGCAGCGGGTGTGCAAGAAAAGCAAGGAACGACCGTGTAAAGGCAAGTTCCCAACCCTCTCTTCCTGATCTTTAGTTCCCAAGAAAGACCCCGTGATTTCCTGTATTTTATCATCTCTCTTACTTTAATTTGGCACTTAACATTATTTGTTAAATTATTATTTATTTATTTTTAATTTAAATTAAATCCGAGACTTTTAGAGTTTTATTTGTTGAGTGCCTACGAGGGTTTGTACCACCCCCCATTCCTTTCGGAATGATGCTGAACCCAGTTTGGGGACTAGGTTCCTAGACGTGCCGGTTTATTTACGGTTTTCTTGAGTTTATTTATGATTCGGTTAGAGCTATTGAGTAGTGGGGCAAGGGTCGACTGTTTGGTGACATTGGGGTAGACTATTGTAAGGCTCTGAAGTGGACCATCAGGCGGACACTCCTAGTCACTGGGCGTTGACCGGTGCCAGGTACTGCTAACTAACTCTGCCAGTATGTGATTTACTGCATGAGTAGATACATTGTATTACTGTTCATGATTTGATATGCACATGGGTATGAGATGCATGTTGGGATATTCATTTATTGAGTATGCTTGGACACGAACATTCTAGCTTGGTTAGGGTGCATCCAGTGCGGGCATATGCATGGCGTGTGGTTTACTATGTGGGCGGAGCATGGCCTGATGCCTAGATGTATGGGCGCCAGTGTATCACGTTGATGCTCACTACGCCATTGCATTTCTATGTGCATTGCATGGCTACTGGTAGTTATTAGTTCTCGGATGGGAGTACCGTTCCGAGGGAGCCTATGGCTCGGTTGTCGGGAGTACTGACGTGGACAGGTGACGGGAGTATCGACCCGGGATCGCGCGCGTAGGTTTGTGGAGATATTTGTTGCCTTTCAGGGCAGCGGCAGGTTGGTATGGGACTTGGGTGCCGTGTGTCTTGTGTGGGCCCCAAGGACCGGTATGTGTTTTATTATGCTATACTGTTGTGTTGTAGCGTCTCATGGCTTGTGTGTACCTGGGGGTTTATTTTGGGGAGAGTTTTCTGATTATGTTCAGCCTTCAGTCTTCTTTTCCTTATGCTTACTGAGTCTCTCGATTCACTTTGCTTTCTATCATTCCAGGTAGTGCCAGCGTGGGCCATAGTAAGGGAGTCAACTTTTAGCGGTAGAGTCGGTATGGTGTACAGGCAGTCAATCTCTGTCAACTCTGATGGTTGTGTAGGGTCTGTTCTTTTATTTCTGACTGTGCCAAGTCATACATCGTGTCTCGTATGTGTCGGCACAGGAGTTTGTATTCTTTTATTTATCTTGTAACCGTTGTGCTAGCGGGGTACCCGTAGTGCATGCATGTATATATTGTTTCGCTTCCGTTGTTTTAAGTTTTTATGTATGCATGCTAGTCCGAGTGGTTGGGATATCCGGGCGGGAATGCTTACATTGTTGGTATCAGAGCGTAGTTTAAGTCAATTTTAGAGACGAGTTCCTGTACATCAAGGTTGTTGGGTAGAGTTAAGGAGGTCTAGGCGAATCGAATAGGGTCAGGCTGCGTCAAGTTGAGTTTTGACAATTCGTGCGAGAGACTGTGTCCCAATTTATGTTCGTGCTGAGGTGATAAGAATTATTAATAATATTCTATAAACTATCCATGTATTTAGAAAATAATTTATTTTTTTATACAATTTAGTATCTCAAATGGTGTTTTTATTTTTATGTTTATAATTTATTTTAAAATTTTTAATTCTAAAAATAAATCCAAACCATGAGTATATTATATTTTTAAAATTAAATAATTTTTCTTTTAATTATCGCCATCAAATAATTTTTAATTTAACTTTTCTATATTATAAAACAAATTAAAATTATCTTTGTAAATTTTAAAATGTTCAAATCTATTTTGAGTAGAAAAAATAATATTATCAACTAAATATATAAAATAATTAATTTTAAGATATTTTTCAATAGATAATTTAATCTCTCTATTTTCACTCTCATCAAATTATTTATTTCTCCTTATTATAAGTTTTTTAGTTTATATTCATTTGCTTAGCAATTTTTAACATAAATTATAAAAGATTTAAAATTATTTTCTCTATATTTTTTTAAAAAAAAGTCATTTCGAGTGTTCTATTGCAATAGTAATGTCTACACCTTTATATTATAAATATTTACTAGTCGTATTAAAAACAAATAACATATTGTACCAAATAATCATGCCTAATAAAAATTTAAAATTTTTAATCTCATATGTTGCTTAATAAATAGTTTCACTTTTTGTTATAGAATCCTCACTAATTTTTTCTAAATTAATATAAAATATCTCTTTTATTGCCTTAGCACATTTAATATGATTTTTTCAACATATTTGTGATAATAGCTTACGTTTGAAATTAAAAACACGATCTTATAAAAATTTTCATCTTTTTGTAGAAGAAGAAAATAATAAATATGTGTATTGTGTAACTCTAAAAAATATCATAATTTTAACACATAAATTAACCATATATCACAAAGGACTAAATTAAGATTATTATAATTACATGGCATGTAAAATGCTCTATAATTTATATCTAATAACTTTTTTTTATAAACCTTATTGTTTATCTTTAATATTAGATTTATTATTGTCACACGCCAGGATTTCCAGGCTATAACTAAAGAAATAATTTAAATAGAAATACCATTTATTTCCTTTATTTTTTTTTTCACACAGAAACATGCAAGGGTTACAAAACCATTCCTGGTACCTAACTCAGGGACTATAATTGTAATACCCAAAAAAAATTTAGATTATGTGAGAATAAGTATTTTATTAGAAAAATAAATTTTTGGAGAAGATTGATCTCTAAATAGTTCGAAAAATTGACCGAATAGACTGTAAGGAGTGACTTGGAATCGAGATATCTAAGGAAATCAAAACAACACTGATGAGAATTTTGAAACATGATTTATGACATCAAAAGAAATTAGATCAGAAATAATTTTTAGTACAACTAAAATACAACTATAATTTAGGTTGAAAAATTGAATTGTTGTAGGGGACTATCGGGAAGTCAATGGAATCCTGAGGGGGCTTCGATTTTGTATGAAGAATAATCCTGAGTTAGTTTCAGGATGAAATTATAACCCGATGAGTACACAGGAGCGAAATCATTCTTATCGAGTAAATCTTGAGTTATTAACTTTGCATTTTCAGTATCGTAATGTTAATTAATTGGATGATAAATGGTGTATTTATAATTTAATAAATTTTCAAAGATAATAAAGATATAATATGGGGATTAAATGTGTGAGATATATATAATGTATATATATGTAAGCGTATGAGAGACGGGGGCAAATTTGCATCATAACAAATTTTGTACCATTTGAGCATTGGAATGAGAGATTGCACAAAGAGCGTGGTGGCCAAGGCAATTTGAGTCAGTGCATTGGTTATAAAAGAGGAAGAAAAATGGAAGATGCCGAGAGCAGAGAGAGATCAGAGAAGAGAAAGCTAAGGCAGAGAGTTGGAAGAACAGAGAGTTGCAAAGAGAGAATGGCCGGGCAGCAGAGGCGCCATGGCGATTAGGCGGAACTGGAGCAGGTGGCTGTAGTGGAGGTAGGTGTGGTGGCTGAAAAGGTTGAAGGTGGCCGGAGTTGGTTGCACAGCAAGGAGTAGCCACGGCTGCAAGCTTCAAGCGGCTATAACAACCTGTTGCAAGCTGGAAGCGGGGCATGAGGCGGCCCATGATGGCTGTTGAAGCAGCAACGGTTGCGAGTTGTTGTTGACGGTTGAAAGCGACAATGGCGAGGCGACCGAGGGTGCGTCGGTGGTTACCGGGTGGCCATGGCAACTATTGTGGCGATGTTGCAGCAGCTGGGCAGCGCGGCTGACGACGGTTGCGTGGGGTCAGGGGCGGCCGACGAGGACAGTGGTGGCCAATAGAAGCCGAACCGACGGCTGGCTGTTGCAGGCATGCGGCGACAAATGGCCACGGGAGGCGCTGATCACGTGTTGCAGGAGTAGGGGAGGAAGAAGAAGGGGAAGAAGAAACAAGAATGAAGAAAGAAGAAAAAAAGAAAAAGAAAAAAAGGGTAAAAGAAAAAGAAAAAATAGAAAAAAAAGTAAAAAAAAGGGAGAAAAATTTTGAAAAAATCTCAAAAAATTTTAGAGAATTATTTGGGGTTTGAGGAGTATATTGAAACTAGGAAATTAGCTGTGCATGCACCTTGAGATTGGATCAAGTGTGGCGCATGAGCGCGTGTGGAGCCTAGGTGAGTTTTGGAATATTTTTAATATTCTTATAAAAATATTTTTTGAATTTTTATAAAAAAATATTTGGTGAAATATTTAAGTAGATATTTATTTTAAAATATTAGTTAGGAAAAATGGGAGAAAAATGCAAAAAAATTATGAAAAAATAGATTTTAATGTTTATTAGAATAAATATGATGAATATAGTGCTTTGAGGTTTAAGGTGATCTGATTTGTGCGAAAATCAAGGTTGTGTATGAAAATCGAGGTCGGACACAAAAATCGAGGCAACGCGCATTTTTCGAGGTGTCTTGAGTTTTGTTCATCAGGTGAGTGGTTCTTTTTCTAAAAACTCATATGTGTTATGTTAAGCATGATAGTCATGAAAATTATGATAATTTTTGTTCATATACCATTGTATGGAAAGTCATGATTTTCATATGGTATGATATTATTGGTATATTGATATTTGTACATCGGGATTAGATGTTGCCCTGATAGCGTAGCCGTAATTCCCCAAAGGTAATAATAGAACAACGTTAGGATTATCTTGAAAGCATATCGGGATTTTGCCTAAGGTTCCGTACTAGGCAAAAGGGCCAGAGAAGTTATACTAGGGAAAATGTTTGTTCATGTATTTGTATCATACATTCATATATCTATTTTTAAACCATCACTAGAAGATTCATCTTCTAATTGGGCTATGTTCCTGGAACATTTAAATGTTCCAGTTGAGACTTGCAGTTAGGGCAAGGAAGTGGTTAAGATGTAACAACACTTGGTGACGTGTCCGATTAACTTGGCAGGATGTTTCCGATATTTGGCTTCTTAATGAGGATTTAGGATATGTTTTTAGTCATGTTTAGAAGTTTATATTATACTGATGATCATGTATAATTGTTACGATTTAATGTATTTTTGAGGTATCGTTAGATTGTATTTAAGGTGCTCAGTTATTATCTCTTGATAATAAGTCTCTATGTATTCAAGTATTTGATGATATGATGATATAGATTCTTATGTTATGATTAAGTGCATTCAGTTATGTATAATATCAGGTTTTGATTTTAGCTTTTGTCTTTGTGATGATTACTTATCTTAGGTTATTGATTCTTATTTTGGTATGCTGAGAAGGTAGAATGGGATTGTCGGGAAATGATTTATGTAGAGTTTATATTGAAAACAAAAATTATCCCCGAAATTTCTAAGTTATTTAACGCTCGAGAAAAACAAGGCGTTACAAACATGACTTAACAGAGAACCTTAGTCAAAATAACAGCACTAGAGCCCCCACCCCAACATATTCCAAACATCTTTAAGGTTGGGACGATCTTGTACGCGAACACCTATATACATCAATCCTTTAAGCCTTCGGGCTTCCCTTGCCCAACTACACACATACTTGGAATGATGTGAATAACAAGGGTGAGTGACGAGACTCAACAAGCAGAAGAAAGAAATGCAATAAGTTAAAGACATAACTTTCTCCTATGCACCATGCACTTCATGCCAATGAAACAACATATCATACCATGTTCAATACATGTGTTAGCTTTAAATGCATAAATATAAGGTAAACTACACATAGAGGGTTTTTGGGGCCCACACAAGATTTACTCATTGGCGTCCAAGTCCTACATACAAATCTGTTAACATCTCAGTATATGCTACTATATCATTTTCCTTAACATGCTCTTTATCATGTAATATCGCCGACTCTTATACATAACATATCATCATAACATGTTGCTATTGTGGGTTTCATTCCCACGATCTTATGCTCTGTAGTGTCAATCACTCTTCTTTACTATGCAATGCAACATATAAGAAATGTAATAGTTTTTGCAGCATAAACGTGATGACAAGCAAGCCCCCCATAAACCAAGTATCAGACCATGTTACGCCCGCATAGGAACTCACACAGGCAAAATGCTTTAAATGCATATGCTCACCTATCTTACCCAAGTTAGCTCTTAGGCCAAGCAGGTTATGCTAATGCTTACATTTCCCCATACACACAAAGCACGTCCCCCTCCTAATAAATGTAACCTAATCCCATGTATCACAACAATACCATGACATGCACAAAGTCAAGGAGGGTGACTAACAGTACTAGCTTTCCTGGCTCGTCTATAGCTTATCGTGGCAGTTGATATCTAACTCCCATACATTTAGGCATCGATTGTCGCGACTGTAACTCCTCGCTTTCTCGGGTGCGTTATAACTTGGGACAATTATGGGATAATAAAATTTTTTTCCTTTCAAACTTAAAGCTAAATCACATCATTCCTCGTATTCGTCCCAGAACTCTAATCATTTTTTCTCGAAAGAGAATCATTATACACATCAAATGCGGAAGCAAGGATCGAACCTGGTATCTTAACATTAATCAAAATTCAAATATTACATCATCGTTCCTCAACATAACTTAATATAAAGCATAAGTGTTCAACTAACATTAATCCTAAATAAGGATACACATCATCACTCCTCAAAACGTTCAGAATTCAAAGTAGCAGAACTTAAATACATGGGCTACATTTCATTCATCATGCACTTTGCTAAATGCCATTTCATATCTCATTCATTTTTGTATCTGTTATAATCTCCATCTGAAACATTTGAATATTCCACGGGTAAAGCCCAAGTTAGATGATGAATCATTTAAGTAAGGGCACAAATTATTTTATCATACATGTATGCAATATCTTACTTTATCGTAGGGGTCAGTTGCACCCTTCATACTACTTCTATTTTTACGACCACCTTTTTCGAAGCCAGGGTGTATGGGAGCACCCTTGGTAAAGTAGCGGCGCCAGTTCGTACTCCCAACGAACATCATGCATGTGATCAATGATATCAACGTGTACATATACATTTCATAGTCATGTCATATATGTAGTCTACGTGATTGATGCATATAAAGGCATGTCAATATGATGAAAATATTCTCGAGGATCGGGTTTTTAAACATAAATCACTTACAAATCAAGCATTTTCCATAAAACTAAATCCAGTTGAGGAGTACCACTTACTCGCTCAAATTTATTGGGCTACCTCGATATTCGCGCCTTATCTTAAAATTCGTGCATTATCTCATTTTACGTGCCAACCTCAAAATTTGCACAAGTCACTTCAATTTTAGTCTCAAAGTATCCTAATCACCATAATTATTTAAATAAGTATTAAATCCTATTTTTTCATAATTTCTTGCATTTTCTTTATTTTTCTTTCTATTTCTTCCTATTTTTCCTCAATAAATTCAAACTAAATGTTTGTCAAATATTTCACTGTGAAAATTCATAAAATAATATTCTTGAATTTTTAAAATTTTTTAGAGAATTTTACTTACCTTAACTTAGCCTCTCAAGCTTCCTCGATTTGCGTGCATACCCTCGAAGTGCATGCCTAATCAATTTTTTCGCCCAAAATATCTGGAATATTAATAAGTATTCACTTATTATTTTTTTGATATTCTTCTAGAATTGTTGACATTTTTCTCTATTTTTTTTCTTTCTTTTTTCTTTTTATTTCTTTTCTTTTTTCCTTTTTTTTCTCCCCTGCCTTCTACAACTTAAGCACGACTTCTTCTTCTCTTTTTTTTTGTTTCTTCTTTTTCTTTTTCTTCTTCCTTCCTCCCACTTATGTGCTACCTTCAACTCCCACAACCATGCCCAGTCGCTGCCAACTGCACGCACTGCCACCGACTGCTGCCTCCAAGCACCGCCGCGAGCCACCGGTGATGCTGCCTCGGCCCTGCCACTACGAGCTGCCTCCTTGCCTAGCTTTCGTGCATCCAACTTCCATGGTGCCCGCTGTCATGGCCGCCGATCGTGACCACTGTGAGCTGGTTGCTTGAAGCCATGGCTGTAATACCCCATGTTCGTATGAAGTTGCCACGTAATTTTGATGAGTTTAGAATATCGAAAAATTAATTTTATAGCAATTTCAGATACCAAATCAACTGTAGGGAAGGCCTCGGAGTGAAATTGTCTAAGAAAAATGATATGGTCTCGATATACGTTCCGAGTTAAGATTTATGGTACCAAAAGAAATCGGATCGAGAATAATTTTCAGTACAACTAAAATACAGCTGCCATTTAGGCTGTAAAATCGAATTGTTGTAGGAGACCCCCAAAAAATTAACGGAACCTTAGGGGGGCTCTGGTTTTGCGTAATGAGCAACCTTTCAGTGGTTTCAAGACGAAACAACAGCCCGGTGAGGACACTGGGGCGAATCGTCATTTTCGACTAAGTTTTGAACTTATTAATTTTGTGTTTTTAGTATTGAAATGTAAATTTAATTAATGTTTAAGGGCATGGTTGCAATAAGAAAATTACCCAAGTGATATTAGATTAAATTTGGGGAATTAAAAGTGTAATTTTCTTAATATATTGGTGTAATATATATATATATATAAATGAGTGGAGCAGGGGCCAAGGCAGTGGGGGCTATAAATTCACAATGGCTCTGGCTGATTGAGGGGCATCGAAGCAACGAGAGAGAGAGGGAGGGAGAGAGGGAGAGAGATCGAGAGAGTAAGGAAGCTGACCGATCGAAGGTGGCCTGAAGCAAGCAACCTTGGCCATGGCAGTGAGCTCTAAGCAGCCATGGCCGATGCGTAAGCTCGAGTAGGGCAGAGCAGCAGCAGCAAGCTGCGACGGTGTGCGGATGCGGGGCCGAGGCAACCTTGCATGGTGGCACGCGGTGGTGGCGGAGCAGTTGGAGGGGTCGATCATGGCCGGCTGGAGGCGGCCAAGGCAGCAACCGAGTTGCTGTTGCAAAGGCTGTAATACCCTAAGGCACATTAAATAAATTAAATTGATATGGTATTAAGTTTATTTGATTTAAATTAATTATGTGATTAGCTTAAGCATATATGTGTATAAATATGTAAATAAAAATAGTAAGATTAATATGATTAAAATATTTAAAGGAATCATTTTATGTAAATATGTAAATATGTATATATGTAAAATGCAAATAAAGCTATAGTAGGCAAAAAAGAAAAAAAATAATAAAATGATATAAATATATATATATGTCGTGTATGTAAAAAAAAAAAAAAAATCTAGAAAATCCAGATTTGCAGAGCAGCGCGCATGGCCGCCTGCAAAAGGAGGAATTAATGGGGGAGGGGGGACATTTATGGCCGAGTGACCGGAGGTAAGGCCTTCCCGGCCACGTAGGGCTTTGATTAGATGTTTTCGACGGAGCTTTTGGCTATAAATAGCCAAGTTCGCGTTGCCCATTCCATCCGAAATTTTTAAAGCTTAGAGCAGTCGATCGGGAGCGATTTTGTGAGATTTAAGAGTGAGGTTTTTGTCTTCGAGTCTTGGGCTTCGTTTCTGGGGAGTTTGGAGGCCAACGGAGCAAAGGAGAAGGCGAATCGAAGCTTCGCCGGAAAACGCGCGACTCGCCGAAGCCGAGGTCTATTCGGCCGATTCGAGGTAAGTTCGATCCTTTTTTTGTTGAAATTTTTGTACCAATGTGTTCGTAATATCAAGATCTAGAGTTTAGGAGTAAAAAAATTGAGTTTGGAAGTCGAATGGTCGGCCGGCGGCGAAGTTCTCGCCGGGGAAGACGAGCCAGTCGGGCGCGTGAGCTGCACGTGCCAACGAGTGGGAAAACGGCGCGTGTAGCTCACGCGCCCGCCAGAAAAGAAATAAAAAATGAAAAGAAAAGAAAAGAAAAGAAAAGAAAATAAAATAAATGTTTCTAAGTTTGAAATAATGTTTGTGATTTATTCAATGTGTAATTTTCTGGAAATGATAAATTAATTAATTATTTAAGTAGATTTTTCTATTATGGAAATAAAGAAAAAATAGGAATTTAATTCTGAAAATTCCAAAGAAAATTTTAAGATGTTAGAAGTATTATTTAAGAAATGTTAGTGAGAAGAAATGGAATAAAATGAAATATTAAATAATTATTATGTAATTTAAGTAGGTTTTCTATTTTAGAAATAAAGAAAAAAATAAGAATTTAATTCTGAAAATTTCAAGAAAATTTCAGAATGTTATATGTGTTATTTAAGAAATGTTAGTAAAAATAAATGGAATGAAATGAAATATGAAGTAATTGTTATGTAATTTAAGTAGATTTTTCTATTAGAAAAATAAAGAAAAAAAATAGGATTTTGATTCTGAAAATTTCAAGAATATTTCAGAATGTTATAATTGTTATTTAAGAAATATTAGTGAAGAGAAATTTAATAAATTGAAAGATTAAGTAATTATTATGTAATAATTACATATTTAGCCATTATGAAATAAAGGAAAATAGGAATTAAAGCCAGAAAATTACAGGAAAATTCCAGAATATTAAGAATATTATTTAAGGAGTATTGGTAAAAAGAAAGTAAAATTTTATGAAGACTAGATAATTATTAGAAATATAGCTTAGGAATAAAAGAAAAGTGAAAGAAATTATGAAAAACTAGCAAATAGTATTCTAAAAATAAATCTATGTTGTAGGGGTCCTAGCAAGCACAGAGATTAAAAGATAGCAGCTTAGCACGTAGTTTAAGACAAAGTAACTGTAAGTATGCCGCCTAAATTGTAAATGTAAATGCTTTTATCATATTGACATGCTATGATATGAATCATCACATAGGTTGCATCAATTACATGACTATGAAATGCATACATGCACGATAATACTATTGATCACACGCATATGAGGCCGTAGGGAGTACGAACTGGCACCGCTGGCCTTACCAAGGGTGCACCTATACACCTCGGCTTCGAAAGAGGTGGTCGCTAAAATGGTAGGCAGCATGAGGGGTGCAGTTGACACCTACGAGGAAAGACATTACATACACTCATGACATTGCATAGGTGTTCTTACTTAGATGATTCATCATCTAACATGGGTTCGCCCCTGGAACATTCAACGTTCCAGCAGGGGCTTGCAGAGATGGTTCAGAGATGGGCGATGTGTAGTGACACAGACATCGAGATGCAAGAAAACGTACCATGTTGTAATATGATTAGTTTAAGATTTGTGAATATTGTTTTGTAATCAAAGGCTTTATGTATTTGTATTTAATGCCATGTACAGTTATTAAATTATGCATTTCCATGAGCAGGTTCGATTCAGCTTCCGCTTACATTTATTTTTAGTCTAGATATTTTATCTGGCACTAGACACGGTCTTAGGGAAGTTTAAAATAATGTTTAAAAAAAAATGTCCAAATTTCCTAAGGCATAACACGCCCTGAATAAGTAATGGGCTGTTACAGTTGGTATCAGAGCCCAACCGAGGATAATACCTAAGAAGGAAAATTTAGAATAGGCCTAATCGGTGAAAGTACCAACTCAAGGACAGTTAGGGGTACTAACAGAAGTTGTGATGGCAGATGGCTGGTAATTTCTCAGAACAGGTATTGGTTGATCACTGGGCTCATCGTATAGCGCATCGGGTCCCAGAGCCAGACGAAGGAATCCTAGAACACCTCGTTCGGATGGAAGAGATTATCGACGATGTGCCCCCGAGCTATCGACTTTGGCCCAATCTCACTCAGTTTCAGATAGATATGATGATCGGTATATTAGAAGGTGGGCTGCAGGAATTCGCAGAGTGGGTCCGGCATCAAGACGAGCAGTTCTCGGATTTCCATCATTACTGTGTTCGGGTTCGTGAGTTAATGGTAGAAATGTACGAGCCAGTGCCTGCAGAAGAGTTCGATGAAGACATGGAAGAGCCACTCGAAGAGGGAGAGGAGGAAGACGTGGAAGACCTAGTCGAGCCAGAAGAAGTGATAAATCCAGTGAATGCGGAAGAAGAAGAAGAAGAGGAAGAAGATAACGATGATGGCATACCCGTGTTCTGGGCCGAGGATGACTTTGAGGCCTCAGACTCGGAGGACGAGGAGGAGGGTGAGGAAGTAGTGAACGACCCTGAGGCACCCCCATGTGACTCTGAAGATGAAGAGAATGTTTGGATCTGGAGGTCGTCAGGACCAAAATGGTGAACACTCAAAGAAGGTTAGCAGTTGGGCGCGAGACGCCCAACTCCCAAGCTGGTAACACCGAGGGAAATACTAGCAGACACCCAGAAGGCGACTCCAGCCAAGATACTGGGAGTAGCAGACTGGATCAGATGGACCGAATTCTGGGAAGTGTAGTGGGTTTCATACACGAGACCCACTCTAGAGATAGCCACACGGCTAACATGCTTGACTTATATGGACGGCAGAACCCTCCCGCCTTTCAGGGAAAGATTGGTGCCGACCCTAGTGAGGTGGAATATTGGATCGAGCAAACAGAAAAATTGTTGGACCACCTTCACTGTAGCGAAGAAGAGAAAGTTAACTGTGCCACCTTTATGTTGCAAGGAGAGGCAGACAAATGGTGGAGAGGAGTCAAAAGATTAATGACCCCTCAGGCCAGGGCACCTTACGTCACTTGGGAAAGATTCAAGGAACTTTTTAACGAGAAATACTTCCCTCTAAACTTAAGAATGAAGAAAGAAAGAGAATTTATGGAGCTGAGACAGACTGGGGACATGTCTGTTGCCCAGTATGAGGACGCTTTCAGTCGTTTGATCCGATACATGCCGATTTACGAGGGAGACGAAAGGATCAAGGCTCAAAAATTTTTGGGAGGGCTAAATTTGAAGCTTCAGAGAGCGATGAGTAGTGCAAGTACCCAGACCTATGCAGAAGCGGTACTACAAGCCTACAACACCGAGACTAATCTGAGCCGGATCGACGCTATCCAAGGAGAAATTCAGCAGGGAAGCAGCCACAGGGCAGGCAAAAAGCTAGAACCCCAGAAGCCGAAGTTCAAACCCTACACCCCATGCGTAAAATGCCAGAAACAGCACCCTGGGAAGCCATGCCGGTTTGGGACAAAGGGTTGTTACAACTGTGGGGAAATTGGGCATCTCAACCAAAACTGCCCAAAGAAAGGAATTACTTGTTTCAACTGGCAGCAGACGGGCCACTTCGCGAAGGACTGTCCCAAGCCGCGACTGATAAGTCAACCCCAGGGGACGTCTGGGAATGCCAGAGCACATCAAGGGAGAGTGTTTCACCTGAAGCGGCAGGAGGTGGCCGAGGATCCAACAGTAATTGAAGGTACTATGTTCCTATCTGGTATCCCCATGCATGCATTAATAGATTCAGGTGCAAGTCACTCATTTATTTCACATGCATTTGCTAAAGTAGTAGGAGACAAATCAGAAAATTTGAATTGTCGAGTGATTGTCGCAACCCCAATGGGGAAGTCTCAAGAAACTTCGTTAGGATATAGAGATAGAAGGATTCAAATAGGAGAGGTTGAGTTTTCAGTGGATTTAATTCTTCTGAAATTTCAGGATTTTGATGTAATTCTAGGAATGGACTTCCTAACTAGGTATAACGCTACATTGGACTGTAAGGCTAAGACAGTCTACCTCAAGAATGGCGACTTGAACGTCAAGTTTCGAGGACAAAGAAAGGTAGGTGAACAGAAATTGATCTCTGCTCTGAAGGCTGAGAGACTAATACGTCAAGGGGCACAAGGATATTTGACCTGTGTTCGAGAGAAAAACAAGGAGCCCTTAAAAATCGAAGAAGTGCGGCTCGTTAAAGAATTCGGGGATGTGTTTCTCGAAGAATTGCCCGGATTACCGCCCCAGCGAGAGATCGAGTTCTCGATAGAAATCATACCAGGAGCAGGTCCAGTATCGATACCCCCGTATAAAATGGCTCCTGCAGAATTGAGAGAGTTAAAGGCCCAACTTCAAGAGCTGTTAGACAAGGGGTTCATCAGACCGAGTATGTCGCCTTGGGGAGCACCGGTACTTTTTGTCAAGAAAAAGGATGGGAGCCTGAGGATGTGTATCGATTATCTACAGCTCAACAAGATAACGGTCAAGAATAAGTACCCACTCCCCAGAATCGAGGAGCTGTTCGATCAACTACAAGGGGCCAAGGTCTTCTAAAAAATTGACCTAAGATCAGGATACTATCAATTAAGGATCAAGGCCGAAGACGTGCCGAAGACAGCATTCCGTTCTCGATATGGGCATTATGAATTTTTGGTGATGCCGTTCGGACTAACTAATGCTCCAACAGCTTTTATGGACACTATGAATCGAGTCTTTCGGCCATTCTTGGACAAGCTTGTGATCGTGTTTATAGACGACATACTGATATACTCTCCCTCGGAAGAAGAACACGAATCACATTTAAGGATAATATTGCAGACATTGCGAGAACATAAGTTGTATGCCAAGTTCTCAAAATGTGAATTTTGGTTGTACCAGGTGGCATTTTTCGGACATGTGATATCGGCCGAAGGACTATCAGTTGACCCAGTCAAGATCGCAGCTGTGACAAATTGGAAGCAACCCCAATCAGTTACTGAGGTTAAGAGTTTCCTGGGACTAGCAGGGTACTATAGAAAATTTGTGGAAGGATTTTCAAGGATTGCGACACCCCTTACCAAGTTAACTCAGAAGGGGGTAAAGTTCGACTGGAACGAACGATGCGAAGAAAGTTTTCTGAAACTTAAGGCTAAGCTGACAACTGCTCCAGTCCTAGCTATGCCGAACGAATCAGGAGGTTTCATGGTCTACACTGACGCCTCAAGAAACGGTTTAGGGTGTGTGCTGATGCAGCACGGGAGAGTCATTGCTTATGGATCTCGTCAGCTAAAGAACCATGAAAGAAACTACCCGACTCATGATTTGGAACTGGCTGCAGTAGTATTTGCTCTAAAGATTTGGAGACATTATTTGTATGGTGAGAAGTTCGAAATTTTTACTGATCATAAGAGCTTACAATACGTCTTCTCACAGAAAGAGCTAAACATGAGGCAACGGAGATGGATAGAGCTGTTAAAAGATTATGACTGTACTATTCAGTACCATCCCGGTAAAGCTAACGTGGTGGCAGATGCTTTAAGCAGAAAAGAAACCACTTATGTAGCTGAGATGATGGTTGCAGAATGGAAGCTAGTCGAAGCATTTAGCTTGATGACGGTAGGAGTAACCTCTCAAGGAAACTCAGCCTATATAGCTAGTCTCATGGTCCAACCAGAATTGATGAATCAGATACGACAAGCCTACCCCGAAGACTCCCGAATCAAAATGTGGGTTGACGAGTACGGGCAAGCAAAGAAACCAGAATTCGAGGTAAGAGAAAACATCCTTTGGTTTCAAGGAAGAATTTATGTGCCTCGTGTGAGGGAATTGCGACAAACAATTTTGGGAGAAGCTCATCGATCCAGGTACTCGATCCACCCCGAAGCCACCAAGATGTACCAGGACTTGAAGGCTGTGTATTGGTGGTCAGGAATGAAGAAAAGTGTGGCAAGGTACGTCAGTCGATGTGACACCTGCCAGAGAATTAAGATCGAGCACCAAAAGCCTGGTGGAAGCTTGCAACCATTGGAAGTTCCAGAATGGAAATGGGAGCACATCACGATGGATTTCGTGACTGGACTGCCAAGGAGTCCTAAGGGAAACGATGCTATCTGGGTGATAGTTGACAGATTATCTAAGTCTGCTCATTTCTTGGCCATAAGGGTAAGTCAACCAATCAGCAAATTAGCTCAACTGTATGTGAATGAAATTGTCAGACTACACGGAGTGCCAGTAAGCATTGTATCAGACCGTGACCCAAGGTTCACGTCTAGGTTTTGGGGAAGTCTGCAAGAGAGTTTGGGTACTCAGCTTAGGCTAAGTACATCCTATCATCCCCAGACAGATGGTCAATCAGAGAGGACCATTCAAACCCTAGAAGATATGCTGCGAGCTTGCACGATTGATTTTTCAGGTAGCTGGGAAGAGCATTTACCATTAGTAGAATTCGCTTACAATAACAGCTACCACAGCAGCATTGGAATGGCTCCCTATGAAGCCTTATATGGTCGAAAATGTAGATCCCCGGTATGCTGGACTGAAGTAGGCGAACGGCAAATTTTGGGCCCCGAGATAGTTCAGAAAATGACAGAAAAGATAAAAATCATTCAAGAAAGAATTAAGGAAGCTCAAAGTCGCCAGAAGTCATACGTAGATACAAGGACAAGGAAATTGGAGTTTCAAGTAGGCGACAAAGTATACCTGAAGATATCTCCCCTAAGAATGGTGACTAGAAGCAACAAGAAAAAGGGCAAGTTAAGCCCTCGATATATAGGGCCATATGATATAGTGGAAAGAATTGGACCAGTCGCTTATCGACTCGCTCTACCCTTGGCTCTATCAAACCTCCATGACGTGTTTCACGTATCGCAACTGCGAAAGCATGAGCCAGATCCTTCTCAGATAATGCCAGCTGAAGCTATCGAGATTCAAGAAAATCTTTCGTACGTAGAAAAACCAGTTAGTATTTTGGATCGCAGGGATCAAGTCTTAAGGAACAAGTCAATACCCCTGGTGCAAGTTTTGTGGAGAAACCCCGTAAGCGAAGAAATAACTTGGGAACGAGAAGAAGACATGAAATTCAACTTTCCATACCTGTTTGAAGACCCTATAGTTAGTATGAGTGAGGAATAATCAAATTTCGAGGACGAAATTTTTATAAGGAAGGGAGAATGTAATACCCTAAGGCACATTAAATAAATTAAATTGATATGGTATTAAGTTTATTTGATTTAAATTAATTATGTGATTAGCTTAAGTATATATGTGTATAAATATGTAAATAAAAATAGTAAGATTAATATGATTAAAATATTTAAAGGAATCATTTTATGTAAATATGTATATATATATATATCTGTAAAATGCAAATAAAGCTATAGTAGGCAAAAAAGAAAAAAAAATAATAAAATGATATAAATATATATATATATATGTCGTGTATGTAAAAAAAAAAATCCGAAAAATCCGAATTTGCAGAGCAGCGCGCATGACCGCCTGCAAAAGGAGGAATTAATGGGGGAGGGGGGACATTTATGGCCGAGTGACCGGAGGTAAGGCCTTCCCGGCCACGTAGGGGCTTTGATTAGACATTTTCGGCGGAGCTTTTGGCTATAAATAGCCAAGTTCGCGTTGCCCATTCCATCCGAAATTTTTAAAGCTTAGAGCAGTCGATTGGGAGCGATTTTGTGAGATTTAAGAGTGAGGTTTTGGTCTTCGAGTCTTGGGCTTCGTTTCTGGGGAGTTTAGAGGCCAACGGAGCAAAAGAGAAGGCGAATCAAAGCTTCGCCGGAAAACGCGCGACTCGCCGGAGCCGAGGTCTATTCGGCCGATTCGAGATAAGTTCGGTCCTTTTTCTGTTGAAATTTTTGTACCAATGTGTTCGTAATATCAAGATCTAGAGTTTAGGAGTAAAAAAATTGAGTTTGGAAGTCGAATGGCCGGCCGGCGGCGAAGTTCTTGCCGGGGAAGACGAGCCAGTCAGGCACGTGAGCTGCACGCGCCCGCGAGTGGGAAGACGGTGCGTGCAGCTCACGCGCCCGCCAGAAAAGAAATAAAAAATGAAAAGAAAAGAAAAGAAAAGAAAAGAAAATAAAATAAATGAAATAAAATTTTTAAAATTTTATTTCTAAGTTTGAAATAATGTTTGTGATTTATTCAATGTGTAATTTTCTGGAAATGATAAATTAATTAATTATTTAAGTAGATTTTTCTATTATGAAAATAAAGAAAAAATAGGAATTTAATTCTGAAAATTCCAAAGAAAATTTTAGGATGTTAGAAGTATTATTTAAGAAATGTTAGTGAGAATAAATGGAATAAAATGAAATATTAAATAATTATTATGTAATTTAAGTAGGTTTTCTATTTTAGAAATAAAGAAAAAAATAAGAATTTAATTCTGAAAATTTCAAGAAAATTTCAGAATGTTATATGTGTTATTTAAGAAATGTTAGTAAAAGGAAATGGAATGAAATGAAATATGAAGTAATTGTTATGTAATTTAAGTAGATTTTTCTATTAGAAAAATAAAGAAAAAAAATAGGATTTTGATTCTGAAAATTTTAAGAATATTTCAGAATGTTATAATTGTTATTTAACAAATATTAGTGAAGATAAATTTAATAAATTGAAAGATTAAGTAATTATTATGTAATAATTACATATTTAGCCATTATGAAATAAAGGAAAATAGGAATTAAAGCCAGAAAATTACAGGAAAATTTCAGAATATTAAGAATATTATTTAAGGAGTATTAGTAAAAAGAAAGTAAAATTTTATGAAGACTAGATAATTATTAGAAATATAGCTTAGGAATAAAAGAAAAGTGAAAGAAATTATGAAAAACTAGCAAATGGTGTTCTAAAAATAAATCTATGTTGTAGGGGTCCCAGCAAGCACAGAGATTAAAAGATAGCAGCTTAGCACGTAATTCAAGACAAAGTAACTGTAAGTATGCCGCCTAAATTGTAAATGTAAATGCTTTTATCATATTGACATGCTATGATATGAATCATCACATAGGTTGCATCAATTACATGACTATGAAATGCATACATGCACGATAATACTATTGATCACACGCATATGAGGCCGTAAGGAGTACGAACTGGCACCGCTGGCCTTACCAAGGGTGCACCTATACACCTCGGCTTCGAAAGAGGTGGCCGCTAAAATGGTAGGCAGCATGAGGGGTGCAGTTGACACCTACGAGGAAAGACATTGCATACACTCATGACATTGTATATGTGTTCTTACTTAGATGATTCATCATCTAACATGGGTTCGCCCTTGGAACATTCAACGTTCCAGCAGGGGCTTGCAGAGATGGTTCAGAGATGGGCGATGTGTAGTGACACAGACATCGAGATGCAAGAAAACGTACCATGTTGTAATATGATTAGTTTAAGATTTGTGAATATTGTTTTGTAATCAAACGCTTTATGTATTTGTATTTAATGCCATGTACAGTTATTAAATTATGCATTTCCATGAGCAGGTTCGATTCAGCTTCCGCTTACATTTATTTCTAGTCTAGATATTTTATCTGGCACTAGACACAGTCTTAGGGAATTTTAAAATAATGTTTAAAAAAAATGTCCAAATTTCCTAAGGCATAACACGCCCTGAATAAGTAATGGGCTGTTACAGAGGCAGAGGAGCGAGGGCCGCGAGCAGCGAGTCGCGGCAGAGCGGGGCAATCGGAGGTGGTCGTTGGGGCGACTGGTGGCGAGCAGCCACGGTAGTAGGCAGCGGCAAGGCCGATTGCCTTTCAGGCGGAGGCAGCTGGTACGCACTGTGCACGCATGGAAGGAGTTGTTCACGCAAGAAGACAGAGGAAGAAGGAGGGGAAGAAATGGAAGAAGAAGAAGAAAAGGAAGAAGAAGAAGAAAGAAGGAAAGAAATAGAAGAAAGAAAAAGAAAAGAGAAGAAGAAGTGGAGGCGCAGGGGGGTTGCAGCGAGAGGAAAAAGAAGATGAATAGGAGAAAGAGAAAAAAAAAAGAAAAAAAAAGAAAAAAAAGAAAAGAAAAGAAAGAAAAAGAAGAAAAAATAGGAAAATAATGGGAAAAAATCCTAGAAAATTTCAAAAGATAGGGAACCATATTTCGATAATATCTCAGAGATTTTGGCGAGAAAAATTATCCAGACACGCTTTTCTAGAATATGGTACGCATACCAAGAAAATCGGAGATGCTAAGTCAAGGTGAGTAAAATTCTCTAGAAAATTTCATAAATTCCAAAATATTATTTTATGAATTTTTGTAGTGAAATATTCGAAAAAATATTTTAGAAATATTTAGTTTGGATTTATTGAGGAAAATTAGGAAGAAATAAAAAGAAAATACTAGAAATTTTAGAAAAATAGGTTTTAATGTTTATTTAAATAATTATGGTGATTAGGATACTTTGAGACGGAAGTTGAAGAGACTCGTGCAAATTTTGAAGTTGACACGCAAATCGAGGCAAGACACGGATATCGAAGTACCTCGATAAGCTTGAGAAGGTAAGTGGTACTTTCTTGAAAATGTTTTTATCATATTGACATGCCCTGATATGTATCCATCACGTAGAATGCATACATGACTATGAAATGCATGAATACATGTTGATATCATTGATTACACGCATATGAGGCCGTAGAGAGTACGAATTGGCACCGTTGCCTTATCAAGGGTGCACCCATACACCCCGGCCTCGAAAGAGATGGCCGCTAAAATGGTAGGTAGCATGAGGGGTGCAGTTGACACCTACGATGAAAGATATTGCATACACACATGACATAACATTATGTACCCTTACTTAGATGATTCATCATCTAACTTAGGATTTGCCCCTAGAATATTCAAACGTTCTAGGTAGAGATTGTAGCAGATACAAGGATAAATGAGGCATGAAATGACACTTAGCAGAGTGCATGAAGAATGAAATGTATGTTATACAGCCCATGTATTTAAGTTCTGCTACTTTGAATTCTGAATGTTTTGAGGAATGTTGATGTATATTCTTGTGGTTAATGAAGATGTAAGAATTGATTTATGATCAATGTTAAGATATCAGGTTTCGATCTTTGCTTTTGCATTTGATGTGTTTAGTGATTCTCTTTCGAGAAAAATGATTGGGAATTCTAGGATGAATTCGAGGTATGATGTGGTTTAGCTTTAGTGTTTGAAAGAAAAAAAAAATTTATTGTCTCAGAATTGTCCCAATATATAACGCGCCCGAAAAGCGAGGCGTTACAATGGCCGCCCCAGCTCTCCTTCTCAATCTCACAAGCTTTCTTTGCCTCTCTCTTGGCTATTGCTTGCTCTCAAACTCTCTTCTCCCTTCCCTTTATATAGCCGAAGCATCCACCGACTCCCCTGCCTAAGCCACCTCTCTTTGCATATAACACACTCAAATTGCCATATGTTTGCAGAGCATGGCTTGGAATTACATGGCAGGGGGGGCCATCACACGCACACACAATACGCGGATGAATATATATATATATAATTGCACGTCACAGTCCTCTCAAATCTCTTTACCTTAGATTTCTTCAGATTTTTTTCCTCAAATCTTGCATCCAATATTCTCTCCCATTGCAGCAAAACTCAGCCATTTAAAAGCTTCACAGAAGCTGGCCTTCTCAGCTACACGCATATATATATATATATAATCACATATTATATTATAATAATAGAAAAATTATACATTTAAATCTCACTTTTCATTTCTATTACACTTGTGCAATTCTCTAATTGTAATTACATCCTCAAACACTGAATTAAATTGTATTATAATACCGAAAACGCAAAATTAATAACCAAACTTTACTTGATATTGGCAATTCCGTCCCAGTGTCCTCATCGGACCATTGTTTTATCCTAAAACTATTGAAGGGTTGCTCATTATGCAAAATTGGAGCCTCCTTAGAGTTTCGTTAATTTTTTGGGAGTCCCATGCGACGATTTGATTTTGCAACCTAAATGACAGCTGTATTTTACCTGTACCGAAAATCGTTCCCGATTCGATTTCTTTCAATACCATAAATCTTATCTCAGAATACTCATCGAAACCATATCGTTTTCCTTAGACAATTTCACCCCGAGGCATTTCCTACAACCGATTTGATAATTATAACTACTATCAAATCAATTTTTCGGTATTCTAAACTTATCAAAATTACGTGATAACCTCATACAAACATGGGGTATTACAATGACCCATGATCGACAGTTAATAGCTGTGTGCCCCATATCCTTAACCACACACAGTTAACATTAACTTATATACCTTAAACTTATCTTTACATAGCTTTCCCATGACTTTTCCTCCACTTCTCCCATTAAGATTTTTAATAGCTCAACAAATTCACCTGATGCATTTCATAGACTCTCTTTTCGCTATAACCCTCTTTTTACATCAAACTCTTAGGTTAAGACTTAATAAACCTAACAAACCCAATAAGTGAGACCGAACCCTTACATCGTTTTCTTGGAAGATGTTACAATATCTTGCACCCATCTCACCCTAGTAGCATCATTCACAAGGAATAATAGGGTGGAACAAACCTTATTTTATGTTCAAGACGGTGTTACAATGAGTTCAAGGAACGATAAATAAACTCATGGAACCTGCAACTCTTAAACATAGAGAAAAGGAAATGAACTTGCCTTAAGCTTCGCTTACAATAGTTTCTTCCCTATTTTCTCCCTATTTTCTACTACTGGTTGCACCTTCTTCTTCCTTGAATCTCCTCTGGTAATCACTCTTAACTTACTATCATTGCGAAGGCTTTTCTCCAATTCTCTCCCCTTGGCTGAACCTCATTCTCCTATTTATAATCGCCACTCCTCGCAATTGTATCCTCACCACCTCATCTAATTAATTCAGGTAATAATTATTTATACTAACCCACTTCCACTTAAGGCCACTTATTTTCGATTTTGCTTATCTTCTGGCACCTCATTAATGCATTATTTGGCCACAAAGAAAGATGAAAATAGAGAGACGAGAGGAAGGATTAATGTAGGAAGACTAGATGCGTGGATAATATCCATATTCTTCTAAGCTAACTGAATGCTAACTTTCTTCTTCGTGAGTGATATTCAAATATGCCCTTGGGTGTTCGGCAGAGCTTCCCATATCCGAATAAAACCTCCCATTTTCCTTAGATGCATCCGAATAAGGATTCCCATATTTGAATATGGCTTTTCCTTCATTGTTTCACATATTCGAATATACATCTTGGCATATTTGGATGCCCTTCAAGCTATCCGAACAAGCCGTCATCTTTCCTTTAAACACATCCAAATATGCTCCAACATATCCGGATAGCTGCCCTTGCATTCGAACACAATGCCATGTATCAGAATAACTTATCCTCCTTCCTTGCCACTCATCTGAATATATAGCTTTCTATATCTGAATACACCTTAATATATCCGAATACATCCCATGCCAAGCTCAAAATCCCCTAACTTGAACCTCTTTTGATCTCCAAGCCTCGCTGAATTAGCTTTTTCACTTGAAGTTCCTTCAAACCACACATAAGTCTTTTATTTTCCCTGAAAATAACCATTGTAAACACAACACGACCACTTTGCTCTTTGTATTGAAAATTTAAGTCGTTACAATTATCATATCCTTCCCCTCTCACATTATTTTTATATCAAGTTCAAGATTTTTTATTTTACTTGTGGGTGCATTAAAAATACTTTGATCAAAGGTATCATTCACTTTTAAAAAATATATAAAATACTTTTTATTTTTATTGGACTTGTTGAAATATCTACACATCTTAATATAAAAGACATTTGTTTTTATGATTTTTATATGGTGTACAATTAAGTATATTTAAAAAATATTTTAATTCTTTGAATTTTTTAATAATGATATTCTTATTTCTAATACTAAAATATTTATTAACTCATTTTGTATATTATGATCAAGATAATTGCTATAAATTTTTCAATTTTGAATGCGTTTAAGGTATTTTTGTATTATTGGATCAAATTTAGTAATCATTTCAATTATGCTAAAAAAAACATTCATTATTATTTTGATAAATTTTCTCATTTATATCCTAAAATACTAAATTATTTTTTATTTTTTTTATAATAGCAATAATTCTTATTAGTATATTCTTCTTGTACTCTTTCTCTTTATTTATTTTTTTCTTATAAATGTTGATCAATTATTTTATTTTTAAATTATCTCATCTAAACATCAACTTAAGTATTCATATCTATAGTATATTTATTATTTGTTTCGTGATTTTTAAATTTAGCACTAAAATTTTTTTAATCTTCACATACTTCATTTATTAATTAACTTGTATTTAATTTTAAACTAAATAATTTATAATAATAACAAAATAATTTATCTAATAATCACAGTGCAAGCCACAAAATTAACGGCATTTGATCGGCATGACATGAAAGCAGAGGGAGGGGAGTGAGGCATTTAGACTCTCTGTTTGAATTAAATTTATAATTAATTTTACCGGCCAACTTTCGCTCTCAAGCATGCTGCTCGAAGCCAGTTGGCTCTTCTATATTGGATTTTCTCCTTCTAAATCAAAAAGATTGACAAAGAGAGTTACGATTCCTGAAGCATTTGATTCTTATTGGCTACTTGCTCTGATTTTTCAGAATGACCCCACTATGATTATAATAATTTAATGATGATGATAAATTTTCACTAATCTCTTTGTTTAATACAAATCACATGAATTTTGATAGTACTTTTTGATATGTATGTGCATCAAACCCAGTAAAATAAATTCAATGAGAGACTTAAAAACAAAGTTTAAAAAGAGACTAAAGGTATAAAGAATTGGACAAAAAAAGTTATCCAATAAATACAGTTCAATCCAATCACGGTGGTCATCCCAAGTAACACAAATAATATAATTTTAAAATTCTTTTCAATAATTTCACAAATAATAAATTTTATTCATAAAAAGTTTAAATCCTAACAGATCTCCAAATATTTATCACAAAACCTCTAAACTTCTTCAATAAGTAAACTTACATTCAGAAAAAATATCCCTCTAATAAGGATTTAAAGGGTCAGCAAATTCTTCAATATTTTTAAAAAAATTGATTTAAGCATCGAATACTTTTGTGTAATAAATGTCATACACTCTGATTTTTTTTTTTTTTTTTGTGTAGAGTTCTAATGGTTTTAAATTGAATTTGTCGACAAATAAATTGGTTTTAAGCAACAATTTTTTTTTTTTATGTTTCTCATTAAAAATAAAATGGGAGAAAACCCAAATGAGTTTTCCTTAGGTTTCTCCATATATATTATATACATTTTGTTGGGTTTCTCCATATGTATTCTGCTTAATTAATTAGATTAAAGTCTGCGTCAAGTTGAAGCCAGTGGAGATGTGTTTTGGCTAAAATGAAATCATCGTCGCCTGTATATATACACCACAAATTAATTGCATGAGGTCAAAATCAGTATTGCATCATAGCCTTTCATCCTTATCGCTATAATTTATACACATGCCTTTGCCATGTAATATTATTTTATGTTGTAGGGGCTTACGTTAACATATTTTAAGTCCTTTAATTGTTTCCTTTTGTTATTAAGAGTTTGAGTTTTTAGTTTAAAATTGAATGTTTCGCAACACTTTATATTTCTCAATTAAATTCATTTGGATTGAATTGGAATAGAATAGTTGAACCCAATCCTAACAAACTCTGATTAGATTGGAGTGAGTTATCAATTTTTTCTTCAATATATTCATTTTACCCTTTTAGGAAAATTAATAAATTTTTTAATTTTCTCTGTGTTGCTATAATTCTATCTAAAAAACCCTAATTAGATTTCTTTTTTTCTTTCTTATGTTAAAATAAATATATTTAACATAAGAAAATGAATATATATGTATGTATATATACATAATCACCTTGCTCTCTCTCTCTCTCTCTCTCTCTCGTAGATTTCCCTCCTATTTATTCAGCCGATTGGCCGCCTCCGTTTCTGCAACTCCATTACATTTCGTCTCCCTGCTTCTTCTTCTTCTTCTTCTTAACGTTTGATTTGCAATTTTCCCGGATCATCTATCTGCTCGGATCACCCATTTCTCGAGAAAATGAAGGTTAGCTTTCTAATACCATCATTTTTTTGCCTTTTGATTGGTTCTGATTCTCCCCATCCATCTCCGTTTCTCTCTTTGGCATCTTTTCAGTCAACATTGTTCAGATTCTTGCTATATATATATAATCGACTCTTAAGTACTAAAGCTTCATTTGCTGATGACAGAAGGTGGTGCTGAAACTGGACATGCACGACGACAAGTGCAAGAAGAAAGTCATGACCAGAGTCTCCTGCCTTGCAGGAACCGATCCTTAATTTGAATCCTAAACGACCAAACCCATATCTCGAAACGCCGAATTAATTTCCCAAATCGCATTCGTTTTCTCTTATATTTTAATTTCTGCAGGAGTTGAATCAATTGACATGAACGCAAAGGACAACAAATTGACTGTAACAGGGGATGTTGATCCAGTCGAAGTGGTGGACAAGCTGAGGAGGATCTGCCCCACAGAGATCGTGTCGGTTGGGCCGGCGAAAGAAGAGAAAAGCCGAAGGCGCCAGAGAAGAAGCCAGAGCCGAAGCAAACTCCGGAGGACGAGTACGTGGCTTGGTTCCTGAAGACTTACGGGTACCACCCGACAACTATCTATTACCACGGCAGCACTTTACCCAACCCCACGCAGCCCACTGGATCCGCCCCTGCTAATGACAGACCCGTAGAAGAGGATCCGAATGGCTGTGTTATTTTCTGAATTCCCAGTTGTTGCCATGAAGCACGGCTGGCTGGGTGGGGAGAAAGGATCACTTTCTGGCAAAATAGAAAAGAAAGAGGGAAGTAGTTTTATTTTGTGGTGATGGTTTTGATTTTGGGAGTTTTGTTTTATAAATGATGTTTAGAGGCTTTATGTTCAGTGGGTGGTGGCGTTTTGTTTTCTATAATTTTCATTAAATTTGATGTTCTAATTTTCAGTTGATTGTCTTAATTTTACATGGATTGAGACATCCTTTTCATGGTTATATTACACGTTAAGATTTGATTATATTATTTAAAATAGAAAGACAGATTGAAATAAGTAAAATTGATATAACTTACTTGTTCAATAAGATTAATGTATGAAATGATAATGAAAATATTTTTATTTTTATTATTATAAAAACAAATCAACGTTATGGAGAAAAGTAGTAAATAACCTTTTAATTTTGCTTATTTTCTAGTACATGCGTTATGGAGAAAAGTAGTAAATAACCTTTTAATTTTGCTTATTTTCTAGTACATGCGTCATGAGAAGCAAAAGTGTCAATATTTCAATGCAGGGGTCCTCATCTGCTAAAGTTGAACTCTTTTTTAACATATCATTGAGAGGTGAACAATTGAGAGATTTAAAAATTTTAATGAAATTAAGAAGAAAAATCAGCAGAGGGCAAGAGGATGAAAAATGTTCTGATTATTACTATAAGAGTAATTTAGTGAGTTTTTGAAATAGAAAATAGTTTTGTCGAAACATGGTTGATAGTGGAGATAGTTTTGGAGCCTTGTCTCAAAATAAATTTTTTGCAAAAAAAAATATTTAAGACATTTTTATTCATCATATTTTCACTATTTTTTATGAATTTAATTGTTATATTAAAAAATTTCTTTAAATTATTTTTTCTTTAAATTTTCTTTTAATTTTTCTAACATTTGGTGTTTAGTTCTTTTTTATATTGAATTACTTATTTCACCTTTTTTTTTCTTATGTTTTTCAAATTCAAATTCATACTTTTTAGTAGATATTTTTATTCAAACAATAATTAATTTAGACTCATTAATGTTATTTTACTAAAATAAAAATAATTATAAAAAGTACAATGAAGTATAGATTGTAGCACCTGATTATACTCTTTCAAGTGAATATTTTGGTGAAAATTCATTTAAAAAACGACCTGATTCTCTCTCTCTCTCTTTCTTTGATCATTGTCCTGTGTCTATACGAGCACTAAGGTTGAACAATGTCACTACCTGACTAATAAGTGTGCATTTGTTGTCGTCTCCTTCCTTTCATCGGTGATCGAGTCCCATTGGCGTCTGTTATCTCTTCTAGTTGTCGTCGGTCGGTCAACGTTTCCTCCTTGGTGGTTGGTCTCAAAAAGCTTCTAGGTGTGCCATTTTTTTGGGCCCTCTCCTCCTTTTTTGGGGGCTTAAAATAGGCCACTAAAACTCATGCCTTAAGCCAACCCTACAAAAAAAGAGAAAAAGTCGATGACGCCAGTGCTAGTAAAGAAAGATCTAAGGGACTGTTTGATTGGCCATTTTTTCCATGGAAAATGGTTATTTTCTACCCAAATTCTAGCTTTTAGAGTGTTTGATTAGTTAAATTTTCCATAGAAAACATTTTCTCACTTAGGGTCACGTGACCCTCTTTTCCCACTTTTGGTGGAAAATCAATTCTCGTGGGGAGGGAGAGAATTTCTTTTCTAGGTGAGCGTTAAGAGAGGATGGACCTTACCTACAAGTGAGCGAGCAAGAAAGAGAAAGCGGTGATGGTGACGAGGGGGCGTCCGCGTTGAAGCGCGCCATGGTGGCGAAGGCTGCAACGCTGTAGTCAGAGTCATCGACGCTAGACATGGTCACCATTCCAAAGAAGACGAGGAAGAGGATGAGCAGGAATCCGGCCCAGAAAACCATTTTGGGAGATCCAGAGAAGTGGGTTTGGGAGGAAGGAGGGAGAGAGAGAGAGAGAGAGAGAGATGGGTACCGAAGATGGCAGCGGTGGGCTACCCCCCTGCCCTTCGCTCTTGACCTCGTTCTCGCTGATCTCACTCTTTCTCGTCGCCTTGGCCTCGCCCCTCGCCCTCCCCGCCTCGATTTCACTCTTTCTCGTCGCCTTAGCCTCGCCCCTCTCCCTCGATCTAGCTCTCGCCGCCTCGATCTCGTTCTCGCCGCTACCTCTCTGACTGTGTGTGTACATGTATTCTGTGTATATGGATGAAACAAGAAGTCAATGGGATGTTGATGAAGCTCGATGACATGATAGACTTTGAGCACTGTAATGAGGTCAGGTGTGCTCCAATATGAAGTAGGAGCTCCTTCAATGGCATCAGTGGTGGCTCCCATGATTTTGGATAAGTGGTGATGGCTTCTGTTGACGATTATTTGTGTTTGTTTTTGATTTAAGGTTGCTTCGATAATTAGTAGTGAGGATGAATTCCAGAGTTCTTTGTGATGCTCTGTTCCTCTAAAACAGAGCAATGGCTGCTGCAACCGACAATGGCGACGATGATGGGTGCTGCAACCGACGATGGGCGCTGCAACTTGCTGGGTGTGTGTATGTATGGCGATGATGGGATCTGCAACCGGTCAAGGAGAAGAAGTGGTTTTTTGAATATTTTGTATATTATATTTGATTTATTTTAAAGTAATTTCTAGGTAGAAAATTAAATTAATTAAACGCATTCAATTGCTATTTTTTTTAGAATTTAATTCTAGGTAATTTAATTCCCTAGAAATAATTTTTTTTCTATCTAAATTTTACTTTTATAATCAAACACACCCTAAAAGATGAGTACTTAGCTTGGTTCTTGAAGATTTACTGATACCACCTGACAACTATCTATTGCCAACCTCCTAAAATTTGCTTATTTTCAAGTACATGTGTCATGACAAGCAAAAGTGTTAATATTTCAATGCAGGGTCCTCGTCCCCTAAAGTTGAACCCTTTTTTAACATATCACTACGTGATGAACAATTGAGAGATTTAAAAATTTTAATGAAATTAAGAAGAAAAAATCAGCAGAGGGCAAGAAGATGAAAAAAGCTCCGATTATTACTAGAAGAGTAATTTAGTAAGTTTTTGAAATAGAAAATAGTTTTGTGGAGATAGTTTTGGAGAGTTGTATCAAAAGAAATTTTATGCAAAAATTTAAATTAAGACATATATGATTTGATGAACTATTCCTGTAATATCTCATGTTTAGATAAGGTTGTCACATAATTTTATTAGGTTTAGGATACCGAAAAATTAATTTTATAACAATTTCAGGTACCGAATCAACTGCAGGGAATGCTTCGGAGTAACATTGTCTAAGAAAAATTATATAATCTCGATGAGCGTATCAAGATAGGATTTATGGTATCGAAAGAAAATGGATCGGGAATAGTTTTCGGTATAACTAAAATATAGTTGTCATTTAGGCTGTAAAACCGAATCGTTGTAGGAGACTCCCGAAAAATTAATGAAACCCTAGGGGGGCTTCGATTTTGCGTAATGAGCAACCCTTCAGTGGTTTCGGGATGAAACGGTAGCCTGGTAAGGACACTGGGGCAAAATCGTCCAAATCGAGTAACTTTAAAGTTATTAATTTTGTATTTTCGATATTGTAATATAAATTAATTTAAAGTTTAAAGGCATAATTGTAATAAAATAATTTCTCAAATAATATTATGAGAAAATTGAAATTTAAAAAGAGTAAATTTTTATATTTATTTATGTAATATATAATTATATATATATATATATATTTATAAGCTTGCTGTGAGCGTGGATGCCCTGCAACTCCGCAATGTCCTGCAACATTTAGATAAATTCACACGCAAACTCCATGCCCAAGATTTATGGAAGATTTTGCACGCCAAAGAGTTCTCCACGCAATGAGGTATGGCCTCAGTGAGGAGAGGGAGCGGTCGAACGCCTATAAATAGAGATGAGAGTTGAGAAGCAAAGGCAATCCATGGTTGAGTCGAAGAGAGCATTCGGCCGAGAGAGATTGGGAGAGTTGAGAGCGAGCTCGAGAGAGAAGCCGAGAATGCGGGAGGGAGAGGCCGATCGAATATGGGCTGAAACCAGCAACCTCGGCCATGGCAATGAGCTCCAAGAGGCCATGGCCGACTCGAGTGGAGCAGGGCAGCAGCAGCAGGTTGCGACGGTGTGCGGATGCGGCACCAAGGCAACCTCGTACGGAGGCGCACGGTGGAAGCAAGGCCGAGACGGTCGACGGAGGGCCGAGAAGCGACCGGTGGAGGTCCAAGCGACGGCAGCCACGGGCGGTGCTGGTTCGGCCATGGAGGAAAGAAGAGAAAGGAAGAAGAAGAAGAAGAAGAAGAAGAAGAAGAAGAAGAAGGGAAGGAAGAGAAAGAAAGAAAGAGGAAGGAAAAAAAAAAAAGAGAGAGAGAGAAATAGAGTTGCAGGCAGCACGCAGGTGGAGGAGGAAGAAAAAGTGGAGAAGAAGAGAAGAGAGAAAAAAAAAAGAAAAATAAAAAAAAAGAAAGAAAGAAAAAAAAAAAGAAAAGAAAGAAAAAGAAGAAAAAATAGGAAAATGATGGAGAAAAATTCTAGAAAATTTTAAAAGATAGGAAATTATATTTCAGTGATATCTTGGAAATTGTGGTCAGAAAAATGGTCTGGGCACGCTTTTCGAGAATATAGCACGCATACCGAGAAAATTGAGGATGCTAAGTTAAGGTGAGTAAAATTTTCTAAAAAGAATTTTAAAAATTCTAGAATATTATTTTATGAATTTTCCTAGTGAAATATTTGAGAAAATATTTTTAGAAATATTTAATTTGAAATTATTGAGGAAAAATAGGAAGAAATAGAGAGAAAATTATACAAAATGCTAGAAATTATGGAAAAATAGGATTTAATATTTATTTAAATATCTATGGTGATTAGGATGCTTTGAGATTTAATTTGAAGAGACTCGTGCAAATTTTGAGGATGACACGCAAATCGAGGCAAGACACAGATTTCGAGATAACCTGATAAGCTCTAGAAGGTAAGTGGTACTTCCTCGAAAATATTTTCATCATATTGACATGCCCTAATATATATCTATCATGTAGAATGTATACATGATTATGAAATGCATGATTACACGTTGATATCATTGATCACACGCATATGAGGTCGTAGGGAGTACGAACTGGCACCGCTGCCTTACCAAGGGTGCACCCATACACCCCGGCTTCGAAAGAGGTGGCCGCTAAAATGGTAGGTAGCATGAGGGGTGCAGTTGACACCTACGAGGAAAGACATTGCATATACTCATGACATAGCATTACGTACCCTTACTTAGATGGTTCATCATCTAACTTGGGTTCGCCCCTGGAACATTCAACGTTCCAGTCGGGACTTGCAGAGATGATTTCGAGATTGATGATGTGTGGTGACGCGAGACGTCAGGAAACGAGGAAATGTGTCATGTTATGTTGTGATATGAATAGTTAAGGATTATGTACATTTGTTTTACTTTTCGAAGGTTATGTAACAACGTTTGTAATAAGTACTTGTCTAGTTATTCATGTATATATTGTCATGAGCAGGTTCGATTCAGCTTCCGCTTTGTAAATTGTATTTATCTCTAGTGTGTAAATTAAACACTAGATAGACCTTAGGGAATTTCGGGATAATGTAATGATTAAAAAAAATATATATAAGACCCAATTTTTCTAAGGCATAACACGCCCTGAGAAAGTGGGTTGTTACACTTGGTATCAGAGCTTAAGATTATTGGAAGCCCTAAGCGACTCAGATATAGCTGTTTGATCGTATTTGGAGATTAGGCAATAGTAATTTGGAGACTTGAGAGAATCTGGTAGAGCCAGTTAGTAGGAGCCGAAGTGGAGGCTTAGGGGAAAGAGACTAAGGGCTCGTAAAATGAAATCCCTATTTGGAGATTTGGGAATGGTCGATTGAAGTCTTAGAGGTTATTGGCTTGAGGATCTAATCTTGCTAAGCAATAGAATGACCGGTCCAGATAATCTAGCTCTTGAAGTTAGGATATGATGATATAATTCGGGTGCAAGGTTGACTCGGTAACCATTACTATAGATCTGAGAGATTTGGAGACTGTTAATTTGAGGTCGTCAGTTGAAATCTCTATAATAAGATAGGATAACTATGATTGTCAAGGATGATTGAATCATAGATGATTAGTCTAATGTGGCAAGACCTAGTTAAAAAGTTAGGATCAAATTATAAGTATTTCGAGTATCATTTAGTATCTCGAAAATAGGATGTGTAGATCAAAGATCCGATGGATTAAGTCAAGCGAGAGGCCGAAGATGGTCAAATGATGGCGTATGAGTTGTGTCAATCGATGAGCTAGCAGTGGTATAACCGATGTGACAAGATAAAGAACCCTATCAGTGTGGCGAAACTACTGGTTCGGTGTTCACAGTGACAAATCTGGGTCTAGGGACCCACGTGCAGATAGTTGATAAATGGCTTACGATAAGGTACAAAAAGCCCGTTGATTAAAGCATCCTAGTTAACTTCTTGGGAGACAATTAAATGCTAAAGATCTGGGACAACTTAGTAGGGTCTGTACCTTGTATAGGTCTAAGTCCCAATAATCTAGGAGCAAGGTGTACCACTAACTATGATTAATCGAGGCCGAAGAATCAACCCAAAATGAGATGAATTAAATATAGACTGAGAATTGCATCGAGGTTCGTGGTCTTCTTGGGAGAGGGTAACATGACAAACATTTCGAGACTTAAGGAGTAGAATACCTCGGTATCTAGTATGGTAATGGGATCATGAATGGTCGTATGCTGATAATCAGCTGTATCTAAATAGCGAAATGCGAGAGTCAGTGGATTCTCAGTAAACGAGATTTCGGGTAGTAGAGCATGGCCAGTTCAAGGCCTCGACGATGACCTCGGTTCAAAGTAGAGTGTGGTTATAAAAAAGAAAAAAAAAGTTGTTTGATAGGTCATATCGACCCTAAAGGAATGATAAGGAGACCTAGCCAACAAAAGTTGTGACTATGATTCAATGTGCCAAGTAAGCTTGAGGAATCGAAAGTCTTAAAGATAAGTCATGCCTTGTGCATCAGTATGGGGATCTGAATCATTATTTGAGATTTAAGGTATCCTTAGGTAAAGAGTCCCGGGAAGTTTTTGAAACTCGGTTCTCTATAAGAAATAATTGGAGCCAATTAACGTGATCTGATACAGGATCTTCAAAGATGAATCGATTTGGGATTTTCGAGGAATTTTCCCCCAAGGGATGAGAATCTAAGGACGTGTGATGAGACTTTAAAGTTTTCCAAAAAGGATTTGGAAGGTCCTTAGGTAATCTCGTCAAGGAAATAGAGATTGATTTTCTTAAGCAATGAAAGTCATGAGTCAAGAAGAATCGGGGTACCATGGAAGACGTAAGTACCTACTCACTCAAGTTAGCAGGACAGTTACAGATTGATGTCTTGTTTAAGAGAGACAGGTAATGACAGATGTTAGTCTATTGGAGATCTAGAATTTTCAAATAAAACTCCTATTGGACTAGATAACCCTGATAGGCAAATCAGGAGATAGACGATCACTAAAGTGATGTAAGCAAGTTATGAAAATAAGGAGCTTGTCAATACGTGGTACGGCCACTTGTGGTCAATGAAAAGCCGTGAGAAAATTAAGGAAGTGAGAGAAATATCAGAATGTGCTCTCGAAAGATTTATCAGAATTATTTCTTAGTGATGAAATTGCCAATAACTAGCTTGAGGTTATTAGATGCTTAGTTATAAGTAGCTCAATTGAGGACGTAAATTATTGAGCTTTGAAAAATGTGATAATTAAGAGTCGATATCTTTACCTCAAATTGATGAACAGTTATAAGAGGCTGGAGTAATTGTGATTGATGTGCGATCGAGGGATGAGACATTCTAAATATCAGCAATGGAATCATGATTTGATGATTTGACCAAAGTACCAATTGCATTAAAGTCACGTGGTAATTGTGTCTATCAAGGATATATTGGTGTACTCCTTAGATAGGGAGGCGCATGAGAAACATTGAGGATAATATTCGGGAACGTTGCAATAGATGTTAAGACTGAGACTTGCTTGCTAGGTCGTGAGCCAATCGAGAAAGAAATGATGAGAGCATGAGGCTCTGTGTCGAGATCGTGAAATCAAGGTCGAGGATTGAAAGTCTCGAAAGTCAGATGTCCCAGTAGGTTTCGAGAGACGAACCAAATGTTTTGAGTAGAGGTTGGTACAAGCAAAAGTCGATAACTAGAGTAAGTAGCTCCAAAAGGATTGAGCATGATTAAAGTTAGTTGACATAAAACGTTTTTATTAAAAGAGTAATTTGAGGATTAAATGATTAATTTGATGATATAAAATGTTATTTGAAAATCACTTCGAAAAGTTCGAGAAATTATTTAAGTTATGGGTATATGGATAAATAGGTATTAGTTTGGCGATCAAGTAACAAAGGAACAAGCGATGCAAGGATATTAGTATTGCTAAACTTGGAAGACAACGTTGAACTTCGGTCAAAATTTTGGAGACAGATAGAATCTATTAATAAAAATTTCTTGAGAAAATAGTACATGATTAGAAGATAATTGGCAAAAACTTGAGATTATATCGGGAGATGAATACCTACAAGAATGAATAAACAATAGAAATCTCGAATAGATTAGCACAAGTAAAAAATTAAGCAACGACTAAGTTTGAAATGACTTAAGGTAAGGCATAGCTAGTTTCAAGGATATTTGATGACGTATATTTTTGATGTTTTTGGATCCAAGGGTACGTGAAATAGTTTGACTACATAAAAGTATTTCTTTGAGAATCGATTTGATAAAAGTTAAGATGTATCAAGATCAGGGACTTTGTGTCAAGATTAGAAATTATCAAAGCACGATTGATTGATTCAAAATAGATGACATCGTAGGAAATCAGAATTAAAGAAATGTTATAAGAAAATTAAAAATTGAGAATGTGGATATGAGAGCCGTAGGCCCATTATGATGATGTGAGTGCCAACATAGATAGGAGCTCGAGTGGAGACTCGTGGCCCAAGAACCAAGTTATGTGATTAATGGCTTTGAAAGAGAAATCCGAAAGGAATGTGTGGTTAACAAATGAATTGTCTAGGGATTGATAAATGTGGTCAGTTCAAGAGTTCTAATTTTGAGGTTTAGAATGTGGCAAATTTCGAGGACGAAATCTTTGTAAGGAGGGGAGAATGTAATATCCCATGTTTAGATAAGGTTGTCACATAATTTTAATAGGTTTAGGATATCGAAAAATTAATTTTATAACAATTTCAGGTATCGAATCAACTGCAGGGAATGTTTCGGAGTAACATTGTCTAAGGAAAATTATATAATCTCGACGAGCGTATCAAGATAGGATTTATGGTATCGAAAGAAATCGGATCGGGAATAGTTTTCGGTATAGCTAAAATATAGTTGTCATTTAGGCTGTAAAACCGAATCGTTGTAGGAGACTCCCAAAAAATTAATGAAACCCTAGGGGCGCTTCGGTTTTGCGTAATGAGCAACCCTTTAGTGGTTTCGGGATGAAACGACAGCCTGGTAAGGACACTGGGGCAAAATCGTCTAAATCGAGTAACTTTGAAGTTATTAATTTTGTATTTTCGGTATTGTAATATAAATTAATTTAAAGTTTAAGGGCATAATTGTAATAAAATAATTTCTCAAATAATATTATGAGAAAATTGGAATTTAAAAAGAGTAAATTTTTATATTTATTTATGTAATATATAATTATATATATATATTTATAAGCTTGCTGTGAGCGTGGATGCCCTGCAACTCCGCAATGTCCTGCAACATTTAGATAAATTCACACGCAAACTCCATGCCCAAGATTTATGGAAGATTTTGCACGCCAAAGAGTTCTCCACGCAATGAGGTATGGCCTCAGTGAGCAGAGGGAGCGACCGAACGCCTATAAATAGAGATGAGAGTTGAGAAGCAAAGGGAAGCCATGGTTGAGTCGAAGAGAGCATTCGGCCGAGAGAGATTGGGAGAGAGTTGAGAGCGAGCTCGAGAGAGAAGCCGAGAATGCGGGAGGGAGAGGCCGATCGAATATGGGCTGAAACCAGCAACCTCGGCCATGGCAGTGAGCTCCAAGAAGCCATGGCCGACTCGAGTGGAGCAGAGCAGCAGCAGCAGGTTGCGACGGTGTGCGGATGCGGCACCAAGGCAACCTCGTACGGAGGCGCACGGTGGAAGCAAGGCCGAGACGGTCGACGGAGGGTCGAGAAGCGATCGGTGGAGGTCCAAGGGACGGCAGCCACGGGCGGTGCTGGTTCGGCCATGGAGGAAAGAAGAGAAAGGAAGAAGAAGAAGAAGAAGAAGAAGAAATGAGAGAAAGAAGAAGAAGAAGAGGAAAGAAAGAAAGAGGAAGGAAAAAAAAAAGAGAGAGAGAGAGAGAGAAATAGAATTGCAGGCAGCACGCAGGCGGAGGAGGAAGAAGAAGTGGGGAAGAAGAGAAGAGAGAAAAAAAAAAAGAAAAAGAAAAGAAAGAAAAAGAAGAAAAAATAAGAAAATGATGGAGAAAAATCCTAGAAAATTTCAAAAGATAGGAAATTATATTTCAGTGATATCCTGGAAATTGTGGTCAAAAAAATGGTCTGGGCATGCTTTTTGAGAATATAGCACGCATACCGAGAAAATTGAGGATGCTAAGTTAAGGTGAGTAAAATTTCCTAAAAAGAATTTTAAAAATTCTAGAATATTATTTTATGAATTTTCCTAGTAAAATATTTGAGAAAATATTTTTAGAAATATTTAATTTGAAATTATTGAGGAAAAATAGGAAGAAATAGAGAGAAAATTATACAAAATGCTAGAAATTATGGAAAAATAGGATTTAATATTTATTTAAATACTTATGGTGATTAGGATGCTTTGAGATTTAATTTGAAGAGACTCGTATAAATTTTGAGGATGACACGCAAATTGAGGCAAGACACGAATTTCGAGATAGCCTGATAAGCTCTAGAAGGTAAGTGGTACTTCCTCGAAAATGTTTTCATCATATTGACATGCCCTGATATGTATCTATCATGTAGAATGCATACATGATTATGAAATGCATGATTACACGTTGATATCATTGATCACACGCATATGAGGCCGTAGGGAGTACGAACTGGCACCTCTGCCTTACCAAGGGTGCACTCATACACCCCGGCTTCGAAAGAGGTGGCCGCTAAAATAGTAGATAGCATGAGGGGTGCAGTTGACACGCATCTAACTTGGGTTCGCCCCTGGAACATTCAACGTTACAGTCGGGACTTGCAGAGATGATTTCGAGATTGATGATGTGTGGTGACGCGAGACGTCAGGAAACGAGGAAATGTGCCATGTTATGTTGTGATATGAGTAGTTAAGGATTATGTACATTTGTTTTACTTTTCAAAGGTTATGTAACAACGTTTGTAATAAGTACTTGTCTAGTTATTCATGTATATATTGTCATGAGTAGATTCAATTCAGCTTCCGCTTTGTAAATTGTATTTATTTCTAGTGTGTAAATTAAACACTAGATAGACCTTAGGGAATTTCGGGATAATGTAATGATTAAAAAAAAATATAAGACCTAATTTTTTTAAGGCATAACACGTCTTGAGAAAGCGGGCTATTAGAATTCCTACGAGAATTTGTAGACATTAAAAATGATGGCCAATGCTCCAAGTCTGTAGGTGACACTTTAGTGTTCCCTGCTTACGACTTTCCCTTTTAGTTTATTAATAAATAAACAAATTTGGATAAAAGTTTACTTTTAGGGGATCACATTTTGAGTTTATAATTTAAATTTTAAATAAAAACAAGCATTTAATTAATGCCACATTATACTTTTCTCTTCATTCAGAAATGAATGATATTAGTTTGAGTAAAAATAAAAAAAATATTGCTCGTCTCTTAACATCTAAATAATTTTGTTAGTTAATAATAAAATCTGTTACATTTTAAATATAATAAATATATCTTATTTAAATATATTTTACTATTATTATTATTTAAAAAGCAAACAAAAATGAACGGCATTTGATCGGCATGACATGATGAAAGCAGGGTGAGGGGCGTGAGGAATTTGAACCCTATGTTAAGATAGTATTTGTTATTTATAAATTTAAAAAATAAGATATAAAAAATATTTTTATTATTTTATTAATTTTAATATATTTATTAAATTTATTTAACGATCCTTAAATAAAAATTACATGACTTTTAATTTAGTATTTTTTAGATATATTTATATCTTCCTATTTGTATAAATATATCATATATTTTATAAATAAAAAAAAATAACGTATATGTCTTTTAGTGTATTTTAAAAAATTTAATAAATAATTTAATAAAAATATTAAAATGCTTCTTAAGTTCATTTTGACCATTTCATATTTTAATTTAAAAAATATTTTAACTTTATATTAATATAATCTTACTTTACTTATTTTAACAAATAATATTTAAATTTATAATTAATTTTGCGGGTCAGCTTTCGCTCTCATGCACTGCTCGAAACCACTTGCTTGCCCTTCCTTTTTGGATTTTCTCCTTCTAAATTAAAAAGAATAAAAAAGAGAGTTACGATTCCTGAAGCATTTGACTCTTATTGGCTACTTGCTCTAATTTTTGAAAATGATCACATTATAATTATAATTTAATGATGATAAATTTTCACTAATATCTTTGTTTAATGCAAATCACATGAATTTTGATAATACTTTTTTATATGTAAGTGGATCAAACGCAACTAAAATAAATTCAACGAGAGACTCAAAAATAAATTTACAAAAAGATTTTTTAAAAAAAAAGTTAAACAAAGGAACTGATCCAATAAATGTATGATCCATAATAAATTTCAATCCAATCATAAGCCTCAGGAAGCAACAAAGCTCAAAGGTTAAAGATAAAGCAAAACGGCTAAAAGATTCCAAGAGACCATCTCAATCAAGGGGCTCCCGAGAAAATCTCGATAGGCTCTTGCAAAAACGAGTCTCACAAGAACCAAAAATACAAATAAGATAATTTCAATTTTTTTTTAATAATTTTTTCAAAAATTAACTTTATTCATAAAAAGTTCAAATCTTAATGGATCTTGAAATATTTATCACATATCTTCAAACTTTCCTCTGAATATGTAAACTTACATTCAAAAAGATATACCTCTAATAAAGATTCGAGATGTATGCAAATTCTTTAATATTCTAAAAAATTTGAGTTAAGTATGGAAGAGTTAATGTAATATACCATATTCCCTTTGATCGATTTTTTTTTTTCGATAGAGTTCTAATAGTTTTAAAATAAATTTGTTGATAATTAAATTTATTATTGCATTCACGTAATAACCTTTTTTATGTTTCTCATTAAAAATAAAATGGGAGAAAACTCAAATGAGTTTTTCTTAGGTTTCTCCGTATATATTATATATATTTTGTTGGGTTTCAATCTCATTTTCTTCCTTTGAAATAAACAAGGAAAATGAAGCGTATCATTATCATTATGGGAGGTTTAGATGTACACAAGCGTAACATTATCACTAATAAATATTCCTTTAAGTTACCTCATAATCAAAGCCGGCTCAAGGATATGGGAGCCTAAGCAAAAATTAATGAGTAATGCTATAAGTACGCTATTGGCTACACCTTTAACTACCAAAAATATTTTAAATTTACTATTAAATTCTTTTTCTTCCTTTACAAGGCCTAAGGAAATGTACCCGCCCAAAGCCATCTTCTTCTCTCTCTCTTTCTCTCTCTCCCTGCTGCCCGCCTGAAGCCATCTTCTCTCTCTCGCTCTCTCACTTGCTCTCTTCCTCGCTCTCTCACTTGCTCTCTCCCTCGAAGACACATTCGGCCCAGTCACCTCTCCCTCTCCGATCATCATCAGCCATTCGGCCCAGTCACCTCTCCCTTTCCGATCATCATCAGCCATTCGGCCCAGTTGTAACGCCCCACTTCTCCCAAGCGTGCGTTAATTCGAGATTTCGAGAAAATTTAAATCAAACACCACGTAATTACCTCGATGGCCATATTTTCCTCGTTTCCCGACAATCTCGATCGTACCTTCTTAGTATAACAACATTCAATAAATAACTAAGACAGGTATCATCAATCACATCAGCGGAAGCAAGATCGAAACCTCAATATATATATTACTGACAATTTCTTTTACAATAACTGAATCGATGTTTCACATGAAAATACATTACATAATCTCTTGAACATTGAAGTCAAAGATAGGACCTATGAAAACCAAACGTAACTGCTACATCCTGACGACATTCTTCCTCTTGACGCCACTGCTTTCACCTGGAACGTTTGAATATTCCAGGGACATAGTCCAAATTAGATGCTGAATCATCTAAGTGAGAGTTCAAAAACGTTTTCATGAATGTATGCAGAAATCATGTACACAAAATCGATAAATCTCAACATGCACCAGCCTAAAGAGAATCCCACACAGCATTTAACCCTAACCGGGGAAAACGCAATCTCTCTAAAGGCGACACAACCAAATCGACCCATTGGCAACCCAATCCCGCTTAAGAGGGACAACCTCGACACATGAACCCAGGAACCACCCCGCGGTCATTGTCAGGCTTTACGCTCCCACTCAAAAGCGGTCCAAAACATAACCCTAGCCCCGAGAGTGTCACAACAGCACTGTCCATGGAATCGCCGTCACCTAGGCATTAATGCTACCGCTCAAAGGATCCTGGGGTGGTGTCCACTCGCAGCCCCGCCACTTGAGCCATCAACCGGGGTGGTGTCCACTCGCAGTCCCGCCACTTGGGTCCCGTAGGGTGAAGTCCGTCTCAGCCCCGTCCCAAGTGATCACCAAACATTAATCCTAGGTACGCATTCCCGAGTACTGCCACTCTAGGCCACGTCACAGGTCAACAACCCACATAAACGTCACAAACCAGCCAATGGTCGAAAAATCATAACATGCATCACTTAAACTCATAACATGCATCATCAATACTTAAATCAACGTTTAATGCACATGTAAACAACCATTTAGACAATTCATCACAAAATCGAGCATGGAAACCAATTACGTGTCATTTGAAATCTTTTGGGCAGAACCCCTCATGAGTCAAAACCAAGTTTGGAAGCGAACACTCACAGTGAAACCATTCATATGCTATTTGAAATCTTTCGGACCGAACAACTCACAGTAATCAATTTTTAGAGAAGAACTACTCACCTTTAGACGGATTTCCAACTGTCTTGCGCGCCTGCCTCGATTTGCGCGCCTGCCTCGATCTGCGTGCCTAGCCTCGGTTCTCGCACCTGACGCTCTTGTACTTCAACCTCGAGTCTCACCGACCTTAGTCATCACATTTGTTAAAATTGCATCAATGTCTATTTTTCTAATTTTTCATGATTTCTTCCTATTTTCTATATATTTTTCCTCAAAAATTCTAATAATTGCCTACTCAACATTTTTCCTTGATTTCTCTTCATAATAATTCATAAATAATAAATTCCTATCTCCCAAAAATTTCTAAGGATTTTCTAATTCCTTTTCCTATTTTTCCTAAGCTTTATTCACTTTGAAAATTACAAAATAACCATTTCCTCAAACATTTTTCTAAATTTTATTGCACCATAATTCATAAAATAATTTTCCAAAATTAATAAAAAAAATTCGAAATTACCTGACTTGCCACGCGCCCTCACGCGCGGGCGAGTGGTGCTGCGCGTGGCAGCCGCGCGTGCACTGCACGCGCCCTTTCTTCTCCGGCGAGACGGTCGTCGGCCGGCGACCGGAATCCTCCAACGAGCACACCTCCTGAAAGCTTGCTTCAAGTCGATCCCAACGCCACCATTTCCAGGCCGAAAGACCTCCGGCAAGGCCCTCGATCGGGCCGTTACAGGTGCGGTAGGGCCGTCCGCCTCCCTTTTCCGATCTGCCTCAAAACGCCTTCAAATCACTTCCAAAATTCACGAAAATTTCCAGAATTTCTCTTCTTGGCCCAAGGATCGAAAGCCCCTTATCTCAGACCTCTGATTTGCTCCCATTCGAGAGAAATCCCAAGCAAAACTTTTGATGCATTCGGCCATCATCGAACCTCTATTTATACCCGTTTTCGAAGCTTAAACGAGCCATAACCGGTCAAATCAACGCCTCTAATATCCTTTCAACCATTTAATGGCCTCAAATCGTGATGATTTCGTGCGAATCGTCCTTCCAAAAAAATCCGACGTTCACGGCCATGCCTCGCCATTTTTCTGTCAAATCACGGCCACACTTGGCCGATCTCGACCCAATCCGATCCTAATCAAACCCCCACGAGGTGGGGCCCATTTTCGTACCCTTTGATGGCCTCAACGGCGCCGCCTGAGGGCTGGCCGGCGGTGTCAGTGGGCATGGGCGGCCATGGCAGAGTTTTCTTTTTCTGTTATTTACACTTTGGCTCCCTAAAAATTTTATTTTACATTTTGGCCCTCAACCTCAAGCCCCTGACTTTTCTAATACCTTCACTAAGACCCTCAAGATTAATACTCCTCATTTCTCCCCTGAAACTTTCGGAAAATTGTCGTTTAGACCTCCCTCGGGCATTTTTAGAAAATTACACTTTGGCCCGACTGATTTATTTGACCTCAAATCCACCCGATTCAACCCGAAACCACTTAAGGGTTGTTCTACACATCGAATACTATTCCTTGACACTCTCCATTGACTTTTTGGACTTCGTTTACAGCAATTCGGTAATACGACCTAAACGGGCAGCTGTATTTTGCTGTACCGAAAACTGTTCCCGATCTTCTTCCTTTCATCACTAAAAATCATAATTTTAATTGCTTGTCGATACTATACCATTTTCTCGGGCAATCTCGGGTCCGAGGTACTCTCGTTGGCTAATTTGGTCGTCCAAAACTAGGTTAGTGTGCCCTAAAGTCTCATTTTTCTCAAAATTCCAATTTTGCCCTTTATCAAATACCATTTTATCTTCAAAAATTTTCTCGGGTGTTACATCCTCCCCCCCTTAGAAAAATTTCGTCCTCGAAATTTGGTCCGTGATATCTGCTAATGACTCCCAATTGAAATGTCTAAGTATCATTCATAATTATATCCATGTGATCCGATCTTACCAGACACGTCTTTTATTTCCCAGGATATCCCGTTGTGGCTTTGAACAGGCAGTTATGCAAATCCCAAAATGATTCATAACACTTATTATTATATCCAACTGTGTCCTCAGAATACATTTCATTGACTCATAATCGATCCTAATACTAATGCCATGATGACACAGGAATTGATAACATTGAATCTTTAACTCATTTGTCAAGATGGCACAGAAATTGATAACATTGAATTAACTTGGCATGTCCTTGGTCGTGGTTTCTTCATCATCTCTTCCCAAGCCAGGGTAGACTTCTTCATCTTCTCTTGTTAGGCAAAAGACTCGTCCGGTACGAGGTCCTGGCGTCATGGTTATCTTCCCAGTTTGCTCTACCTTCTGTCTTTTCGGGCATTCATTGGCGTAATGACCAGGTTGATTGCACGAGTAGCACGTGATCCCCGTTTGATTCCCAGTTGGAGGTACATCTTTCTTCTTAGGACAATCTTTTTCCTTGTGTCCTTTCTCATCGCACGAAAAACATGTGATATGCCCTTGAGAACAATTTCTTCCTGGGTGTTCTTTGTTGCACCGGGGACATGGTTTGCTATCTTTGAAATTTTTCCCTCCTGTCCTATGCTCCGTGCCTTTCAATTCTTTCTTCTTTTCATCTGATCTTATCAATCCTACACGCAGTAGGTTCATCTCAGTGGTTAGAGCCCTGTCCAGCGCCTCGTTGTAAGTGTTAATGATACACGAACTGAGGGCTTGTTGTAGATCCACCTTTAATCCGCTCACAAATTTTTGTGCCTTCTGCCTCTCGTCCGTTTCGTACATAGGCACGTATCTGATCAGTTGAGTGAACTTGACATCGTATTGGGTTACTGACATTTCGTCAGTCTGCTTTAAGTTCATGAATTCCCAAGTTCTCTCTTCTTTCCAGCTTTGGGGAAAGTACTTAGCATTGAAAACTTCCTTAAATGCTTCCCAAGTTATTGGCTGAGCTTGTCCCGGTCTTAGATTCTGTGCTGTCTGCCTGGGTGTCCTTTGTAGGGCTCGTTGAGCTGATTGCCACCATCTTGCAGCCTCTGCCTCGAGCATGAATGTAGCGCAGTTAACCTTCTCTTCGTCACTGCACTGCAGATGTTGGAGCAGCTTCTCAGTTTGCTCCATCCAGTACTCAGCTGCACTGGGGTCATCTCCCGCTTTTCCTCTAAACACCGGGGGTCTTTGCCGGCGATACTGATCCAGCATATGGGGGGTGCGCCTCGGCGACTCGTTCCTTGTTACATGTGTCAGCACGCCTTCTAAGATCCGCTCTATTCGATCAAGCCTACTCTCACTAGGACCTGATTGCTCTTCTTGTCGTCTACTGCTCGCGGCACGATTCGTCGAGCGACTATGGTGATTACTTGTAGCAGAACTCGTAGAACGACTATGGCGACTGCTTGTGGCGCGACTCACTGAGCGACCACGATGACTGCTACTACTGTTTCCTTCATTTTGCTCATTGAGATCCAGGATTCTTCGAGTCCTTTCCATCTGAAAAGAAAACATCAACACTTAAATAATACTTGAATCCTCGATAAATACCAAATCATCTCAATGCTTCCTATCGCCTAACTTAACATCAGACTAACCGTTGCTGACTTAATCATTCCCTATTTCCATTAGTACCCCTGAGTCTCCAATCGGGGATTTTTGCTAGTTCGCTCTGATACCAACTGTAACGCCCCACTTCTCCCAAGCGTGCGTTAATTCGAGATTTCGAGAAAATTTAAATCAAACACCACGTAATTACCTCGATGGCCATATTTTCCTCGTTTCCCGACAATCTCGATCGTACCTTCTTAGTATAACAACATTCAATAAATAACTAAGACAGGTATCATCAATCACATCAGCGGAAGCAAGATCGAAACCTCAATATATATATTACTGACAATTTCTTTTACAATAACTGAATCGATGTTTCACATGAAAATACATTACATAATCTCTTGAACATTGAAGTCAAAGATAGGACCTATGAAAACCAAACGTAACTGCTACATCCTGACGACATTCTTCCTCTTGACGCCACTGCTTTCACCTGGAACGTTTGAATATTCCAGGGACATAGTCCAAATTAGATGCTGAATCATCTAAGTGAGAGTTCAAAAACGTTTTCATGAATGTATGCAGAAATCATGTACACAAAATCGATAAATCTCAACATGCACCAGCCTAAAGAGAATCCCACACAGCATTTAACCCTAACCGGGGAAAACGCAATCTCTCTAAAGGCGACACAACCAAATCGACCCATTGGCAACCCAATCCCGCTTAAGAGGGACAACCTCGACACATGAACCCAGGAACCACCCCGCGGTCATTGTCAGGCTTTACGCTCCCACTCAAAAGCGGTCCAAAACATAACCCTAGCCCCGAGAGTGTCACAACAGCACTGTCCATGGAATCGCCGTCACCTAGGCATTAATGCTACCGCTCAAAGGATCCTGGGGTGGTGTCCACTCGCAGCCCCGCCACTTGAGCCATCAACCGGGGTGGTGTCCACTCGCAGTCCCGCCACTTGGGTCCCGTAGGGTGAAGTCCGTCTCAGCCCCGTCCCAAGTGATCACCAAACATTAATCCTAGGTACGCATTCCCGAGTACTGCCACTCTAGGCCACGTCACAGGTCAACAACCCACATAAACGTCACAAACCAGCCAATGGTCGAAAAATCATAACATGCATCACTTAAACTCATAACATGCATCATCAATACTTAAATCAACGTTTAATGCACATGTAAACAACCATTTAGACAATTCATCACAAAATCGAGCATGGAAACCAATTACGTGTCATTTGAAATCTTTTGGGCAGAACCCCTCATGAGTCAAAACCAAGTTTGGAAGCGAACACTCACAGTGAAACCATTCATATGCTATTTGAAATCTTTCGGACCGAACAACTCACAGTAATCAATTTTTAGAGAAGAACTACTCACCTTTAGACGGATTTCCAACTGTCTTGCGCGCCTGCCTCGATTTGCGCGCCTGCCTCGATCTGCGTGCCTAGCCTCGGTTCTCGCACCTGACGCTCTTGTACTTCAACCTCGAGTCTCACCGACCTTAGTCATCACATTTGTTAAAATTGCATCAATGTCTATTTTTCTAATTTTTCATGATTTCTTCCTATTTTCTATATATTTTTCCTCAAAAATTCTAATAATTGCCTACTCAACATTTTTCCTTGATTTCTCTTCATAATAATTCATAAATAATAAATTCCTATCTCCCAAAAATTTCTAAGGATTTTCTAATTCCTTTTCCTATTTTTCCTAAGCTTTATTCACTTTGAAAATTACAAAATAACCATTTCCTCAAACATTTTTCTAAATTTTATTGCACCATAATTCATAAAATAATTTTCCAAAATTAATAAAAAAAATTCGAAATTACCTGACTTGCCACGCGCCCTCACGCGCGGGCGAGTGGTGCTGCGCGTGGCAGCCGCGCGTGCACTGCACGCGCCCTTTCTTCTCCGGCGAGACGGTCGTCGGCCGGCGACCGGAATCCTCCAACGAGCACACCTCCTGAAAGCTTGCTTCAAGTCGATCCCAACGCCACCATTTCCAGGCCGAAAGACCTCCGGCAAGGCCCTCGATCGGGCCGTTACAGGTGCGGTAGGGCCGTCCGCCTCCCTTTTCCGATCTGCCTCAAAACGCCTTCAAATCACTTCCAAAATTCACGAAAATTTCCAGAATTTCTCTTCTTGGCCCAAGGATCGAAAGCCCCTTATCTCAGACCTCTGATTTGCTCCCATTCGAGAGAAATCCCAAGCAAAACTTTTGATGCATTCGGCCATCATCGAACCTCTATTTATACCCGTTTTCGAAGCTTAAACGAGCCATAACCGGTCAAATCAACGCCTCTAATATCCTTTCAACCATTTAATGGCCTCAAATCGTGATGATTTCGTGCGAATCGTCCTTCCAAAAAAATCCGACGTTCACGGCCATGCCTCGCCATTTTTCTGTCAAATCACGGCCACACTTGGCCGATCTCGACCCAATCCGATCCTAATCAAACCCCCACGAGGTGGGGCCCATTTTCGTACCCTTTGATGGCCTCAACGGCGCCGCCTGAGGGCTGGCCGGCGGTGTCAGTGGGCATGGGCGGCCATGGCAGAGTTTTCTTTTTCTGTTATTTACACTTTGGCTCCCTAAAAATTTTATTTTACATTTTGGCCCTCAACCTCAAGCCCCTGACTTTTCTAATACCTTCACTAAGACCCTCAAGATTAATACTCCTCATTTCTCCCCTGAAACTTTCGGAAAATTGTCGTTTAGACCTCCCTCGGGCATTTTTAGAAAATTACACTTTGGCCCGACTGATTTATTTGACCTCAAATCCACCTGATTCAACCCGAAACCACTTAAGGGTTGTTCTACACATCGAATACTATTCCTTGACACTCTCCATTGACTTTTTGGACTTCGTTTACAGCAATTCGGTAATACGACCTAAACGGGCAGCTGTATTTTGCTGTACCGAAAACTGTTCCCGATCTTCTTCCTTTCATCACTAAAAATCATAATTTTAATTGCTTGTCGATACTATACCATTTTCTCGGGCAATCTCGGGTCCGAGGTACTCTCGTTGGCTAATTTGGTCGTCCAAAACTAGGTTAGTGTGCCCTAAAGTCTCATTTTTCTCAAAATTCCAATTTTGCCCTTTATCAAATACCATTTTATCTTCAAAAAATTTCTCGGGTGTTACACCAGTCACCTCTCCCTCTCCGATCACCGTCGGCCACCCATTTCATGGCTAGCGTCTGTGTGTCTGTCTCTCTCACCCAAACAACACTGTCGCCCCCACCCTCCTCTCTCTTTCCGAACACAGTCACCTCACCGGCTGACCACTGTCTGTCTGTCTCTCGCCCAAAACAATATCGTCGTCCCCACCCGCCTCTCCCTCTCACGATGACCTTCGACCCCAATCGTCGGCCACCTCTCTTTCTCTCTCTCTCTCTCTCTCTCTCTCTCTCTCAAGGGGCTGCCAGTGTTATTAGATGCCCCTGCTCTGTCTCCTGCAAACACAACTTCAACAACAGGCATGATAAGGTCATTTGGAACCGTCCCTTGTCCAAGATGTTTGTTTATAAACAGAGCAACCCACAAAAATCTAGCTCGACCACAAAGAAGATCATAGGACATTCCAAAACCTCATTCCTCAGGGCTAACTGGGAGGGCTCTTTCTTGTGCAATCTAGAGAAAGCGCATTGGATAAACATTAAGACAACTTGTCCAAAATTAGATGCAAGTATCTCATATTTATTACCAAGAAACTAGGAAGTTTACATGCAATCAAGAACTCTGGGAATCATGGTTTATCTACTGAGGTGGTTACTCTGACTGAATGGTTGTGGAAAACTAAAAGACCATGTTTGTAGACCAGAAAGGAGTGGTTGCTTAAATGATACAAATTAATGTTGGTAAGCAATCATACAAGGATCATATATATTGATGCAATAATCACATTTTAATTATAGACAAGCTTGGTAATGTGATGTTGTAATTCGTATTTGTAGGAGTGCTAAAAAACATTTTGATCTTATTATTCGGAACTGGCTAAATACATGTTTGGATTGTTTTTCCGCCATTAAATCTATGTTAGGGGTTGATTATTTTGTTTCAAACTTCGTGTTGGTATCGGTTTCTTTTTGGACATTATTATTTTTTTAATAGCTCCATAAGATGCCAGATAACTTCACCGCCACGTCTAACTTAAACTCAATGTAGCACGATGGCCAACAGGTGGGGGCGATAATGTTGTTTTGGGAGAGAGAGAGAGATAGACGGTGGCTAGGAGGCGGGTGGAGGCGACGGTGTTGTTTTGGGCGAGAGAGAGAGACAGATGATGGTGGTCGGCGGCTGGGGCGACAGCGTTCGAAAGAGGGAGAGGCAGTTGTGGGCTACGGTGTTGTTCTGGGCAAGTGACAGACAAATAGACAAACGGTGGCCGTGAGAGGGGTGGCTGGAGGCTGGGCTGATAGTGATCATAGAATGAGAGGCAACTGGGCCGACGATGTCTGTGAAAAGGAGTGCAAGAGAAAGAGAGTCTGCTGTCATGTGTAAGAGAGAGGGAGGGAGAGAGAGAATATGGCTTTGGGCAGGTAATAGGGAAAGAGAAAAGAATATGATTTTGGGCGGGTATATTTTCTTGGGTCTTGCAAAGGAAGAAAAAGAATTTAAAAATAAATTTAAAATGCTTTTGGTAACTGAGGGTGTAGCCCATGGCGTACCTATAGCATTACTCAAATTAATGGACCATGTTATTGGTACCCCATGAACTACGCCATAGACTACACAATGCATTATAAATGATAAAAATACCTCTTATGCTTCACCGCCTCGTCTTACCACGCCTTATCGTCTCGTGACGCCTCATCACCTTGGTGAGAGATATTTTAGTCATGTGCCTTACCGCTTCACGTCGTCTTACCGCCTCACTTCATCACCTTGGATGAGAGGTATTTTAGATATTTTGGTATCATTGTGTAGCCCAAAATATACACAATGATATACCAAATAACATTTTTCAAAACTAATTTAGGGGCAACAAGCCCTAGCCAGTTGTAGGAGGGAAGGAGATGGCATGGTAGTCCAGTGATTGGAGGCAAGCGAGAGACTAATGGTCGGCAGCGAGCAGCAACGCGACCAAGAGGCAGGTGAGGTGACCCCTTTTTCTCTCCGGCCACCGTTGGCGTCTACACAAACGATGAACCAACCAGTGACCACTATCGGCTCCTTCCTCCCATCGTCTCCTACAATCTCCATTGTCGCCTCCTCTTGGGTGGTCGATTGTTGATGGCAACTTGATTCCTGAAGCTAGGCCAAAAATTTTTTAGGGGCCCCCTAGGCGGTCCTGTCTCCGTCACCACCTTCTCTTTGATGGCAGGGACGGATTCAGAAATTTATGTAAGAGAATGTTGAAATTTTTTTTAAGATGTAAAATTATACATCACAGATTATGGGGTGGACTATAATTTTTTTAGACTAATTTATTATTAAAATTTATTTTTCTAATATAAAAAATAATTTTAATTGTGAACCCAGGTTAGTTCACGTGTAGATCCGCTGTTAGTTGACCGCAGATGGCCACATGAACCTTTAGCTGGCCAAAATTTTTTTGGAGACCCTAGGCATGGCCTTCGTGGCCTATGCCTTAAGCTGGTCGTGCTTGCAAGGGAGCACGTTCATTGCAACCGGTGAAAATGGTAGAATTTTAGGGGGACCTTAACCTTATTGGGCCTCCACTAAACGATCATTAGTCATGCTCTAGTTGCAAAGCGTTGAGACATCAAACATGCAATTAAATAAATATTTAAAAACACTTACTTCACTTGTCTATCCTCCAAAATTTCACAAGGTAGGTTATACTGAACACCTTTGAGATACAATTTTTGAGAAAATAATAATAATAATATCTTATAATTTTACAATTTGAGATATATTTTTTGTCATTATTAAAATTATTAACATAACAAAAATACCTCTACATTTTCTCTCACAATTCCTTTATTTTTCCTATTTATTTGTCAAATTAGTTAAAATGTGACAATTTATGAATCTTTGTTCATGTGGTTCGATAATAATTAAACTATCATTGAATAAGAGAGAGACTAATGACAGATAATTAAACTGTAATTAATTTCTTATACGAGGAGAAGAAAAAGAATGAGAAAAAAATATGAAAGTAGTTTTATTGTATTAAAATTTTTAATATTTATAAAATAATAATAAACATTACAACTAGACTTACAAATTAAAAGAAAATTTATATTATTTTTAAAATATAAAAATATTTTTTATCTTTTCAATAAATGTAATTTGTCCAATTTTCACATGATTGCATCAGCACCGGAGCGGGAAGTAGTGTCATGAAAGCACAGTGGAAGACGCGTAGGTATGGGTGAGTAAAAGTTCAGGTAAATTGAATTAACGGAATCAAACCAATCGAGCTTGTCGATTCGGTTGATTTTTTATTGATAGTGGTTCAGTTCGGTTATTTTCTTCAATATTTTTGGTTATTTAGTTCTATTCGATTATTTTTTTTTAAGAATTTCGGTTATTTGGTTTAATTTTTTTGGTATTATTAACCGAAAAATCGAACTAAACTGACAAATTAACCCTTTTTTATTAGATTCGGTTTGGTTTTTTTGATAAAAAATTTAGTTTTATTTTCGATTCAGTGACAACGGCTCAAAACTCGGTTAGTTTGATTTCAGTTATTTATATTAGTTTAGATGATTCGGTCGATTCGATTTGATTATATGCATTGATTCGGTTAATAATTTTCAATCGACTTAATTATGTTATAATCGATTGCGCACTCCCGGTGTAGGGTTTGGAGAAGCTGCTGATACCAGCAAACTTTCATCTTTTTGAATTTTGACTACGCCACTTCACTCGTTTCTTGAACGATTCTCAAAACTTCAGTGATAGATTTGAAAATGTGTAGTCCGAATGCAAACCCAATAATTATAAAACGCTGTCTTGAAGCTTGTGCCAATGCTGTCTTGAACAATGCACACAACTCGGCTGAAATCCTTCTTTTAATATTGAACAATGCACACTGCAGCAAGGTTGTCTTGCCCTGCCCTACCCTAGGCTTGATAATAACTTTCAATTGATTTTGACCTGGTATTATGGACAACAAAACGCTGGAAATAGGGGAGAAAATCATAATATTAGTCGTTCATTTTAAAAAATGAAGCAGAACGTAGCAAGGGGAAACAGTTAAAATTACACAAAGGGAAAAAAGTCAAGGTCAAAATTATCAATATATGATGATAATATTTGAGACCGATCACTACGTACCACCTCACTAGATAGGTTTTAGGAGTGAAAATTTTAGACTCGATTATGTTTGGTCTTGAGAATGTAGCCTACAAAATAATGGACGACGGGATTAGAATTCTCCGAGGTAAATTTTGACGCTCAAATCAGTAAAGTAAATGCAGGTAACAATAAATGTAAGAGTTGGAGACTTGTTATATAAGAAAGACTGTTATAGGGTACTCAGAATAAAACTCGAGGTGGTTGGGCATAGCCCCTAGAGACCTCAGCCAAGTTGGAACGAGTCCCATGGTTAGATTCGAATTTTTTGAATTCCACTCTATATTGTTTTACAAGTATTATCACGTATTATTTAACTAGTCGTAGAAGACTATTCTTCACTCCGCATTGTAAACTTGTCACATGTTAGTCTTTTAGGCGATACATGTGACAAGCGAGACGGTTAGCGTACAAGAAATATTTTAATAATTTAATTAATATCACATCAATTTTACCGTTATGGGGAGTTCAATTAAGGTAGAACATTTTCCAATTTGGGCTAACCGAATTCCTTTTATCTTTCAAAGATCAATGTATTCATGAGTCAATGGCAGAAATGGTCATTTACAATATGATAACATGCCATGATTTAGAAGCACAATTACAACCCTGTTGCGTCTTGGAGCTACACTTTACATATGCCACTGCTCCAATTTGCTTTTTTAATTCTTCACCCTATCACCAAAAGTAAAACAAGGCAATATTAGGAGGAAATAAAAAGAGATACAACAACCATTAACACCTTTTAAGCAACCAAAGACAATAAACAGAAAATAACAAGATTAGTAATCTATGAACGATCTAGTTCAATAGTTACATTCACGCCCCATCTAGATAGAAAGATTTAGAAGGTACATGAAGGATTTCAAAGAAAATAGTAAGGGTTAGGCTGTTTGAATAATCATTTATGATTATTTTAGTCATGTCTTTCTTTTTCAACCTCTGCCTCTTGCCGCTTTGCTTTTCCAGGTCTTCCAGCCATCACTGTAGGCCATTGTTGTCGCTCCCATAGGCTGCTGCTCCCATTGCCCCCATCTATTTCAACTTTTCCTCCATCGCCAGCAGTTCGTTGTCTTATCGACAGTTACTCGTCGCCGTCTCCACCCTCATATCTTTTGTCTATGCCCCCATCGCCCCAATCTATTGCATGTATGCATGTATGTATATATATAATACATAATAATATATATTATTGTTATATATAACATATAATAATTTTATATTAATATATTTTTAATAATTATATATAATTTATTAATATTTAATGATAAAATTTTACATCATTCAATATTATGTTTATTTTAGTCTTTTTATTAAATTTTAATAGTTTATCAACTCTTTCAAATCAAACACATAATTATTAATTAATAGTTTAAAAATACATTAATTTAAATATTATTTAATTTTTAACTTAAAAATTAAATAATTTAAAATTATTAAAAAAGGGTAAGTCAAACACCCTCTTAACTGATGTCTCTTCTAAATATATTTATTATTATTTAACAATTATCATTAAAACATTAATTGTTAGGCTTGCTTGTCGGTAATGGTCGGTCACCGTACAAGCCACAAAATGAACGACATTTGATCGGCATGACATGATGAAAGCAGGGTGAGGGGAGTGAGGAATTTGAAATCTTTGTTTCAACTAAGGTAGCGTTTGTTAAAATGAGCAAGATAAGAGAGTATCAAGAAAAGGTCGGAATACTTTCCGGACCAAGATATAGAATAATCAAAATAAGGTTGGGAAGCATTCCAAGATTTTTATCAACCCGTTTGTTAAATTTTTTAAAATGCACTAGAGGACACAATTGTCATTTTTTTCTTATCTATAAAGGCCAAGATATGCTTATCTTGATGGGGGGAGAGATAAGCTTATCTTGAACAATCAAGATAAGAAGTCATTAATGACGTTTCCAATAATTGTTAGATAAATTTAACAAATATGTTGGAAAGGATAAAAGTCTGAGATTCATTCCATATCTTGACTTTTCTATCCTATATCTTAATTAACAAACACCCCTAAATTTATAATTAATTTTGCCGACCAACTTTCGCTCTCAAGCAGGTCTTGATTTTCTCCTTCTAAATTAGAAAGAATAACGAAGAGAGTTACGATTCCAAAAGCATTTGATTCTTATTGGCTGCTTGCTCTGATTTTTGGAAATGACCACATTATAATTATAATTTAATGATGATAAATTTTCACTAGTCTCTTTGTTTAATACAAATCAAATGAATTTTGATAATACTTTTTGATATGTATGTGGATCAAACTCCAAGAAAATAAATTCAACTAGGGACTCAAAAATATTAAAAAAGAGACTTTAAGAAAAAATAGAGTTGGACAAAAAACATATCTACGGATTATATTTCAATCCAATCTTAAATGTCGCGAAGCAACAAAACTCAGAAATTAATGATAAAATAAAAAATCATGCTAGATGTACATTATTTTTATACATCTTAGCCTACACATAAGGGTATTATGACCAAAATATACCTCGTCTCCATGTACTTCTGTGTGCCTCATAAAGGATATTTTTGTCATTGGTACACCTTTGTGTAGGTTAAAGTGTACACAAAGATGTACCAATAACATTATTCTAAAATAAAATAATCAAAAAATTTTAAGATACCATCTCAAGTAAGGGTTTTCTAGAAAATCTCGCAAGCTCTCTCAAAAAGAGTCTCTTACAAGATTTTCTCATAACCAAAAATATAAATTTTAAAAATCTTTTCAATAATTTCGTAAAGGATAAATTTTATCTATAGAAAATCTAAATCCTAATCGGTCTCGAAATATTTATCAAAAATCTCTAAATTTTCTTTTGAATTGGTGAACTTACATTAAAAAAAAAAGATATATATATATCTAATAAGGATTCAAAAAGTCTGTAAATTTGATTTAAATATTGAAGAGTTTGTGTAATGAATGTTATACTCTCTCTGGTTAATTTTGTTTTGTAGAGCTTCAACGATTTTAAAATAAATTTTTTGATAAATAAATTTATTATTATATTTAAGTAATGATTTTTTTTATGTTTCTCATTGAAAATAAAATAGGAGAAAGCCCAAATGAGTCTTCCTCAAGTTTCTCCATATATATATATATACATTTTGTTGGGTTTCTGTCTCATAAGGCAGTGGGACCAGATAATATACCAATAGAAGCATGAAAATGCATGGGAGAAGAGGGCATCTCCTGGCTAACGCAACTATTTAACGGGATCCTTAAATCAAAAAAGATGCCAGATGAGTGGAGGAAGAGTACTTTGGTTCCTATATACAAGAACAAAGGAGATGTTCAAAACTGTGAAAATTATAGAGGAATTAAGTTAATGAGTCATACCATGAAACTCTGGGAGAGAGTAATAGAGCAGAGACTTAGAAAAGAAACAAATATGTCAGAAAATCAGTTTGGTTTTATGCCTGATAGGTTGTAACAACCCGCTTTCTCGGGGCGTGTTATGCCTTGGAAAAATTGGGTCTTATATATATATATATATATTTAATCATTACATTATCCCGAAATTCCCTAAGGCCTATCTAGTGTTTAATTTACACACTAGAGATAAATACAATTTACAAAGCGAAAGCTGAATCGAACCTGCTCATGGCAATATATACATGAATAACTAGACAAGTACTTATTACAAACGTTGTTACATAACCTTCGAAAAATAAAACAGATGTACATAATCCTTAACTATTCATATCACAACATAACATGGCACATTTTCTCGTTTCCTGACGTCTCGCGTCACCACACATCATCAATCTTGAAATCATCTCTGCAAGTCCCGACTGGAACGTTGAATGTTCTAGGGGCGAACCCAAGTTAGATGATGAACCATCTAAGTAAGGGTACGTAATGCTATGTCATGAGTGTATGCAATGTCTTTCCTCGTATGTGTCAACTGCACCCCTCATGCTACCTACCATTTTAGCGGCCACCTCTTTCGAAGCCGGGGTGTATGGGTGCACCCTTGGTAAGGCAGCGGTGCCAGTTCGTACTCCCTACGGCCTCATATGCGTGTGATCAATGATATCAACGTGTAATCATGCATTTCATAATAATGTATGCATTTTACGTGATAGATACATATCAGGACATGTCAATATGATGAAAACATTTTCGAAGAAGTACCACTTACCTTCTAGAGCTTATCAGGCTATCTTGAAATCTGTGCCTTGCCTCGATTTGCGTGCCAATCTCAAAATTCGTACCAGACACCTCAACTTTGACCTCAAAGCATCCTAATCACCATAGGCATTTGAATAAATATTAAATCCTATTTTTTCATAATTTCTGGCATTTTCTTTAATTTTTCTTCTATTTCTTCCTATTTTTCCTCAATAATTCCAAATTAAATATTTCTATAAATATTTTCTCAAATATTTCACTATGAAAATTCATAAAATAATATTTTTGAATTTCTGAAATTTTCTAGAGAATTTTACTCACCTTGGCTTAGCATCTTCGATTTCCTCGATTTGCGTGCAATATTCTCGAAAAGCGTGCTCGAGCCGTTTTTCTCACCAAAATCTCCAGGGTATCACCGAAACATAATCTCCTATTTTTCAGGATTTTTCTAGAATTTTTTTTCCATAATTTTTCCTATTTTCTTTTTCTTTTCTTTCTTTTCTTTTTCTTTTTCTTTTTCTTTTTTTTTTCCTTTTCTTTTCCATTTTCTTTTTCCTCTCCCACTATTCACTCATCTTCTTCACTTTCTCTGCTCCAACGAACCCGTCTGCATCTTCTTCTTCTTTCTTCCTTCTTTCTTCCTTTCCTTTTTCCTTTCTCTTCTTCTTCTTCTTCTTCTTCTTCTTCTTCTTCTTCAACCGAGCTGCCATGGACGCACAGTGAGCCTCGCCCAGCTGCCACACCGCTTCGATGCCGGCCCTGCCGTCGCTTTTTCCGGCCGCGGCCGCCCATGCCGGCCTTCCACGGCCCTTCCGAAGGCCGCAATGCCGCCTCCCGACGCCGGCTGCTTTGCGGCCCAACTGCTGCAACGCAGCGTTATGGCTGCCATGGCTGCGGTTCAAGCTCTGCCAGCCATCACGGCCGCCCCAATGGCCACCACCAACGCCGCCAGCTGCTCCACGCCGGCCTCCGTGAGCCATCATCGCCGCTGCACCTTGCTGTTGCTTCGTCGGCCTCCCCTGCTCGTCACTTGCTGTTGCGACTGCCATGGCCGCGCTGGTTGCTGCTCGCCTGCCATGGCCGTTTTCGGTCATCTCCCTCTCTCTCAATTTGATCTCTCTCTCTCTCTCTCGCGGGCTTGCTCTGCCTTCCCCTCGGCCACGATCACTACCAATTTATAGGCAGTGGCTTCACTGTTACAAGCTTGCCCCCCACGCATATCATTTAATGCTAAAATCTCCACATTAATTGCTTCATTTATTGCTCCAAATTTCATACGCCACCTATCCGGAATTCACGTGGCCATAATCTTCCATTTGCAGCCAGAAATCTCGACATTAAAGCTTCACATGGCCATAGTTACTCACGCGCACACTGTGTTCTGTGTATATATATATATAGATTTATATATTACATTATCCTAATAAAAATTACATATTAAACCTCTACTTTACCATAATATCCCTTAGGCAACTCCATAATTTCAATTATTCCCTCAAACACTGGATTAAATTTCATTTTAATACTGAAAACCTAAAATTAATAACTCAAAATTTAGTCAAAAAGGACGATTTGCCCCACTGACCTTTCCGGGTTGTCGTTTCATCCTTAAACCACTGAAGGGTTGCTCATTACGTAAAACCGGAGCCCCCTAGGGTTCCGTTGATTTTTTGGGAGTCTCCTACGATAATTCAGTTTTACAGCTTAAATGATAGCTGTATTTTAGCTGTACCGAAAATTATTCCGAATTCGATTTCTTTTGATACCATAAATCCTATTTCGATACGCTCGTCGAGGCCATATAATTTTCTTTAGATAATTTCACTCCGAGGCATTCCCTATAGTTGATTTGGTACCTTAAATTGCTATAAAACCAACTTTTCGGTATTCTAAACTCATCAAAATTACGTGGCAACGTTATACGAACATGGGGTATTACACAGGTCAACAATGGAAGCTATATATTTACTGAGGCGCCTAATGGAAAGGTATCGGGATCATCAGAAGGACCTACATATGGTGTTTATAGATCTAGAAAAGGCCTATGATAGGGTCCCTAGAGAAGTATTATGGAGGGTTTTAGAGAAGAAAAGAGTCAAAATAGCCTATATACAAGCCCTTAAGGACATGTATCATGGTATAGAGACAAGGGTCAGAACATGCGGAGGGGATACAGAACCATTTACAACTACAATAGGACTGCATCAAGGTTCTGCACTAAGTCCATACTTATTTGCCTTAGTAATGGATGAACTCACTAAAGATATTCAGACAGATGTGCCATGGTGTATGCTATTTGCAGACGACATAGTGTTGGTGGATGAAACAAAAGAAGGAGTGAACACCAAGCTTGAGTTATGGAGAAACAATTTAGAATCTAATGGATTTAAATTAAGTAGAAAGAAAACAGAATATATGGAATGCAAATTTAGTAAAAATGTAAGAGTTGATGATGTTATAATAAAATTAAAAGACCAAATCTTACAAAGAAAATACCATTTTCGATATTTGGGATCAGTGATTCAAAAAGATGGAGAAATTCACGAGGATGTCGCACATAGAATTAAGGCAGGTTGGCTAAAATGGAGAAATGCATCGGGAGTGTTATGTGATGGTAAAATCCCATTAAAATTGAAAGAAAAATTTTATAGGAGAGCTATAAGACTAGTTTTGCTGTATGACTCAGAATGTTGGGCAGTCAAATACCAGCATGAGCAAAAGACGAGTGTAGCGGAGATGAGGATGTTAAGATGGATGTGCGGACATACAAGAAATGATAAAATTAGAAATGAAGTTATTCGTAATAAGGTAGGAGTAGTGCCAATCGAGGAGAAGATGAGAGAGACTAGACTAAGATGGTTTGGTCATGTGAGAAGGAGACTAAGAGACACTCCTATGAGGAGAGTTGATGAAATGGAACAATTAGTCACAAAAAGAGGTAGAGGTAGACCCAAGAAGACTTTGGGAGAGACATTAAAGTTCGATATGAAGTATATGGATCTAAATGAAGATATGACAAACGATAGAAATACATGAAAGTCTAGAATTCATGTAGCTGACCCCACATAGTGGGATAAAGGCTGGATATGTTGTTGTTGTATGTTGTTTCTGTCTCATTTTTTTCCTTTGAAATAAACAAGAAAAGCGAAGCGTAACATAATCATATATATTATATAAATTTTGTGGTTTGACTAAAATGAAATCATCTTCAGTTGTATACACCCCAAATTAATTGCACGAGGTCGAAATCAGTATTGCATCATAATATTTCGTCCTTATCACTATAATTTGTACACGTGCCTTTGCTATGTAATATTATGTTGGATTAAGCTACTTGTACATAAGCCTTTACCGAAACTCTTACCGAAATAAATGATTTAGTTTTTGATTTATTTTTTTTAACTTTTGTATCCTGCCCATTTTCTCTCTCTCTCGTCCCCCTCCCCCCCATTCGCCTTGATCTCTCTCTCACTCTATCTCTTTCACCGTCTCTCCCTCAAACCCATACGCTCTCTCCCTTAAACCCACCGCAGCTAAGAGAATTTGTCGTCGGGCCCCCCTACTTGCCCGACCAGAGCCGTGAGCACCACCGTCGGCCCCCTACTGTCGCGAATACTCCTCTGGCACCACGGGCAGCCTATTCCCATACATGGTCCATATAAACATCACAACAAATAGCCCCAAAACCCCACATCCAATCCCAAAGATCAGCGCAGCCAGGACTCTCAATAGGCAGTTGCGCCACTTAGGCAGGGGCAGGGCCTTCATCTTCTTTGAGAAAGCCTTGGGATCCAGAGGCTGCGAATGCCTTCAGTGGGGCACAATCCTAAGCTGCATGCCCTATGAATGCACATTACAGCTCTGGGATGAATTCCCATTTGACGAGCTTAAGCTTGTAAACACCTCCTCTTCATTCCACATCCTAGACAAATTAATTGGGCAAGAAACCAAAGGATTGATTGGCTTCATTCCCCCTAATTTAGCTAGCCTAATCTCTAGCCGCTTCCTAATTGATCCAAGATTGCAATTTCTCACCACTATTCAGCACCAAATTGATAGAAAAAGCGTTGCCCACTTTAACCGAAACTACACTGTTGACATCAACTCCAACATGGTTGCCATTCACATCACCAAATTCATCATCCATAAATGTATCGAATTCAACAGCAAGAGTCCTAAATTTCTTCTCACTTAACAGCCCAAAGGGGTCGCCGTCGAACATGTCCAGAGGGAACCCAATGGGAACCAGAACAAAGGCTAAACCGTCCCCATTTTGAGGAGACATCGAAAACGTGAAACGCATCGAAAAAGATACCGATTTCCCAAGGTTTCTGTCCCCCGCCTTGATGGGTTTCCTGTAAACGACTCGCCCAGAACTGGAATTGGAAGACCCAGTAATTTCCACCTTGATGGGGCCGAACGATGCTGGTTCGAGAGGCGAGCGGTCGATGGTGGTTCGAGAGGCGGTATGGGGGCGGGCGACGACGGGTGGGGCCAGACGGTGCGAGCAGCAAAGGGAGAGGCGACGGCGGACAGTGCTCGTGGTGAGGGAGGGGGCGATGGCGGGAAGTGCTCGCTGCGGTGGGAGAGACGATGGCGAAAGGTGCTCACGACGGTGGGGGGCCGACGGCGGTGCTCACGGCACTGGCGAGTTTGAGAGAGAGAGCATGTGGGTTTGAGGGAGAGACGGTGAAAGAGACAGAGTAAGAGAGAGAGCAGTGCAAATGGGGGGGGGGAGAAAGAGAGAGAATGGGCGGGATACAAAAGCTAAAAAAAATAAATCAAAAACTAAATCATTTATTTCGGTAAGAATTTCGATAAAGGTTTATGTACAAGTAGCTTAATCCTATTAGGATATGTTGCAGGGAGGGGTTTACGTTGACATATTTTAAGACCTTTGTTTTTCTTTTGTTATTAAGAGTTTGAGTTTTTAGTTTAAAATTGAATTGGAATAGAATAGTTGAACCCAATCTTAACAAACTCTGATTAGATTGGAGTGAGTTATCAATTTTTTCTTCAATATATTCATTTTATACCCTTTTAGGAAAATTAATAAAAATTTTAATTTTCTCTATATATATTGCCTAATTCTATTTGAAAAACCCTAATTAGATTTATTTTTTTCTTTCTTATGTTAAAATAAATATATTTAACATAGGAAAATGAATATATATATATATATAATCAGCTGACTCTCTCTCTCTCTCTCTCTCTCTAGATTTCCCTCTTATTTATTCACCCATTGGCCGCCTCCGTTTCTGCAACTCCATTGCATTTCTTCTTCCTTCTTCATCATCTTCTTCTTCTTAACGTTTGATTTGCAATTTTCCCGGATCATCTATCTGCTCAGATCACTCGTTTCTTGAGAAAATGAAGGTTAGCTTTCTAATACCATCACTTTTTTGCCTTTTGATTGATTCTGATTCTCCCCATCCGTCTCCGTTTTTCTCTTTGGCATCTTTTCCGTCAAAATTTTTCAGATTCTTGCTATATATATATATATATATAATCGACTCTTAAGTACTAAAGCTTAATTTGCTGATGACAGAAGGTGGTGCTGAAACTGGATATGCACGACGACAAGTGCAAGAAGAAAGCCATGAAGAGTGTCTCCGGCCTTTCAGGTACCGATCCTTAATTTGAATCCTAAACGACAAAACCCATATCTCGAAAAGCCGAATTAATTTCCCAAATTGCATTCGTTTTCTCTTATATTTTAATTTCTGCAGGAGTTGAATCAATTGACATGAACGCGAAGGACAGCAAATTGACTGTAACAGGGGCTGTCGATCCAGTCGAAGTGGTGGACAAGCTGACGAGGATCTGCCACACAGAGATCTTGTCGGTTGGGCCGGCGAAAGAAGAGAAAAAGCCGGAGGCGCCAGAGAAGAAGCCAGAGCCGAAGCAAACTCCGGAGGACGAGTACGTGGCTTGGTTCCTGAAGACTTATGGGTACCACCCGGCAACTATCTATTACCACCGTTCTTTGCCCACCGTTTCCACCTCTTTACCTTCTGTAAACCCCACACAGCCCACTGCTGACCAGTTCCCTGGATCTGCCCCTGCTAATTACAGACCCGTAGAAGAGGATCCAAATAGCTGTGTTATTTGCTGAATTCCCAGTTGTCGCCATGAAGCACGGCTGGGTGTGGAAAAAGGATCACTTTCCGGCAAAATAGAAAAGAAAGAGGGAATTAGTTTTATTTTGTGGTGATGGTTTTCATTTTGGGAGTTTTGTTGTGTAAATGATGATTGGGGGCTTTATGTTCAGTGGGTGGTGGCGTTTTGTTTTCAATAATTTTCATTAAATTTGATGTTCTAATCTGCGTTGATTGTCTTAATTTTACATAGATTTGGAATCTTTCTCACAGTTAGATTACACGTTAAGATTTTATTATGTTAGGATTTTACAAAATGATTAGAATCTTGTTTTATATTATTTTATAATATTTTAATTATATTTAACAAAATAAAAAGATAATTTTAATCTTATAACAAAATAAAAAGATAATTTTAATCTTATAAAAAATTTAAAAATTGTGATTGAAAAGGGTATTGTTGGTAAATAAAATAATAAATGACATAATTATCCCAACATCAATAATTAAAATGAGAAAAAAAAATAATTCTATTTGATTCCATCTAAATAGATTTATTATATTAAATAATTTAAAATCTAAAGACAAATTAAAATAAGTAGAATTCATATAATTCACTTGTTGAACAAGATTAATGTATGAAATCATAATGAAAATATTTTTATTTTTTATTATTATAAAAACAACTTAATGTTATTGAGAAAAGTATTAAATAATATTTTAATTTTGCTTATTTTCTAGTACATGCATCATGACAAGGAAAAGTGTCAATATTTCAATGCAGGGTTCGTCTCCTAAAGTTGAACCCTTTTTTAACATATCAATGCGTGATGAACAATTGAGAGATTTAAAAATTTTAATGAAATTAAGAAGTAAAAAATCAGCAGAGGGCATGAGGATGAAAAAAGTTCTGATTATTACTAGAAGAGTAATTTAGTAAATTTTTGAAATAGAAAATAGTTTTGTGGAGATAGTTTTGGAGAGTTGTATCAAAAAAAAATTTTGCAAAAATTTTATTTAAGACATACATGATTTGATGAACTATTCCTACCAGAATTTGTAGACATATTAAAGATGATGGCCAATGCTCCAAGTCTGTAGGTGACTCTTTAGTGTCCCCTGCTTACGACTTTCCGTTTTAGTTTAGCAAAGCAATAAATAAACAAATTTAGATAAAAGTTTACCTTTAGGGGATCACATTTTGAGGTTATAATTTAAATTTTAAATAAAAACAAGCATTTAATTAATGCCACATTATACTCTTCTCTTAATTAAGAAATGAATGATATTAGTTTGAGTAAAAATAAAAAAATTATTGCTCATCTCTTAACATCTAAATAATTTTGTTAGTTAATAATAAATCTGTTACATTTTAAATATAATAAATATATCTTATTTAAATATATTTGTTACAAAAATGAACGGCATTTGATCGGCATGACATGATGAAAGCTGGGTGAGGGGCGCGAGGAATTTGAACCCGAGCCCATTGTTTCAAGTAAGACAGTGTTCGTTACTTATAAATTAAAAAAATAAGATATAAAAAATATTTTAATTTTTTATTATTTTTAATATATTTATTAAATTTATTTAACGATCTTTAAAAAAATTACATAAATTTTTATCTAGTATTTTTTAAATATACTTATGTCTTTTCATTTGTGGATATCATACATTTTACAGATAAAAAAAATAATATCTATGTCTTTTAGTATATTTTAAAAATTTTAATAAATAATTTAATTAAAATATTAAAATACTTCTTAAGTTTATTTTGACAATTTCACATCTTAAGCTATAAAATATTTTAACTTTATATTAATATAATTTTATCTTATCTATTTTAATAAATAATATTTAAATTTATAATTAATTTTGCCCGTCAGCTTTTGCTCTCAAGCACTGCTCGAAGCCACTTGCTTGCCCTTCTTTTTCGGATTTTCTCCTTCTAAATCAAAAGGAATAAAAATAGAGTTACGATTCCGGAAGCATTTGACTCTTATTGGCTACTTGCTCTAATTTTTGAAAATGATCATATTATAATTATAATTTAATGATGATAAATTTTGTAACATCCTGCATCAAGCAATAAAAAAAAATCGGAATAACTTACCCTGATAGGCCTACTCGAACTTCCAAGAGGGTCACCCATCCTTGAACTTCTCAATCTCAAACACGCTTAACCTGAAAGTTTTTTGTTGACATTCAGTTCAAAAGGTATTCAACTGATGTCATTTACTTTCTTACTTATTTTCGATATATATTATCCTCCTCTGGACTCTCGAGGTATTACATTCTCCCTCCTTGAGTACATGACATCCTCGTTATGCAACCTTACAACTGGTCCTAGACCTTTTTCCCTTTGGAGACTGCCATCCTAGAAGTCTGTCAGGAGCCGCTTCTTGTACAGGCTCTCGAGCCTCGTTGCCATTCCCCGCCTTCATTAGATCGCTTTCTCCAAGGGTCGGTTATGATACCGCCTATAACATCCCGTATCGAGCGATAGGAAGGATCGGAACAACTTATCCTGATGGCTCTACGCGAACTTCCCAGAGGGTCACCCATCCTTGAACTTTCCCAGCTTAAGTATGCTTAACCTGAGAGGTTTTTGCCGACATTCAGTCCAAAAGGTATCCAACCAGTGTTGTTTCCTTCCTTAGTTATTCTCGATATATACTATCCTCTTCTGGACTCTCGAGATATTACAAATTTTTACTAATATCTTTGTTTAATGCAAATCACATGAATTTTGATAATACTTTTTGATTTGTAAGTGGATGAAACGCAACTAAAATAAATTCAAGGAGAGACTCAAAAAGAAATTTACAAAAGGATTTAAATAAAAAAAAGTTAAACAAAGGAACTGATCCAATAAATGTATGAATCATAAATAAATTTCAATCCAATCATAAGCCTCCGGAAGCAACAAAACTCAAAAGTTAAAGATAAAGCAAAACGGCTAAAAGATTCCAAGAGACCATCTCAACCAAGGGGCTTCCGAGAAAATCTCGATAGGCTCATGCAAAAAAGAGTCCCTCACAAGCTATTGTCAGAACCAAAAATACAAACAAGATAATTTTATTTTTTCTAATAATTTTTTAAAAAGTAAACTTTATCCAAAAAAGTTTAATTCTTAATCTATTTTGAAATATTTATCACACACTTTCAAACTTTCCTCTGAATATGTAAACTTACATTCAGAAAAGGTATACCTCCAATAAAAATTGGAGGGGTCTGCAAATTCTTTAATATTCTAAAAATTTTAAGTTAAGTATGGAAGAGTTAATGTAATATACCATACTCCCTTTGATCAATTTTTTTTCCGATAGAGTTCTAATAGTTTTAAAATAAATTTATTGATAAATAAATTTATTATTACATTCAAGTAATAACATTTTTTTATGTTTCTCATTAAAAATAAAATGGGAGAAAACTCAAATGAGTTTTCCTTAGGTTTCTCCGTATATATTATATATATTTTGTTAGGTTTCGATCTCATTTTCTTCCTTTGAAATAAACAAAGAAAACGAAACGTAACATTATCATTATGGGAGGTTTAGATGTACACAAGCGTAGCATTATCACTAATAAATATTCTTTTAAGTTACCTCATAATCAAAGCCAGATCAAGGATATGGGCCCTAAGCAAAAATAAATGGACCATGTTATTGGGACCCCGGTCATGAATTGCACCATGGATTACATAATGTATTATAAATAGAGCAATTCTACACTGCCCGAATGTCTCGTACTGAAGCCTTACCGAAGCCAACATGTTCTGAAAAAATTACCCCTCACCCCTAATAATATTACAAATCTGCCATTGAAGGCTGTTGAAGAGTTCTCCCTCCGTCTCCCTCTGTCTACTGTCTCTCTCTTTCTTTCTCCCTCTGGTTTAAAGCTTCTGTTTTTGTTTAATTAGAAAGCAAAATGCCATCGCCATTTTCAATGTTGCCTGTCGGAACCCATTGCCGGCCATCTGTAAAATGAAGCTCCTTTTTCATTGCTTTGCAACTACACGTACAACATTGGCCCTTATCAGATAAATTTCTGTGAGAAAAAAAGACGGCCATGTTTTTGGAGAACTGACTGAAACTTAGATAAAAGAATATAATATTTTATGGTCTCAAAAATAAGCATAAGATTTGAGATATTTTTTAAACTAAAGAGAGGCTCCAACCTAGAGAAATTCTAAGAATAAGCAGCAAAATCTGAAGAAACCTGTTGACTCTGTTGTTATTATATATATATATATATATATATTTGTGTAACATATACACTCAAAGCTGTCAAAATTAATAACATTACATTTCCGTTTAGCTGCCGAACAAATCATGGAGAAAATGGGCATTGCCCCTTACCACTTTGAGATGGGAGAGATGTCTCAACCACATCTTTTCCCATGGCTACTGGCTAGCACTAGCAGTGCCACCACTCGTTTATTTACTTAACCCACCCATCTAAGCATCCAAATTAAATTGTTGTTATTTTCAAACCCAACAACATTGGGAGGGTGAATGATGTTACAATCCCAAAGTCACCAGTGAGTTTATTAGCAACGATTCTTAATCAAGATATAAACTAAAAGAGGTAAGGAGAAGGAAGAAGGAGGCCAGAAGGAGAAAGCAGGAAGTAGGAGGAAGGAGGGGGCTTGCTGTGCTGTCGGCGAGGAAGGAGGAAGAAGGAAGAAGGCTGTGCGAAAGAGGTTGGAGGCTGTGCTTCAAGGAGGAAGGAGGAGGGGGCTTGGCGTTTCTGTTGATAAAACCCAGGTCGTTGCCGAAATGAAATAAAATGGCGGTATTGACTGTCAAAATATTGCGCAAATTTGTTTCGGTAAGGTTTCGGTACGAGACATTCGGGCAGTGTAGAATTACTCTTATAAATAATAAAAATATTTCTTACGTTTCACCGCCTTACCTTATCGTGCCTTATCTCCTAATGGCGCCTTATCGTCTTAGGTGAGAGATATTTTAGTCATACGTCTCATCGCTTCACGTCGTCTTACTGCCTCATTTCATCACATTGGATGAGAGATATTTTAAACATTTTAGCATCATTGTATAGCCTAAGATGTACACAATGATGTACTAAATAGTATTTTTCAAAACTAATTTAGGGGCAACAGGCCCTGGCCAGTTGTAGGAGGGAAAGAGATGGCATGGCAGTCCCGCGATCGGAGGCAAGCGAGAGGCTGGTGGTCGGTAGAGGGCAACAGGGCGGCCAAGAGGCAGGCAAGGTGACCCTTTTCTCTTCGGTCGTCGTTTGCGTCTACATGAACGATGAACCAACCAACGACCATTGTCGATTCCTTTCTCCCGTCGTCTCCTACAATCTCTGTCATCGCCTCCTCATGGGTGGTCGATTGTCGATGGCCACCTGATTCTTGAAGTTAGGCCAAAAATTTTTTAAGACCCCTCAGGTTATCCTCTCTCCGTCGTCGCCTTCTCTTTGGTGGTAAAGGCAGATTTAAAAATTTATGTAGAAGAAGGTTGGATTTTTTTTTTTAAATGTAAATACATCACAGATTTTGAAATAGGTTATAATTTTTTTTAGACTAATTTATTATTAAAAATTATTTTTTATATTAAAAAATAATTTTAATTGTTCAGCCCATGACAACTCGCTTATAGATTCATCACTGGTTGGTTGTAGGTAGCCACATGAACCTTTAGCTGGCCAAAATTCTTTTTGGAGGCTCTAGGCATAGGCCACCTATGCCTTAAGCCGGTCTTGCTCGTAGGGGAGCACATTCATTGCGACTGATAAAAATGGTAGAATTTTAAGGGGACCTTAACCTTAATGGGCCACCACTAAACAATCATTAGTGACGATTTAGTTGCAAAGCGTTGAGACATCAAATATGCAATTAAATAAATATTTAAAAACGCTTATTTCACTTGTCTATCCTCCAAAATTTCACAAGGTAGGTTATATTGAACACCTTTGAGATACAATTTTTGAGAAAATAATAATAATAATATCTTATAATTTTACAATTTGAGATATATTTTTTGTCATTATTGAAATTATTAACATAACAAAAATACCTCTACATTTTCCCTCACAATTCCTTTATTTTTCCTATTTATTTGTCCAATTAGTTAAAATGTGACAATTTATGAATCTCGGTTCATGTGGTTCAATCATAATTAAACTATCATTGAATCAGAGAGTGACTAATGACAGATAATTAGATTGTAATTAATTTGTTATATGAGGAGAAAAAAATATGGAAGTAGTTTTATTGTATTAAAATTTTTAATATTTATAAAATAATAATAAACATTATAACTAGACTTACAAATTTAAAGAAAATTTATATTATTTTTAAAATATAAAAAAAATTATCTTTTCAATAAATATAATTTGTCCAATTTTCACATGATTACATCATCACCGGAGCGGGAAGCAGTGTCATGAAAGCACAATGGGAGACGCATAGGTAGGGGTGAGTAAAAATTCGGGTAAATTGAACTAACTGAATCAAATCGATTGAACTTGTCGATTCAATTTAATTTTTTATCAGTAGCGGTTCGATTTAGTTATTTCCTTTAATATTTTTTATTATTTAGTTCGATTCGATTATTTTTTTTTAAATAATTTTGATTATTAGATTTAGTTTTTTTAGTATTATTAATCAAAAAATCGAACTAAATCGACAAATTAATCTTCTTTTATTAGGTTCGGTTCAATTTTTTTGTTAAAAATTTTGATTCGATTTTGATTATTTCAGTTAGTTTAGATTATTTAATCAATTTAATTCTATTATATATTTTAATTCGATTAATAATTTTTAATCTACTCAATTTTATTATAATCGATAGCACATCACTGCAGGGTTTGGAGAAGCTGCTGATGCCAGCAAACTTTCATCGTTTTGAATTTTGACTACGCCACTTCACTCGTTTCTTGAACGATTCTCAAAACTATAGTGATAGATTTGAAAATGTGTAGTACGAATGCAAACCAATAATTATAAAACGCTGTCTTGAAGCTTGTGCCAATGCTGTCTTGAACCTTGTTTGTAAATACGCAAATTATTGCGTATTATATGTGAATTATTTTATTTTTTATTAAAAATATTATACTTACATATTTTCTAAATATTTAAATTAATTCACATATTTTAAATTTAAAAAATATAATACACATATCAATAGAATTTTTAAAAATTTGACTAAAATATTCATTGCCAGCTCATGTGCAGCAAATTGACAATAATTTTTTTTTTATTATTATGATTAATAGTTCATAATAATTTTATTATTTAATATATTTATAATCACTACTAAAGAAACATGTTTCCTTATTATTTTTAGTTTCTCACTTTCCAATTCCACCCATATATTCTTTAATTATTTTTAAATATTAATAACTATTATTATTCATTTATTCCATACATATTTTTTCTTTAATTATTATTCATTCCTCCCATACATGTCTCTATCAAGTCTTAATAATTATTATTTTATAATATTGATAAAGATATAAAATTATATTTTTATGTTTAATGAGTTATTTTTTTATTTATTAAGAATATGTTTGTGTATATATATAATATGTCAAATTTTTATTACCAAATTTATTTAGTTGAAACGTTGTAAACACGAATTAAATCTTTATCGAATATTTGATTAAATTTTTAACCATATTTAAAATATATCAAACTAAATAATATTTATATTTTTATCATTCCGAATCTTTCCTGTCGGTAGAATTGCTAACAAGGGTCTTGAACAATGCACACAACTCGGCTGAAATCCTTCTTTTAATATTGAACAATGCACACTGCAGAAAGGTTGTCTTGCCCTGCCCTACCCTAGGCTTGATAATAACTTTCAATTGATTTTGACCTGGTATTATGGACAACAAAACGCTGGAAATAGGGGAGAAAATCATAATATTAGTCGTTCATTTTAAAAAATGAAGCAGAACGTAGCAAGGGGAAACAGTTAAAATTACACAAAGGGAAAAAAGTCAAGGTCAAAATTATAACGCTATATTTTTTTAGTGTTAAATAATTTAAGAATTTTAAGAATATTTTTTTTATAAATTATTTCTTAACATTCTCATTTTTACCTTCTCAACATATCAAAATAAGAATCAATAAACTAAAACAGATAATCATCATAAATGCGAAAGTTTAAAATCGAAATTTGATATGATATATAATCGAACTTACTTTAATCATAACATTAAAATCTGTACCTATAATATCCCATATTTGTATAAGATTACCACGTAATTTTAATAAGTTTAGAATATCAAAAAATTGGTTTGATAGTAGTTATACGTATCGAATCGACTGTAGGGAATACTTCGGAGTGAAATTGTTTAAAAAAAATTATATGGTCTCGATGAGCATTCCGAGATAAGATTTATGATATCGAAAGAAATCGCATCGGAAACAGTTTTCAGTACAGTTAAAATACAACTACTAATTAGGTTGTAAAATCGAATTGTCGTAGGGGACTCTCGGAAAATCAACGGAACCCTATAGGGGTTCCGATTTTGCGTAAGGATCAATCTTTCAATGGTTTTGAGATGAAACGATAGCTCGGTGAGGACACTGGTCGAAATCGTCTATATCGAGTGAAATTTAAGTTATTAATTATGAATTTTCGGTATTAAAATGTAAATTAATTTGAGATTTAAGGGCCTAATTGTAATTAGGGAATTGCACAAGTGTAATAGGGATGAAATTTGGAGTTTAATATGTAAATTTCTTTAATTTAAAGTATAATATATAGTTATATATATATGTATATGTATGTGTGGCTGTGTGCGCGTGGTGGGTAAATTTCTGTAAAACTTGGTGGCCAAGTTGCAGAGAGCTATGGTAAGAGGTATGGGCAAGAGGTACGACCAAAGCAGAGAGGAGCTTGATGCTCAAGCTATGGAATGCCTATAAATAGAGAAGAAATGAGAAGCAAATGGCAGTTAACCATGAGAGCTTCTACCGAGAAAGAGGAAGAGTGGGCTTACGAGATCGAGGGAAAGAGATAGTGAGAGAGAGGTCAGCCGAGGTAGTAGCGCGCGAGGTGGCAGAGCAAATAGCCATAGCAACAGCAAGCTGCAATAGCCGCGAGCTCCCAAAGTTGCGAACGGCTATGGTCGCACGAGTAGCAACCAGCTGAGGGCAGAAGGTTGGAGGCGACCGCGTATAGCTACCAATAGAGTTGTGCAGGCAGGAGGCACGACCGGGGAGGCGCGCGGTGGCGCTGGCAAGCGGCGGGGACTGGCGGGAGGACTGGGCGCTGGTAGCCGCGACGCTGTGCGTGCGTAGGTACTGGTTGCAGGCAATCGCGGATGAAGAAGAAGAAGAGGAAGAAAAGAAGAAAAAGGGAAAAGAAGAAGGAAGAAGAGAAGAAGAAAAGAAGAAGAAGGGAAAAGAAGAAGGAAGAAGAGAAGAATAAAAAAAAGAAAAAGAAAAAAAAAGGAAAGAGAAGGAGAAGCATGGATCTGTGCGCGGGTGCAATGAAGAATGAGCAGAGAAGATGATGAATAGTGGAAGAAAAAAAGAAAAAAAAGAAAGAAAATAAAAAAGAAGATAGGAAAATGATGGGAAAAATCTTAGAAAAATTCTGAAAAATAGGAAATTACGTTTCGGTGATATTTAAGAAATTTTGAGTAAGAAAATGGTTTGGACACGCGTTTCGAGAATATGGCAAGTTAAGGTGAGTAAAAATTCTCTAAAAAATTTCAGAAATTCAAGAATATTATTTTATGAATTGTCGTAGTGAAATATTTGAGAAATATTTAGTTTCGATTTATTGAGGAAAAATAGGAAGAAATAGAGAGAAAATTAAAGAAAATGCAAGAAATTATGAAAAAATAGGTTTTAATATTTATTTAAATAAATATGGTGATTAGGATACTTTGAGGGTTAAGTTGAAATGGCTTCTGCGAATTTTGATATTGGCACGCAAATCAAGGCGATGCACAAATTTTGAGGCAAGGCATGAATTTCGAAATAAGTGGTACTCCCCAATTAAAGTTAGTTTTATGGAAAATGCTTGATTTGTAAGTAATTTATGTTCCTCGAAAATGTTTTCATCATATTGACATATTCTGATATGTACCTATCACGTAGACTGCATACATGACATAACTATGAAATGCATGAATACACGTTGATATCATTGATCACACGCATTGAGGCCGTAGGGAGTACGAACTGGCACTGCTATTTTACCAAAGGGTGCCTCCAGACACCCCAGCTTCGAAAGAGATGGCCGTAAGAACGGTAGGTAGCATGAGGGATGCAGTTGACACCTACGATGAAAGACATTGCATACATGCATGATATAACATTATATACCCTTAGTTAGATAGTTCATCATTTAACTTGGGTTTTGCTCTTGAAATATTCAAACATTTCAGATAGAGATTGTAGCAGATACGAGGATAAATGAGGCATGAACGGCACTTAGCAGAGTGCTTGAGAAATGAAATGTATATTATGTAGCCCGTGTATTTAAGTTCTGCTACTTTGAATTCTGAACGTTTTAAGATACGATTGTAACGGCCTGCCTCCCGGAGCCCCCGTGCACCAAGAGGATCCGTGAGAGGGTCATTACCTGGGTGATATAGAATAATAGCACAAATTATAACTCAGATGCCAACCTTATTGAAACCATAATCTTTTTATCATATAACCACTTATAATCATTTTTACATAACCATTCACCACTTGGGCCTACATAACATACCTCTATCTCATAAACATAAAACATTACTCTGATCCAGACACACGACACCCAGGATGTAGGTTTGGGAGAGCTCTGCACTTACTATCATAACTCGATTATTTGGACCTAACTCCGCGCGTACACACCTACAGTCTCAGGATATTCTTACCTATAATGATGTAAAGCAACATAAGTCGTGAGACTCAACAAGCTCATGAAAGAAAGGCTATAGGTTTAGATAGGACTCTTCCCATTACATCCTATGCAATCATGCCAATGCAACGTCATGTCATACAATGCCCAATACCTGTCTTATTTCTCGATGCACAAACATATAATAAACTTCACATAAACGGTCCTTGAGGCCTACATTAACACACATTGGCACCCAAGTCCCACATACATACCTGTTAGCAGGCTTTTATAGGCTACCTTTCCATTTCCCTTACACGTCCATTTCCTTGTCTTATCATGCCGTTGTCGTGGGACTCTAACCCCTGGTCTTGTTGTTGCCGTGGGACTCAACCCTCGATTTTACCGTGGCCACATCGTGGACCACACCGCCGTGGGACTCTAACCCCTGGTCTTACCGTGACCACATCCATTACCCATACTCAACATTTAAAACCACACATTCTCACCATGCAGTGTAACAAATAAGAAATGCAACAGCTTTTGTAGCATAAACGTGATGAAAAAGCCCCCATAAACCAAGCATCAAGCCATGCTACGCCCACATAAGAATACACGTATGCAATATGCTCTAAATGCACCAGCTCACCTAGAGAACCCAGGTTAGCTCTTAGACCAATCGGGTTATGTAGATGCTCACACATCCCATCACACACAAAGCATGTCCCCAAGTGAATGCAACCTAGTCCTTGTGCAGCACACACACCATCCAATGCACAAGCCAATGCGGGAATCTGGAAGTACTAACTCTTCTGACCCATCTAGCGCTTATCTTATCAGCTGATGACTGGCGCCCATACATCCAGCCATCAACTTCCACGACCCACGTTCGACAGTTAGTGGCTTTGTACCCCATACCGTTAAGACACACATAGACAACATTAAACTCATCATTTCGCTCACCTTATTCATAACAACATAGACACCATTATGTCATTCATGTTCTCGTCTCTTCTCATACACAAACAACCATCTCCATATTCATAACAAATTAATAATATAATCCCATTAAACTATACTCAACTCTTCTAAGAACCTAACCCCAATGGGTTTGACATTATTCCTAAGGAAAACAGAGTGATACGAAGCTCCGTTGCAGTCGAAATGTAGACATCATGACTTAGCTCATTCCATTAATAAAATATAAGTCATATGATAGTTATCACGCGGATTATAATTATTAATGCGTGGAACCGAGTCACGGTGAAAGAGGGAATAAAATACGAGAAATTACAGAGACTTTCACGAGAAATAAAGAACACGAGGAAAGGGTTAGGAGTTTGCCTGTAGATAGTCGATCCTAGTTTTTCTCATACTCTCGTTATGAAGTAAAATATTTAACATAAAATAATAAGTTTACAACGTATATTAATAAAATCTAACTATATAAAATTCGTGATTTAAACATATAATACTTATGATAATTTTATCCACTTACCTAATTAATTTAATCCTGAAATAATCTCAAGATTCATGAATTTCTTCCCTAATTTTCCCTTTTTCCTCCATTTTCTCGCGCTGCCCGAGCTCCCTCTTCTCTTCCTTATTTCGTAGCTGCTTCAATTGAAGCCTTTAATGGCTTCCAACCCAAGATTGCATTATATATATATATATATATATCAAACTCAAGTGGCTTTTAAGCCACAAAAAGGAATGGCCAAAACAAGGCTACACACATGCATACACACACACACACATATATATATTTTATCCCTCCCAAACTCTCTCTCTTTCTCCTCTGTTTCAATTTAAAAGAAATGGCCACTGTGCCCCTTGCCATAGTTGCAAATCCTAACTGGAACGTTTGAATGTTCTAAGGGTATAACCCAATTAGAAGATGAATCTTCTAGTGAGGGTTTAGAAACATGATATATAAATACATGATACAATAACATAAACAATCATATGCCCTAGTGTAACTTTTCTAGCCTACCAGCCTGGCACGAAACCCTAGGCAAAATCCTGAACCTCTATAGAATAATCCTAACGTTGTTCTATCATTGTCCTTGGGAATTACGATTACACTCTTAGTGTAATATCCTAATATTTTGATAATAATAATAATTAATTTGTATTTAAAATATTTTTTGACATCAATTAGAAATTATAATTGAGAAAACTAATGGGCTTAGAGTTAATGGGTTAACTTGAAAAATGAAATATTAAGTAAATGGGCTTAGAGTTAATAGGCTAAGTTAAAAAAAAAATTATCCCAGAATTGTCCTGAGTTATAACGTGCTCGAAAAACGGGGTGTTACAATTGGTATTAGAGCGAACTATAAGAAAACTTAGGAAATATCATTAGGAATCCATGAATCCGAAGTTTAGAAGAACTTAGATTTTGAAATCTCTATTTAGAGATTTGGGGATGGATAATCAAAGTCTCAAAAGTTACTGGATTTAAGTGAGATGTAGTGGAAGTGCATGTCTAGGAAAGTTCTGGCTAAGGAAAGACCTGGTATTTAAGTGTGTCCGTTTGTGACCCGCCTCTCTTTCCTGGAAACTTACCTTGTGTACTATTCATGAACAAACACGATTCCAGTATACGACCACTATTCTTAGTAAATAGTGGAAGTCTGATGGAAGCTGAGACAAACGAAATAATCTAGCTATTGAAGTTAGGGATCGATGATGAGTTTCAGGTGTAAGGTTGACTCAGTAACCATGATTATGAGAGATTTAGAGACTGTTGATTTGAGATCATTAGTTGAAATCATTGCGATAACTAGTAGTTATGAGGAATGATTGAATAATGAATGAACAGTTTGATGTGACATAACCTACCTGTTGAGTTAGGATCGAATGATAAGAATTTTCGAGAATCATTTAGAGTATCGAAAATAATATGTGTAGATCAAGAACCCTAGGGTTTGGGTCAAAGCAAATAGATATGATGCCAGACTTAGATATTTCTATTCTAAGAATATAAAAATAACATTGACAAAGATAATGGGTGAATTAATGAAGAAATGTGGGAAACAAAATATGGTGTGAATAAATAATCAAAGATAGTGGGTGAAATAATGGTGAAATGTGGAGACAAAGTAGTGTATGAACAAATAATTAAAGATTATGAGTGAGATTTAGTGAAAAATAATTTAAAAAAATAAAAAATAATAAAAGATAGTAGATCGTTACAATTATACTAAACTTAATTCAACCTCTATAAATAGAGAAAACTTGAAAGGTTGGAGGACTAGAATTAGAAAAAGAAAAGTTGTAAGAAAGAAGGATTTGAGAGTAAGAGAGAGATTTGAAAAAGAGAAAGAAAGAATATAGAGAAAAATATAAAAAATTTCTAGAAAAATCTTATAGATTGGGTTTAGTAATTCGTGTGAAAATTTTTGACAAAAGACTTTGTTGGATACGCAAACCGAGACTTCATCACAGTATAGAAGAAGAAGAAGAAAAGAAAAAGAAAAGAAAAGAAAAAAATAGAATTTTTTTTATGAAAAAAATAGATTTTTTTTTATAAAAAAAAAACGTGTTTTATTATTCCGAAGATGTTAGTAAGAAGAAAAAAAATTATCCGAACACACGAAAATTGAGTTCAGGACTATTCGGATATTTATAATCTCATCCTTAGGTTTTGAAGTATGGAGTAACATAGACAGGTAATCAGGTAGGTTCTTCCTTAGTTATTTAACCAATCTTGTGCCAAATATCGAGGATGAAATTTTGAGATTTATAATATATGACAAATTTCGAGGACGGAATTTTTTGTAAGGAGAGGAGAATATAATATCCTAATATTTTCAGAATAATAATAATTAATTTTGTATTTAAAATATTTTTTGGCATCAATTAGAAATTATAATTGAGAAAACTAATGGGCTTAGTGTAATATCCCGAAAATTGAGAAATAAATAATGATTATTAATTTGGTGTTTGAAGTCATTGCGAAATATTTGAGGAATTAAAGAAAAATAAATGTTTAGGTTGTTTTGAGGAAATAGGAAATTAAGGGTAGTTAATTAAATTAATTGGTAGTGGTTAATCATTATTAATTATCGTAATTGTGATAATTATTATATATTTGTGGGTTAAAAAGAAAATATTAATTTATTTGGGGTATTTAGAGATTTAAGAAAATGTGTATTTATGTTATTTTGAGAAAATAATTATTTATTGGAGAGTATTTAGGAAAAATAATAAAATAAATTAATTTAGTGAATTTTATGAAAATTATGGGGTAAATGTAATAAGTGGAAATTAAGATTAGGGGTGTGTGAGTAATTTTTGAAAGTTCATGGGTGCTGGTGCAAAACTTGGTTAGGGCTGAGAAGTCATTTTAAATTTAATGCAATGCGTATTAATATTAAGAGAGGCGGTAGCTCAGGCAGTCGCGTGCTCGTGTGCGAGGAAGGAGGCCATGGGATCGACCCGCGGCCTGTGCGTGCGACAGAATTTTGGGCTGATTTTAATCAGCCTATGGTGCCAGAAACGACGTCGTTTCGGCAAGGCGGTGGGCAACCCTCGGCTGCCACGTGGCGCGCGCTGGTGCGTCCGCGCGGCTGCCTCTCTGCCCTCTATTTTTACACAATTTTTAAGGCTAGATTGGCCATATTTTTGGCCGATTTTGTTGCGCTCGGGCTGCAATTTAAAGCTTCAATTGAAGCTTAATTGGAGATTAAATTAGAGAGCAAAATAGAAAGGAAACAAGCGCGAAGACAGCGTGAAGAAGGAGAAAAATAAAGGAGAAATTCAAGAAAAATAATTTTTCTCCGTGCAAGTGAAAATCTGAAGAGCGAGGTAGGTTAGGCCCAAATCTTTATTTTGGCAGCAAATCCTCTTGTTCCTTCCTGAAACCACTGAAGGGTTGTTCTACATACTAAATATGAACCCCCTCAAGATTTTTTTGATTTCTCGGAAGTCGTTTATAACAATTCGGTATTGCAACCTAATTGGAAGTTGCATTTTAGCTGTATCGAAAATTATTCTCAATCTCATTTCTTTTGATGCTATAAATCATGTCTCGAAATAATTATCACGGTCATATAATTTTTCTTTGGTATCTCGACTCTAGACCAATCCCTGCAGTTGATTTGGTCAATTTTTTAGGATATTTAGATACCAATATTCCCCGAACCAATTATCGAAACGCGTGTCATATTCTCGAAACACGTGCTCAAACCTATTTTCTCCCCAAAATCTCTCGGATATTACCGAAACATAATTTCTTATTTTTCTAGAACTTTTGAGATTTTTTTATATTTTTCCCAATTTTCTTTTCTTTCTTTTTCTTTTTCTTTTCTTTATTCTTCTTCTCCTATTGCCCTTCTTCTTCCCTGCTTCCATGAACCAGCTTCTTGTTTCTTTCTCTTTTTTTTTTCTTTCTTCTTTTCTTTTCTTTCTTTTCTTCTTCCTTCTCTTCTCTTCTTCTTCTTTACCCGCGAGTTGCCTGCAACCAGCCCCCCCACCATGCACGCCCAGCAGCTTTACCCAGCCGCCACACAGCCGCATTGCTGGCCCTCGCTTCCGCAGTCGCTGCACGCCACCGGCCACCACTATCGCGGCCACTAACTGGCCTCCTCGTGCGGCTGCTGCCTGCGGCCATGGCTGCAATAGCTGCTGGAAGCTTGCGGCCATGGCTGCCGCTAGGGCCGGCCCAACCATTAAGCCATGTATGCCATGGCATTAGGCCCCCAAAATTAGAAGGCCCCAAATTTTAAAAATTTATTAGATATATATGTATTAAAAAATAAATACAAATATTATAAATTTTTCAATTTTTAACCATTGCTTTCTGTGTTCCCAAATCCCATAAAACCCACATTCCCTTTCAATTTTTCCTTCTTGCCCCCATCCCTCCGTCTCTCTCTCTCTCTTTCTTTCTCTCTCTCTCGTGTGCACAGTCATTACATTGCACACAGTAAGAGCTTTGACGCCATCGTTCGTGGTCCGCTTGAAAAGTTGCTACGAGAAGTACCTGACAACGGTGGACCGTGGACAAGCAATAACAGAATTCCTATTGCTACTTTGGTGTTTGCAACTCTCTCTGCTTTCATTTGCTCACAACCCACCCATCTTCTTTTATAGCTATCTCCAACCCTCTTGCCCATCCCTCTTAGCGTATAGTACTCTTAAGTTGCAGCCACACGTCACCTATTGCGTGCAAATCCATCCAATGTTGCAGGTCATGGGGTTGCAGGACATGGCGGAATTGCAAGGCTACACTCACAACATGTATATATGTAATACATATATATATATATTTTACACTAAAATAATTATAGAAAAATATACATTAAATCCTCAATTTTATCATAATATCATTTGAGTAATTCTCTTATTCTAACTATGCCCTTAAACTTCAAATTAATTTGTATTAAGATACCAGAAACACAAAATTAATAATTTTCAAACTTAGTCGAAAATGACGATTCGCCCAAGTGTCCTTATCGGGCTGTTGTTTCATCCCGAAACTATTGAAGGGTTGATCTTTATGCAAAATCGGAGCTCCCCTAGGGTTTCGTTAATTTCTCGGGAGTCTCCTACAACGATTCGATTTTGTAGTCTAAATGACAGCTGGATTTTAGCTGTACCGAAAACTGTTCCTGATTCGATTTCTTTCGATACCATAAATCTTATCTCGAAACGCTTGTCAAGACCATATAATTTTTCTTAGACAATTTCACCCTGAGGTATTCTCTACAGTCGATTCGGTACTTATAACTACTATTAAATCAATTTTTCGGTGTTCTAAACTCATCGAAATTATGTGGCAATCTCCTACGAACATGGGGTATTACAAATAGAAGAGTTGAACCCAATCTTAACAAACTCTGATTAGATTGGAGTGAGTTATCAAATTTTTCTTCAATATGTTCATTTTATACCCTTTTAGGAAAATTAATAAAATTTTTAATTTTCTCTATGTTGCTATAATTCTATTTGAAAAAGCCTAATTAGATTTCTTTTTTTCTTTCTTATGTTAAAATAAATATATTTAACATAAGAAAATGAATATATATATATATATTATCAGCTGACTCTCTCTCTCTAGATTTCCCTCTTATTTATTCAACCCAATGGCCGCCTCCGTTTCTGCAACTCCATTGCATTTCTTCTCCCTTCTTCCTCTTGTTCTTCTTCTTCTTCTTAACCTTTGATTTGCAATTTTCCCGGATCATCTATCTGCTCAGATCACTCATTTCTCTAGAAAATGAAGGTTAGCTTTCTAATACCATCACTTTTTTGTCTTTTGATTGGTTCTGATTCTCCCGATCCGTCTCCGTTTTTCTCTTTGGCATCTTTTCCGTCAAAATTTTTCAGATTCTTGCTATATATATATATATATATATATATATATAATAGACTCTTAAGTACTAAAGCTTAATTTGCTGATGACAGAAGGTGGTGCTGAAACTGTATATGTACGACGACAAGTGCAAGACGAAAGCCATGAAGAGTGTCTCCGGCCTTTCAGGTACCGATCCTTAATTTGAATCCTAAACGACCAAACCCATATCTCCAAAAGCCGAATTAATTTCCCAAATCGCATTCGTTTTCTCTTATATTTTAATTTCTGCAGGAGTTGAATCAATTGACATGAACGCGAAGTACGGCATATTGACTGTAACAGGGGCTGTGGATCCAGTCGAAGTGGCGGACAAGCTGAGGAAGATCTGCCCCACAGAAATCTTGTCGCTTGGGCCGGCGAAAGAAGAGCGCCAAAGCCGGAGGACGAGTACGTGGCTTGGTTCCTGAAGACTTACGGGTACCACCCGGCAACTATCTATTACCACCGTTCTTTGCCCACCGTTTCCACCTCTTTACCTTCTGTAAACCCCACACAGCCCACTGCTCACCAGTTGCCTGGATCTGCCCCTGCTAATTACAGACCCGTAGAAGAGGATCCGAATGGCCGTGTTATTTGCTGAATTCCCAGTTGTCGCCATGAAGCACGGCTGGGTGTGGAAAAAGGATCACTTTCCGGCAAAATAGAAAAGAAAGAGGGAATTAGTTTTATTTTGTGGCGATGGTTTTCATTTTGAGAGTTTTGTCGTGTAAATGATGATTGGGGGCTTTATGTTCAGTGGGTGGCGGCGTTCTGTTTTTTTTAATAATTTTCATTAAATTTGATGTTCTAATTTAACATCTTCAGTTGATTGTCTTAATTTTACATAGATTTGGAATCTTTCTCACGGTTAGATTACACATTAAGATTTTATTATGTTAGGATTTTACTAAATGATTAGAATTTATCTAAATAAAAGTCATTTAATGCTTGTTTTATATTATTTTATAATATTTTAATAATATTTAATAAAATAAAAAGATAATTTTAATCTTATAAAAAATTTAAAAGTTGTGATTGAAAAGGGTATTGTTGGTAAATAAAATGATAAATGACATAATTATTTCAACATCAATAACTAAAATAAAAAAAATAATTCTATTTGATTTTATCTAGATAGATTTATTATATTAAATAATTTAAAATTTAAAGACAAATTAAAATAAGTAGAATTCATATAATTCACTTGTTCAATAAGATTAATGTATGAAATAATAATGAAAATATTTTTATTTTTTATTATTATAAAAACAACTCAATGTTATTGAGAAAAGTATTAAATAGTATTTTAATTTTGCTTATTTTCTAGTACATGCCTCATGACAAGCAAAAGTGTCAATATTTTAATGAAATTAAGAATAAAAAATCAGCAGAGGGCAAGAGGATGAAAAAAGTTCCGATTATTACTAGAAGAGTAATTTAGTGAATTTTTGAAATAGAAAATAGTTTTGTGGAGATAGTTTTGGAGAGTTGTATCAAAAGAATTTTTTTGCAAAAAATTTATTTGAGACATACATGATTTGATGAACTATTCCTACGACAATTTGTAGACATATTAAAAATGATGGCCAATGCTCCAAGTCCGTAGGTGACTCTTTAGTAAGGGTATTCAAAAAAATCAATACATCATGAAAATTAGTCAAACTAAATCGAATCAATCGATTTTTTTTTTTTTTTTTGCATTCCAAAACCATTTGGTGGTTGTACAAACCGCACGGTTTGCAGTTTGTATGGTTGGCGATTCGGTTTTAAATTTAATCGCCCAAAAAAATATAAAACAATATATTATTATAAAAATTACCCCAACAGCGCCTAAAACTCTTATTATTATAAAAATTACATTATATTTTTATAATAATATGTAACAAGTTTATAATAATATATAACTATTATAGTTGTCAACAGATTATAGTAGTTTATAATAATATATAATTATTTCTTTTAATATTTTTATAATATATTATATGTTGTCAATAGTTATTTTCAAATTGCGGTAATTCGTACCAAATCAGACCATAAATGCAGTGTGGTTTAGTGTGGTTTGACTGCATCTAAAGCAGACCGTGGTCTGATTTAATCAGAAAACTACACCAACAGTTTAGCTTGCTAAAAATGATTTAAATCGACCAAATCACACCGTGCGCACCCCTACTCTTTAGTGTCCCCTGCTTATGACTTTCCCTTTTAGTTTAGCAAAGCAATAAATAAACAAATTTGGATAAAATTTTACTTTTAGGGAATCACATTTTGAGGTTATAATTTAAATTTTAAATAAAAACAAGCATTTAATTGATGCCACATTATATTCTTCTCCTAATTCAGAAATGAATCATATTAGTTTGAGTAAAAATAAAAACTAAAAATTATTGCTCATCTGTTAACCTCTAAATAATTTTGTTATTTAATAATAAATCCGTTATATTTTAAATATAATAAATATACCTTATTTAAAAATTAAATATATTTTTATTATTATTATTATTTAACAAGCCACAAAATGAACGGCATTTGATCGGCATGACATGATGAAAGCAGGGTGAGGGGCGTGAGGAATTTGAAATCTCTGCTTCAATTAATTTTTCGGGCCAACTTTCGCCCTCAAGCCGTACTGCTCGAAGCCACTTGCTCTTCTTTCTTGGATTTTATCCTTCTTAAAATAAAAAAAGATTAACAAAGAGAGCTACGATTCCTGAAGCATTTGATTCTTATTGGCTACTTGCTCTGATTTTTCAAAATGACCCCATTATGATTATAATAATTTAATGATGATAAATAAATTTTCACTAATCTATTTGTTTAATATTAATCACATGAATTTTGATAAAAACTAAAAGAGATTCTAAAGAAAAAATAATATTTAGACAAAAAAATCTATATAATAAATACCCTTGAATCCAATCATAAAACTCACAAAAGAACAAAACTCAAAAACTAAAGATAAAGTAACAAGAGTTTGTAACATCTCGCATCCAGTGATAAGAATAATTGAAATAATTTATCCTGATGGGTTTACTCAAATTTCTTAGGGGTCATTCATTATTGAGTTTCTCCAACTCAAGCACGCTTAACTTGGAAGTTTCTTGTCTATATTCAGTTCAAAAGGTATTCAGATGGTGTGGTTTCATTTCTTACTTATCTTTGATATATACTACTCTGATCTAGACTCTTGAGGTATTACATTCTTCTACCCTTAAACACATGACATTCTCGTCATGTGACCTTACAACTAGTCTCAGATCTTCTTCTCTTTAGAGGCTGTCATCTTAGAAACTTACTAGAAGTCGCTCCTTGTACAGGCCCTCGAACCCCAACGCCACTTCCCGCCCTCATCGAACCGTTTTAGCCAATGGTTAGTTCTGATACCACCTGTAATATCCCGTATAGAGCAACAGAAAGGATCGGAACAACTTACCCTGATGAGCTTATACGAACATCTCAGGAGATCACCCATACTTGAACTTCCCCAATTAAAGCACACTTAACTCCGAAGTTCCTTACCTACATTCAGCCTAAAAGGTATGCAGGTAGTGTTTTCTTCTTTACTTATTCTCGATATATACTACCCTTATTTGGGCTCTTAGGATATTACAGGGTTAGACTTTGAAAAAATAGACTAGATGTATGTGAAAATACCGAATCACTATAAATTATTTTGTGTCTCATTTTATTTATTTTTTCTATATTTTGTGATTTATATTTATTATTAAATCTTAACATAATTTATTATATTTATCAAATATATATTTTTTAATAAAATTATTAATCAATAATATTTATTAAAATTTAAAAAAAAATAATCACTCAATTCACCACCCTTCTTGAGTGGTGATACCTTAAGGGACTAACAATATTATATATATTTTATTGGATTTCTGTCTCATTTTCTTTCTTTGAAATAAACAAATAAAACGAGGCATAACATTATCATTATTTGAGGTTTACATGTATTCTGCTCAATTAATTAGATTAAAGTCGGTGTCAAATTGAAGCTACTGGAGACGTGGGTTGACTGAAATGAAATCATCTTCGCCTGTATATTTTACACCACAAATTAATTGCACGAGGTCAAAATCAGTATTGCATCTTAGCCTTTCATCCCTATCACTACAATTCGTACACATGCCTTTGCCTTGTAATATTATCTTGCGAGCAAAAGGTGTTAACTCACATTCTGAGAACTCCTCACGAACTGTCTCACGCCACGTGAGGGGGATAAATCAAGAATTCAGCTGCCATGGTCATGGGGAGGACCAGTGCGAGCTGCCCACAACGACCTATGAGGAGCAAGAAATTCTACACTGTAGCTTGCCCGACTCGATCCTTGCCTCTCAGGAACAACTCTACCCGCTCACTACCAACTGAGCTATGCCCTGGGGGCAACCTTGTATTATTATCTTATGTTCCAGGGAGGGGGAGGGGCTTACGCTAACATACTTTTAAGTCCTTTAATTGTCTCCTTTTATTATTAAGAGTTTGAGTTTTTAGTTTAAAATTGAATTGGATTGAATTGGAATAGAATAGTTGAACCCAATCTTAACAAACTGATTAGATTGGAGTGAGTTATCAAATTTTTCTTCAATATATTCATTTTATACCCTTTCAGGAAAATTAATAAAATTTTAAACTTTCTCTATGTTGCCTAATCCTATTTGGAAAACCCTAATTTGATTTCTTTTTTTTTTCTTTCTTATGTTAAAATAAATATTTTTTCACATTAATTACATATTTTCTGATTATAAATTACACAAAAATTTATGAAAATATATTTTCCATTACTAATCCTTTTTGTAAAATACCCATAGTTGGTTAAATTATGACAAAAATTTGTTAACATATACTTTATACGTAATAATAAAATTTATATGTAATTAATTTTTATATATTTATATATACTTTTTAATCATTAAATATTATTATTCAATTTAACCTTAATCTTATACCAAACATTATTAGATAATTAAACTCATCACGACGCACCTCACCTAACTCGTTGAAGCCAAACCCACCTCTCATCTCAGGAGTTAACTGGGCATAGTTTATTTGGGCGCCAAATCAAACCTTTAGGGTATGTTTAATATTATTTAGTTAAAAAAATATTTTTTAATTTACATGAAAAATAAAAATCATTCCCACTAGACAAAATTTTTCGTGAAAAAAAATTCAAACGATGTTTTAATGATTGTACCATAAAATTCAATTTTATAGAAAATATAGTATGTCAAACAACAAATATAGAATTCAATTCTTTAGATAAGGCATTTTTCATATATTTTCCATATTGTCAAACACACCCTTAGTGTAAGTTAAACTTGAAATGACCTCACTCATTATCAATAAGCCTTTTTAGTGACAACAATTTTTATTATTTTTAAATAAGTCATTTTACCATAAACCCTTAAGTTACCTCATAATCAGGGTTAGCTCAAAGATGTGGCGGCCTAGCAAAAACTAATTTAGGGGCGACAGGCCCAGATCGATAGCAAGAGAGAAGGAGATGGGATGGCAATCCAGCAATCAAAGGCAAGTGGGAGGCTAGTGGTTGGTAGTGGGTAATGGCACGATCGAGAGACAAGCGAGCCGACCTTCTCTCTCTCTAGCCGTCGTTTGCGTTTGCACAAATGGTGAACCAATCAGCGATTGCCGCCGTCTCCTTCCTTCCACCACCTCCTCCAATCTTCATTGCCGCTTCCTTTTTGGTGGTTAACCGCTGATGGCCACCTGATTCCTGAAATTAGGTCCAAAATTTTTTGGGAGCCTCTTTAGTCGATCTTGTAGCCATCGCCCCCTCCTCTTAGGTGGTCTGCTAGAACCTTAAGCGAGCCAAAAAAAAAATTGGGGCCCTAGGCATAGAGGCTATACCTTAAGTCGGCCCTACTCACAAGGGAGCACAGTCATCGCAATCGATGAAAATAGTAGAATTTTAGGGGAACCTTAACCTTAATGGGCCACCACTAAATGATCATTAGTGATGGTTTAGTTGCAAAGCGTTGACACATCAAACATACAACTAAATAAATATTTAAAAACACTTGTTTCACTTGTCTTTTCTCTACTATTCTCCTCTAAAATTTCACAAGAAAATTTTATTCGCAGCCAGTTTCTTACTCTTTGCAGCCATAATTAAAATAAATTTAATAATTACTCTTCACAGCTAGAATTATTACTTGTTGCAGCCATTTATATTCCAAAATTGCCCTCATATATCCAAACATCTCTACCGCGACTTGCTGTCGTTCTCTACAGCATTTGCTGCTTCTCTACAACCTCAACGCGCCGCCGTCGCTTCCCTACAGCTGTACTCACCGTCGTCGCCTTCCCTACATCCGCATCTCTCTGCTGTGCGCTTGGTGAAATAATTTTTACTTACATTTTTTGATTTTTTGGGTTGGAAGATTTGAACTTGGAGGCTAGAAGAGGAGAGGTTGAATGGGCGAAAGTGGTGGCAGCCTGGGTTCGGAGGCGGTGGCGGCGGCCTCCAAACCCTGGGTTTGATCGGTCACCGCCATCGAAGGGAGACAGTCGGAGGCGGCGCTTCCAAACTGGGTTCGGAAGAGGCCTGCGCCTTCGAAACCTAGGTTTCAGAGGCGCCCCACGCCTCCGAACTCTAGAGTTCGGAGGCATGCGCTGCCTCCGAACCCTGGAGTTTGGAGGTGGCCAACGCCTCCGAACCTTAGGGTTCAGAGGCTTTAATTTTTTTTATATTTTATTTTTATACAAATATTTAAAAAAACTTAATTTTTAATTAAATAGTACTAATTAACATTTTTTTATACTTAATTTTTATTTAAGTATTGCACTAGAATAATTTAATTTTTAATACAAACAAATACATATTTTTTTACTTAATTTTTTTAATCTAATAATAGATTTTCCAAACCCGTGGGTTCGGAAAATCCGTAGTTCCCCGAACTCTAGGGTTCGAGGAACATATCTTTAATATTTTTATATTTTATATTTTATATTTTATATAATTGTATTAATATATTTTTTATATAACATATTTTATATTAACATTATATTAACATATTTTTTTATACTTAATTTTTTATTTAAGTATTGGATTTAAATAATTTAATTTTTTTAAAAAACAAATATATAATTTTTACTTTTTTTTTTATCTAACTATGATTTTTGAACTTGTGAGTTCGAGAAATCCATAATTCCCCGAACTGATGGGTTCTGGGAACACATCTTTTATTTTTTTATATTTTATGAAATTATATTAACATATTTTTTTAATATAATATATTTTATATTAACATATTTTTTATACTTATTTTTTTTATATAAGTATTGGACTTGAATAATTTAAATTTCTTAAAAAATAAATACATATTTATTCATAAATTTTATTTAATACCATATTACCTGAACTCTGAAGTTTGGGAAACATGGTGTTTCCCGAACTCCAGGGTTCGGGGAAGTTAGGCTTGTGACGCCCCGGCCCCACTACGGGTGCCATCATGACACATATTACAATCTAGCCTGCACCGAAGGACGACTATGCCCCTGTCAATATAAGTCTCACAGATAATATGGGCGTCCTGGGTGGGGTCTAGGCTTCGCCGCCTTCGATCGAACGAGAGCTCAGGAGTTGACTATGAGGACAGGAGAAACTCACCCAAGCCTCGTCCTTAATTAGGCCCTTGGAGCATAAATCCAATTTCAAACAATTATATCAACAAGTCCAATAAATTACTTCAATCACTAAACATAATTAAACATATCTCAGTTTTCAGCCATAGCCGACACTCCTAGTTATCACACAGTAGTTATATTACATTATTAACATTTGGGGTTAACCCACACCCCCATAGTTAATGGTCGCCGCCAACTGGCGGCTCATCCGTCAGCACCGCCTTTCTTTTCTCGGATCCCGAGCCACCTGCTGGGTTAGTGGAAAAATGCAGGGATGAGTCCCGGAGACTCAGTAAGGGTAATATGAGTTGCAGTAAATTAAAATGCATGACAATTATAGAGTAATGTGAAGTGCATCATGCATGTAGGCCTGTCCACCTCACCTTACTCCGGATTTTGGTGGCCCCACTGATTTCATTAAGGACCCCATCTCGAGACTCACACGCCCCAAATCTACAGCCCCATGCCTAGACACTTCTCCCACAGTCTAATACAAGCCATGCCATAATAAATTTACACACAAAACATATTAAACCCTTACCACGTGTTAGTCTCAAATTGCGTGTCGATTTCACGTCCCAATTCCTAAACAATTATAAAATAAAAATAATTTAATTAAACGGGCAATCAATTTTAATTAACGCCGACACATCGCTAATTAATTTAGCTAAACATGCGACTGATTCATAAACAGCATTATTAAATAAATTTAAAGAATTTTTATACCTCGCGTACACTCACGGGCAGAGTTTCAGCGCATTAAAAATTACAGAGCATTTCAGCGGTGAAATCACCGTTATTTATAGGCGCCAGGAGGGAGCAATTCGGCCAAGGGAGGAGAAATTAGGTGGCTGAGGGTCTCATGCATGCTGCCACGTGGCAGCAAGGGAGAAGGGGTGGGTGGCGCATGGCCACCCACGCGGCATGGCCAGGGGCGCACGCTTGGTGCCCTGGCCTCGTGGCTGTGCGCGGCCTTGCAGCGCGCACAGGCGCACGCATGCGCGCCAGTTGTTACAGTCTCCCCTCCTTATGAAATTTCGTCCTCAAAATTTTGTACACTTTATTTATTGCACATAAATTCCCAACATTAACTATAACTGTCAAACAGGTAAGGATATTTTTCTCGTATTTCTTCTTCCATTTCCCAAGTCGCCTCCCGTTCTGAGTGCTGACTCCACTGCACTTTAACCATAGGTAGAGTTCTACGTCTCAATTGGCGGTCCTAACGTTCCAATACTCGTACAGGTTGCACCTCGAATGTCATATCAGGTTGAAGTTCAACATCCTCAGCACGCACTTCCATGTTCAGATTGTATATATGCTTCCATAACTGGGAAACATGAAATACATCATGCAGTCCGGTCAACGCCTTTGACAACTCCAGACGGTAAGCAAGCGGTCCAACTCGACTTTTGATTCGGAACGATCCCAAATACCAAGGTCCCAATTTTTCCCTTCGTTGATGTCTAAATGCTGGGCGTATTGGAGTAGCTCGAAGATACACCAGATCTCCTTCTTCAAACTCCAAAGGTCGGGTTCAACGATCTGCATACTTTTTCTGTCGGTCTTGAGCCGCTTTCATGTTCTTACGGACTATCTCGACTTGTTGTGTCGCTTTCTCCACAAGATCTGTTCGGGCAAGTTGCTTTTCCCCTACCTCAAGCCAGCATACCGGTGATCGACACCGTCGTCCATACAACACTTCGTATAGGGCCATCCCTATACTTGCTTGATAGCTGTTATTATAAGCAAATTCCGCCAAACTTAGATATTCGTCTCAACTACCTCCAAAATCTTCTACACAAGCCCGAAGCATGTCTTCCAAAATCTGATTGACCCATTCAATTTGACTGTCTGTCTGAGGGTGATAGGTTGTGCTAAAATTCAACTAAGTCCCAAGTTTTTTTTGCACAGCCTTCTAAAAGTTTGACATGAATCGACTATCTCTATCAGATACAATGCTCACAGGAACTCTATGCAAGCGAACAATTTCTTGGATATAGAGTTGGGCAAGTTGCTCAGTACCCATAGTTCTCCTTATAGGTAAGAATTGCGCTGACTTTGTTAGTCAGTCCACAATAACCCATATAGCATCCGCCTTTCGTAGGGTCCGGGGTAAACCCATAATAAAATCGGTTGTTACATGTTCCCATTTCCATTTCGGAATCTCCAAAGGTTGCAAGCTTCCAGATGGTTTTTGATGTTCAGCTTTTACCCGTTGACAGGTGTCACATGGTCTTACGAACTCTGCCACGTTTTTCTTCATTCCTGGCCACCAGTACACTTCCCGAAGGTCACGATACATCTTGGTAGCTCCGGGGTGTACTATATAAGGTGTTCAATGTGCCTCATTTAAAATCTCCTGTTGTAGCTTTCCCAAGGCTGGCACGTACACCCTCCCATTCATTCGGAGTATTCCATTACGATACTCAAATTCTGGTTGCTTAGGTAGTTCATCCTCATCTATCCACTGTTCCAAATTCCCTTCTTGAGCTGTAGCCGATTTAATCTCATCCCACAAATTAACTTGTAAGCGCATTTGTGCTACAATTGCTGTGTCACCTTGTGGTTCCGTCTTAAGAGTTAAATTTGCAAACTCTTCGGTTAGAGCATGTAAATGGATAGCCAGACACACTCCTGACACAACGCCCTTCCGGCTTAATGCATCTGCTACCACGTTTGCTCGTCCTAGACGATACTAGATGGTACAGTCATAATCCTTTAGGAGCTCCATCCACCGACGTTGTCGAAGGTTCAAATCTCGTTGAAAGAAGATATACTTTAAACTCTGATGGTCCACATATATAACGAACCTTTCTCCATACAAGTAATGTCGCCACAACTTTAAGGCATGTACCACGGCTACCAACTCCAGGTATTATACCGGGTAATTCTTTTCATGAGGGTGCAGTTGTCTAGATCCATATGCAATCACTTTACCATGCTGCATCAACACGCACCCCAGCCCTATCCCCGAGGCATCAGTGTACACCTCGTATCCTTTAGACCCTTCAAGTATTGCTAATATTGGTGCTTCGGTCAACCTACATTTGAGCTCCTGGAAAGCTTTTTCACAAGATTCGTCCCAAACAAACTTGGTTCCTTTCCGAGTCAATTGGGTTAACGGGGCAGCAATACTCGAGAATTTCTCAACAAATTTACAGTAGTACCCTGCCAGACCAAGAAAACTTCTAATTTCAGTTACAGTAGTAGGTTGTGGCCACTCCTTTACCGCTTCCACTTTGGCGTAGAGGTTGTGGCCACAAATATGCCTTGTCCTAAAATTACGTGTCCTAAGAAAGCAACTTCCTTCAACCAAAAATCACATTTATTAAATTTGGCGTAGAGCTTATGCTCCCTCAATGTTGACAAGGTAATCCTCAAGTGCTCTCGGTGAGCCTCCTCATCGGACGAGTACACCAGTATATCGTCAATAAATATAATGATAAATTTATCCAAATAAGGTTGAAACGTCCGATTCATAAGATCCATAAAAGCTGCGGGTGCATTGGTTAAACCAAATGGCATCACCAGATATTCATAATGACCATACCGTGACCGAAACGCGGTTTTGGGAATATCCTCTTCCTTTATCCTCAATTGATAATACCCTGATCGTAAATCAATTTTAGAGAAAATTCGAGCCCCTTGTAACTGGTCAAATAAGTCATCAATCCGGGGCAAAGGATACTTATTCTTTATTGTAACTTTGTTTAAAGCACGATAGTCAATGCACATTCTCAGACTACCGTCTTTCTTTCGTACAAACAACACCGGTGCACCCCAGGGCAATATACTAGGACGAATAAAACCCTTATCCAACAAATCTTGCAATTGAACCTTAAGCTCACGTAGTTCCGCTGGGGCCAACCTATATGGAGGGATAGATATTGGTCGAGACTGAGCTTCAGGAGGTAGATCAATGGCAAACTCAATTTCTCGATTAGGTGGTAAGCTTGGTAAATCCTCTGGGAATACATCTGGGTACTCCCTTATAATTTCAACATCCTCACATTTTCTCTATACCTTTTCATCAGTCATCACTTGCACTGCATACCCCAAAGCCCTATTTTCTAGACATTTTTGAACTTTTAATGCAGATACAATCTTCAAGGGATTCCCCACTTGAGTACCGACAAATCTTATGGTCTGTTTATTAGGTCCAATTAGTCTGACTGCTCGTTTCCCGCAGTGCAGTTGGGCTTGGTTTTGGGACAGAAAATCCATCCCGAGTATAATATCAAAATCTTGGATCTCCAACAAGTTCAAGTCCACTAGAAATATGGTTTCTCCTATCATAATTGGACACTCCGACACCATCCGTTGCAAGCAAAACCAAGTTCCCATTGGGGTTTTCACACTCATAGGTACAATGGACTCTTTAGTGCTTAGTCCCGCACATTCTACCGCGGCATAAGATATGAATGAGTGGGTGGCTCCTGAGTCTATCAATGCATGCATGCATATATCTTGAACAAGGAGCGTACCTTCAATCACTTGTGGGTTTGCTACCGCGTCCACTTTGGTCAGATTGAACACCCTCCCAGTTGCCGCTTGTGCTCTTTCCCCGGTTGACCTTGGCAGTCCAGTCTTTTCACGTTGGGGACACCAAGAAGCTATGTGCCCTGGTGTATTGCAATTAAAGCATACTATCGGTTTCTTCTGGACCCCTGTAGCTGGTGGGTCCGCCTTAACAGTGTTCATCTCCAACCATTTCGGACAATTTCTGGCTATATGTCCCATCTCTCCACAGTATAACACTCCTTGGCAGCTCTAGGAATTCCGCAGGGAAGACTCCATCGATGAGGTTTATGACATTTGGGGCATGCTTTTAATTCCTTCTTAAATTTACCTGCCTCTGGGCGGGTAAACTGATGTCCCTGCTTTGGTATAGTTTTCTTTTGCCCCTCATTGGACGGCTCCTTTGCTCGAGTGATCTCCCCATAATTCATTAATCTATTTTCAATATTCACAGCCTTGGCCACAGCTTCACGAAAAGTATGAGCTTCAACATAGCTCATCCCTTGTCATACCTCCGGACGTAACCCTTGGATAAATCGCTTCATCTTGTCAACCTCTGACAACATATAAGTTGGGATATATTTTAACAGCTTCACAAATTCGTCTTCATACTGTGATACTGTTAGGTGAGACTGTTGCTTAAGTTCCATGAAATCTTGCTTTTTTCGAATTTGCCAGTCGTGTGGGTAATACTTCTCATTAAATGCTTCCCTAAATTGTTCCCAACTTATTGGTTGTACTTGCTCCCCGGTCATCACCAATTGAGCATTCTGCTCTTTTAGCATCTCAGCTGTCGATCGCCACCACACCCTGGCATGTTCGGTGAGTACAAAAGTGGCGCATCTCACCCATTGGTCATTCGGGCAATCCATGTACTCTAATAACTGACAAATATCTTCCACCCAATACTCCGCTATACTCGGATCAGCCTCCAGCTGTCCCTTGAATGTCAGAGGGTGCAAATCCACAAATGCTTTTAGCCAATTGGCCGCTTCGGTGTCCACTTGACGACCACCAACTAGCCCTCACCCCAGAAATTGACTTTGGACCTCTTTTGAACACTCAGGTCCTCTCCCTACAGACTTTTGGCCAGCATTTCTTGACCGGGAATTACGAACAGTTGCTCTTGTCACTGGTGCCATCTGCACACCACAACCATTTTCCATTAAACACATGTCATCAAAACATAACAACGAAGGTTTATTAACCACAAAAAATTACAGTCTATTTCTTACAAACATGCAAATTTACAATCTATTAACACACCTTTAACTAGACTAATACATCGCTAACCAAGCCAATTACCCATACTTTACATTAGCACCCCATCCGCATTTTTAATATCATACACAAAATTGATGGTATCCCAACCATCTATTCCCAAACTAGATTGGCATAACTCAAATAAAAACACTTTCTTCATCCCCCATGGCTCGGGAGGTAGCCTCATCAGCTAAGTATGAGAGATTATCATTGTCTCCCACACTTGAGCAAGACCTAACTGACTCTTCTTCCTGTTGCACTGGTCCCCACACCCTAGCCTCAGACGGGAGTGCCGTAGGGAACGCCCCAATCCCTGTCGGATCAACAGGTGGCACACATGGATCCCATTCCTTTGCTTGTCGCTCAATTGCACGGATGAAATTACCGTAGTTGAATCTAAGGGTCATGTCCCACATCAAATCTTCACTAAGCTGTTTCCACGTGTCATTCATGTATTTTCTGGCAAATAAGACTTGTTTTTCTAGCAATCCCCATAGGTCCGCTCGTATAGTATTTCGAAATACCTGGTTGACGCGACATAGGAAACTGATAATTCCTTCATCCTTATGCTGACCACCCCCCATCAAGGTAAGTAACTCCTGCTCCCACTGCAGGAAAAGAAGGTCCACAAGTGGGGTAAAAGGTTATGGGTTCGGCATTCCGATATCTGATCCTTCCGATTCCATGAGGGTGTTCTATTCTCTGCACGCAAATCAAGGGTCAGATTAATAATCAATATAAATCACTTTCCCAAAAAGGCCTAAATTTAGGGATCCACACATCCCTCTGCTCGCTATTATGGGAAAATACATCTCCTAAGCAAGCCCACATCACGCCCTACTGGGAAAGCATTTTAATCCTGGTTATGACCTACCCCGCATGCATAATTTCATCACCCTCATCTCAAAACCCCTGAACCTCCCCATCCTAAAGGCACCCTCAATTCATTGAAAAACCTCGCTCTGATACCACCTTGTGACTCCCCGGCCCCCCTACGGGTGCCACCATGACACATATTACACTCTAGCCTGCACCGAATGACGACTATGCCCCTGCCAATATAAGTCTCACAGATAATATGGGCGCCATGGTGGGGTCCAGGCTTCGCCGCCTTCGACCGAACGGGAGCTCAGGAGTTGACTACGAGGACAGGGGAAACTCACCCAAGCCTCGTCCCTAATTAGGCCCTTGGAGCATAAATCCAATTTCAAACAATTATATCAACAAGCCCAATAAATTACTTCAATCACTAAACATAATTAAACATATCTCAGTTTTCAGCCATAGCCGACACTCCTAGTTATCACACAGTAGTTATATTACATTATTAACATTTGGGGTTAACCCACACCCCCATAGTTAATGGTCGCCGCCAACTGGCGGCTCATCCCTCAGCACCGCATTTCCTTTCTCAGATCCCGAGCCACCTGCTGGGTTAGTGGAAAAATGCAGGGGTGAGTCCCGGGGACTCAGTAAGGGTAATATGAGTTGCAGTAAATTAAAATGCATGACAATTATAGAGTAATGTGAAGTGCATCATGCATGTAGGCCTGTCCACATCACCCTACTCCAGATTTTGGTGGCCCCACTGATTTCATTAAGGACCCCATCTCGAGACTCACACGCCGCAAATCTACAGCCCCATGCCTAGACACTTCTCCCACAGTCTAATACAAGCCATGCCATAATAAATTTACACACAGAACATATTAAACCCTTACCACATGTTAGTCTCAAACTGCATGTCGATTTCACGTCTCAATTCCTAAACAATTATAAAATAAAAATAATTTAATTAAACAGGCAATCAATTTTAATTAACGCCGACACATCGCTAATTAATTTAGCTAAACATGCGACTGATTCATAAACAGCATTATTAAATAAATTTAAAATATTTTTATACCTCGCGTAAACTCACGGGCAGAGTTTCAGCACGTTAAAAATTACAAAGCATTTCAGCGGTGAAATCACCGCTATTTATAGGTGCCAGGAGGGAGCAATTCGGCCAGGGGAGGAGAAATTAGGTGGCTGAGGGTCTCCTGCATGCTGCCACGTGGCAGCAAGGGAGAAGGGGTGGGTGGCGCATGGCCACCCACGCGGCATGGCCAGGGGCACACGCTTGTCGCCCTGGCCTCGTGGCTATGTGCAGCCTTGCCGCGCGCACAGGCGCACGCATGCGCGCCAGTTGTTACAAGGCTTCTCCGAATCCCAGAGTTCGGGGAATTCCAAATTCCCCGAACTCTAAATTTTGAGGAAGCCTAGCCTTTCCAAATGCTATAGTTCGGCAAGCCTATCCCAGCATTCGGGAAGGGGAGGCTAGTTGAGGTTCGGGGAGGGCTTTTCGCAACTTCATTCTTACAAATACAAACATATACAAATAAACACTATTATAAATACAATATTGTTATAAATACAAACACAAATTGTGTGTTTACCTGTGCGTGATATTCTTTTTCTGAATTGTTGTTTTGTTCTTCCTCAAACTTTTCCCAGTTATCCGTCAATATTGTAGTGTAGTAATCCATGATGGATCATAAAATGGCTGAGTCGCTCGTATTTTCAGAGAAAATGGATTTAAGTGAAAATGAATTAGTATGGGTGTGAATATAAAATAAGAGGGATGAGAGATTTGAAGGAAAATAAATTTACTTGTGACGTAATCTCAAGTGGGTAGTTGAGTTTGAGAAAGAATAGAGATTCGCCGGCGGAATATAATGCTATGTTAGCTTGGGTGGTTGAGTATTGAAAATAAGGGTAAAATTGAATTTTTATTTGATGATATTTTAGAGATATTAAAAAGTGATTGTGAAGAGTAAAATTCTGAATGTGAATAGAATTTCCCAATTTCACAAGGTAGGACAACTCTCTGCTAAAATTACACATTTATCCTTTGCTTTTCCCCCAAATTTGCTACCCTGGTTCCTCTTCTTCTTCCTCATACTCTCACACTCTCTCTCTCTTTCTTTCTCTCTCTTTTCCTCCACCGTTGTTCGTCGCCGTGGTTGTTCTCATCGCCGTTGTAGTCGCCGCCATAGCTGCTTCTGTAACAGCCCGCCTTCTAGGGCATGTTATGCCTTAGGAAATTTGGCCTTTTTTTTTTAAACATTATTTAAAATTCCCTAAGACCATATCTAGTGCCAGATGAGATATCTAGGCTAGAGAATAAATGTAAAGCGGAAGTTGAATCGAACCTGCTTATAGTAATGCATAATTTAATAACTGTACACGCCATTTAAAACAAGTTAATACATAAAACGTTTGATGATAGAGCAGTATATACAAGTCTTAAGCTAATCCTATTACAACATGGTACATATACTTGCATCTTGATGTCTCGTGTCGCTATACATCACCAGTCTCTGAACCATCTCTGCAAGTCCCGGCTGGAACGTTGAATGTTCCAGGGGCGAACCCATGTTAGATGATGAATCATCTAAGTAAGAATGTCAAATGCAATGTCATGAGTGTATGCAATGTCTTTCATCGTAGGTGTCAACTGCACCCCTCATGCTGCCTATCATTTTAGCGGCCACCTCTTTCGAAGCCGGGGTGTATGGGTGCACCCTTGATAGACCAGCGGTGCCAGTTCGTACTCTATACGGCCTCATATGCGTGTGATCAACAGTATCATTGTGCATGTATGCATTTCATAGTCATGTCATTGATACAATCTACGTGATGATTCATATCATAGCATGCCAATATGATAAAAGCATTTACATTTACAACTGTATTAAATTCAGGTAGCATACTTACAATTAACTTGTCTCGAACTACGTGCCAAGCGACTATCCCTTAATCTCCTTGCTCACAAAGACCCCTACAACATAGATTTATTTTTTTTTTTAGAATACCATTTGCTAGTTTTTCATAATTTCTTCCATTTTTCTTTTATTCCTAAGCTTTATTTCTTCCAAAATTACATAATAATTATCTAGGTTTCATGAAAATTTACTTTCTTTTTACCAACATTCCTTAAATAATATTCTTAGTATTCTGGAATTTTTCTTGTAATTTTCTAACTTTAATTCCTAGTTTCCCTTATTTCATAATAGCTAAATATCCAATTATTACATAATAATTACCTAATCTTTCAATTTATTAAATTTATATTCACTAATATTTCTTAAATAACACTTATAACATTCTGAAATTTTCTTGAAATTTTCAGAATTAAAATCCTATTTTTTCTTTATTTTTATAATAGAAAAATCTACTTAAATTACATAATAATTACCTAACATTTCATTTTATTCCATTTCTTTTCACTGATATTTCTTAAATAACACTTATAACATTCTGAAATTTTCTTGGAATTTTCAGAATTAAAATCCTATATTTTTTTTTATTTCTATAATAGAAAAATCTACTTAAATATTTAAAAATTTGGGCATTTTCAGAAAATTGCTTCACCAATATACCATAAACAAAATTTCAAATTTAATAAAAAAAATTCAAAATTTTACTCTTTTTTTTTTTTTGAATTTCCTGACAGGCACGTGGCAGCCACGCGCCTTCTTCCTACTCGCAGGCGCGTGGCTGCACGTGCCCGTCTGCTTCTTCTTCTCCAGCGGCTGGACACGCCGCCGACGATGCCTCCGCCTCTAAAAACTTCGAACGAAGCTTCTACTCCCTATTTCCGACCCCCCCGAACACGATAAAAATATCAAATTTGAGAAAAAAACATAAGAAAATACCTCGATTCGTCGTTTGAAGTCGTGGCTCCGGCGAGTTGCGCGTTTTTCGGCGAGCTCGATTCCCCCCTCTTCGCTACTCCGTTGGCCACCAAATTTCCCAGAAATGTTGCCCACGACTTGGAGATCAAAATCCCACTCACCAATATCTCAAACTCTCTCCCAATTGACCGATCTAAACCTCACAACTTTCGGATGAAATGGGCAGCGCAAACTTGGCTATTTATAGCCCATTTTCGACGTGCCTTGCCTCACCATCGTCGACCACGCGTCCCTGAGGCCACTCCGGCATCATTTCGGCATTTAATGCCCCTACTTTGCCCTTAAGCAACCATTTGCAGGCGCGACCATGCTCTGGCCGCGCACTGCTCTGCAATCTGATTTTAGATTTTTTTTTAATTATATACATATATATATACACGACATATATATATTTATATTAATCATTTTATTTTCTTTTGCTTATTTATATCTTTATTTGTATTTTACAATTTGTATAAGCATACTTAGGTAAATTTAATTAACCAAATTAATTACATATACCTAATAATTATTTAACATAGCTAATTTATTATTTAACACAACTAATTTACTTATAAACTTGGGGTATTACAGCTTCCACCGTCTTTCGCCATGGACGCAGCCGTCTCCGCCACTGTTCGCCTCCAACGCAGCCTCAGTCGCCACCGTTGAACGGCCAGCATCAAAGTTTCTGGTCGCCGTTCTGGCCGTCGAGTGGGAGAAGAACTACTATGCGGGATACGACGAGTTTGTGTGTGAGGCAATGGGGTTTCTTCAGGCCAAGTTGATGGACACAAGGCCGTGTTTGGCCCTGGGAATGGTGGCGCTCGTTGGTCTTAGCGTGTTGGCTTCAACTGGCCTACTTTTGTTTCTTTTAATGGAGATGAGCAGGGAAGTTTTAGCTGCTATTCATCTCATCACTTAGATGTATGTATATATATATACATATATTAAAAAGAACAACAAAGAAGAAATTGATTGACGGTCTAATTTTGTAAACATTTAGTTGTAAAGGACAACTTTAAATTGTAGTATTCAGCTGTTTGGTTTGAATTTTGATCCATTAATTAATTAGTGAAATGTATTATTGTACTTAGCTGAAAGTATGGATACATATATGAAGTGGGTGTTTGCCGGCTCAATATTAATTTCTACTAAATAGTGATGATCTTCTACTCAATTTGGTGATTATCTTTGTTTCTTTAAATCTAACAGTGGAATTGTATGTTCCATAGCAATGAAGCCTGGCTACCCAGGAAGATTTATCTTTCTTATCAGATTGAATCTCTGTGGGCTTAACACCATGGATGTCTGTATGGTTAATTACTACTAAAATACTTCTTTTTTAATTGTATAGACGATTAAATGCTGATGAAAGTAAACGAGGACTGAAAGGCAAAGGCAGCTGATTTTAATAATTATATATAAATATATTTTCAGTAAATCTATTATATATTTATGTGTTAGTTTAAGTTCTTAAAGATTATAAACAAAAATTTATTGCAGTCCACAACTATTGCCATTCCTTTACAACGTAGAAAAGACCCATAGCCTTCTCACATGTGTTTCAACAACTCAACCAAAAATGCACACAACCAGAAACGAAAAATAATAAAATTTGAGTATAGAACACAAGAATTGGACGCCCCAGCAAAGCCAAGTTTCAGAGGAAAGCCAAAATCAAATAGTTATTTTGAAGGAAAAATCTGGATAGGAAATAAACATATATGTCGAGACAA